>JARQZJ010000031.1:8007500-8607500 GCA_030704895.1 Henosepilachna vigintioctopunctata
AGAAGAAACTATAAAAACATTTCAAGAATTTACAGTAAATTGAAAGATAAAACAAAAATAGAAGAACAATCAAATGTGATTTACAAAATTCCGTGCAAGGATTGTAACAGGGAATATGTAGGCCAGACTTCACAATTGATGAAAAATCGAATAAAAGGACATAAAAGTGACATTATCCATCATCCAGAACGCTGTGCACTGGCAGAACACTCTAATAAGGAGGATCATTGTGTGGACTTTGAAAATACAAAAATTTTACAGACATCAGCAAATAATATAAAAAGAAATTTTCTTGAGATGTTTTATATCAAAAACTTGGCACAACCAATAAATAAAAAACAGATACTGATAAACTGAGCACAATTTATGCTTACTTGATTACTGAAGACTGGAGAGGAAAAACAAAAAAAGAAGAAGAGTGAAATAAATGTAGGGTTAAACTGTCAACATAAAATTATCTTGAAATTGTGTGATAATTGAATACTTTTTATGGAATTTATCCAAAGTAACGATCATTTGTTGGCTGTAGGAGTTACATTAAAATAGTTTGTTATAAGATATTACTGTGTGTTGAGAAAGGAGAATTCAATGTTCAGTGTAGATTTGGCCACTTATTTCAACTCGATTTATGTAGGTAGATTAACATTGTGTAATTAAGGTTGTAACTGTGAGATACTTTTATTTTTAGATTGCCCTGAAGAGGAATTGAATTAATTCGAAAGCTTGGCTTCATAAAAGAGAGTTTGTACTTTTATTTCATAAGGTCTAAACAAATACCCTTAAATTGTAATATATATATATATATATATATATATATATATATATATATATATATATATATATATATATATATATATATATATATATTTGTTTAATATTCATGTACAGCATGTATCTTCTAGTAATGATAAATAAGGAACTCTGAGTTTCATTAAATATCATTATGAACGAACTGAATGCTACCAACTCTGTTCTCCCTTAGTCGACTATATTGATTCCGTGAAAGTATTCTTCTCATGTAGCTTTAACACACTCCCAACTAAGCCACTTTAATTAAGAGCCAGTTCCACAATAAGTCTTTTCCACAATTTCGTTCTCCATGTGACCCTAAAGTTTAAGTGTCAATATTGTCGTTGTGCAAGCTGACTTCGAATTTGAATGCAAGAATAAACTCAATATAAATTTTTATCCTCTCTGCCTGGGGTTAGATGAGCATTTATAGTGTTTAGAATTGGATTCTTTACTCGAAACCGATCCGATTGAAGTTGAAACACACACACAGGCAGTATTTACACTGCGGAGTTCCGAAACGGAATTTTGAGATGCACGCTGCAATACATTAATAGTTTTTTCAGGCCTCGATGAACGCCGCTTGAGAGACAACAAGCAAAATCAATATTAAATTTACATTTCCCAAATACTTAGTACAAGCGTTATAGCCATAAAAACATAGCAGAACATGAAAGGAAACCTCAACGGAAAAGAAATCAATCAAAATTAATTTTTGCTTATTTATAAGGCCTGGCTTGAAAATCGGCTTTGAGCTTCATCAGAGATGTTGGGCCATACCAAAAATAAATAATAAACAATATTCGAAGTGCTTCTAGTAACAAGAACAAGTGTAGATATATTTTGAAAGGAGGTCAGTTCAACTGATGAACTAAATTATCGTACATCTAACGATTGAAGGATAGTAATATTCTTCATTATTAAATTGAAGATATTGATGAACTATTTATTTTATGGAAATTCATTTCAAACAGACTGAAATAAAACTAATTTCCGTCGATTCACACAACCAATTCAATTTATACGACCTGTTTCGACTCTAACTTATAAAGTCACTTGACAAAGAAGTTATAGTCGAAACCAGTCGTATAATTTGAATACATTATGTGAAATTGATGAAAAGCAGTTCATTATATTTACCAGACTATTTATTCTATGACTTGAAATACACGTGGTGTAATTAGGTGCTATTTGAAATCAGAGATCGAGGATTTGAGATATGAAGAAAATTGTAGAAGATAATATATAAATATACATGCATATACATAAAGTCGCTTCCTCTTCGTGGGTCTTCGTGTTCTGATTGTTTTTTCATATCCAAGTTCGTACATCTGAAAATTGAGTACACGGTTTTGATGAGACCCAACCAGCTGGAAACAACTGTCAACGGCTGCTTCTAAGTGTAAGATTTACCTTTTCGATCACCTATCTGTTTCAAGGATACCATCTCCGTGAAACATGTGAGTACTGTTTAAATTATCGCTTAGAGATTACGTGAAGGAAAAAAGTTGCCTTCTTAGCAAAACAAGATGATCGAGTGTCCTAATCCAGAGGAGTTCATGCTGAAGTTCTGGAATCGATAAATTGCCGATTCCTTTTAGCATCTCAAACTTTACTGAACCGTACTGATGAGAACCACCAAGCCCAAAACTCGTGTCAACAGCAACTTTCAAATGACTGTTCTACTACTGTAATCTTCTACTATATATATATATATATATATATATATATATATATATATATATATATATATATATATATATAACAACTAATTACTCACGACCGTGGAGTGATATAAATGGATTATTATTCTTTCCGGGTATTCGGTCTGTATGGAGATGAAAAGATTCAACTCATGTATTCTGATTTAAAACCTGTATATTTCGTTGTCGGTTAACAACTTCATCAGCAGGATGCAGCTAAAATATATATGTATTTAAATAAGACCGCTTCATTCATGCACGATCGATCGATTGAAAAGTAGCATTGTTTTGTTTTTTACTTCTACTGACTCATCTCATAATTTTATTTGCTTCGTTATTTTGATGAATATTTCGATGAATCCCAAATTTTAAAAGAACTCTCATTGTAAGTTCGTATGTTTTGTTTTAGTTTTAGTGTTCAATGATGTGATTATTTTTGTATTTTAGCTGCATCCTGCTGATGAAGTTGTTAACCGACAACGAAATATACAGGTTTTAAATCAGAAAACATGAGTTGAATCTTTTCATCTATATATATATATATATATATATATATATATATATATATATATATATATATATATATATATCATCTTCATCCTCTGTCCGTTCACTGCAGAACGAAGGCCTCCCCCTGTCTCTGCCAAGATTCTCTCATACATATGTATATATATATATATATATATATATATATATATATATATATATATATATATATATATATATATATATATCTATATATATATAACTCTCCATAACTCCCCCAATAACTCTCCAAATACCTTGGATAGTTAATTCAATCAAACGCCTTTGACAAAGAAGCTATCCATGCAAGAGCAAGAAAAATGGAATTAGCATTCCAGTTGACAAAAAATATATACAATAAGAATTCCATATCTATTAATGCAAAGCTAAGACACTACAATACAGTTATTAAGCCAGAGGGTCTTTATGTCTCAGAATGCCTTGCACTGAAAACGGCCAGACAGTTAGAAGAGGTGAAAAAAAAAGAAAATTATACGGAAGATCCTGGGACCAAAGTATGAAGATGGAAAATGGAAACTGAGAAGCAATAGAGAGATCTACACAAAGACAGAGAAGATAACTGACACAATGAGGAGAAGAAGAGTGACTTTCTACGGACACATTAGAAGAATGAATGAAGGAAGACTGACCAAGAGACTATTCAATTACTTCGACAGAAACCCCAAGACTCAGATAACATGGATCAAGGAGGTCAGAAAAGACATGGAAGAGATGGAAATCGATGGAGAGGATGTGAAGAGGAGAGAAGAATTCAGGAAGAAGATCAAGGGATTCGGGGGTTTTCAAGAAAAGGAAAAAAGAAGACTGGAGCAAAATGGACAGAAGAAAGAAAAAAAGCATGGAGAACGAATGAAGGAGTATTGGAGGAAAAGAAAGAATGGAGAAAAATATTCATGAAAAGTTATTTCACGTGGACCATAGTCGGCCAAAATCGAAGGAAGAATAAGATATATATGGGCGAAGTATCAGATCCATTTGAAATCAAAACAGGTGTGCGGCAGGGGGACGGGCTTTCATCAATCCTTTTCAACATTGTTTTAGAAAAGTTCATTAGGGAATGGGAAACTCATGTGAAGGGCATACAAGTGGGTATCAAAAAAACATTGCATAAATGTCAAATATCTAGCTTTTGCAGACGATATTGCTATTATCAAAGACAACAGAACTGAAGAAGTTATCGCCGTAGAAAAACTACATGAAATTGAGCAGAAAATTAGTTAATTATCATTTTCCAATTTTGCCAATTTCATCTTTGCTCGTTTACTTGATAAAATTCTGCATTTTTCTCCATTTCTGAAATTCTGATTCTGATTCTTCTTTTTTGAAATTTCTTCGGTGTCCATCTAGTAATTGAAGACAAAATCACGACTTTCTTAACTCGAAAATAAATTCATTGATACATTTTCATTGAATATGAACTTAAATTCGAACACTTGAGCTTATGATTTACACTTTATTCACTACATAGCATGACGCGTTTCGTCGTTACAAACGACTTCTTCAGATGCTTACAGAATAAAGTTATTGTGTAATTCGTAAGCATCTGAAGAAGTCGTTAACGACGAAACGCGTCATGCTATGTAGTGAATAAAGTGTAAATCATAGGTTCAAGTGTTTGAATTTAAGTTTATATTCAATTATAATGGATTAACATCAAGTAAACGCCAACACTATTAGATACATTTTCAATTTAATATTTAATTGGAAGTGTTAAGATTTGAGAGTTTCGTAGAAAACGTTGGGAATATTTTTATCATGAAAAATAACTGGTATATTCAGTTAATATAAACACGATTCGTAGTGAGAACATTCAATCACAGAAATGTGGAATATTAATTATGGAAGTAGAATTGTGAAACAAACAAGTAGAAATTTAATTGAACTTTCAGCTCAGGCAGAGGATTTCTGTGACATATTCATGATTGAAGAGAAGGTTTTTATACCATTTGTGGAGATCCTCCGTAGCATCCTCTTCAATTAGTAGCTAGTAATTTGTTCCTTTCCAACAAATACTTGATAAAAACAGATAGGGTTCGTGCTGTTACTAGGGAAACAGATATAGGGGAAATAAATTGATAAGGGAACACTCAACGAATGAGCTACACATTCTCAATAACAAGGTTTCTTTCTTCTCAAACTTTGGAACGAAAAAGAATTTTTTTTATTTTTACATCATATCATTTCAGTGATATATTTGTTGTTAGCTTCTAATTCGGGAGCTTTCAAAGTCAATGACTGAAAACAAGAACAGTTGCGAAAAAAATATCATTGCTCTCTTACATCACAAAAAGTGATCTATTGGTAAGGAATCCGTTGAGGATATAAATTGATCACTATTTTATTTTCAATCAATCTTACTAAAGTTCTGATTTTAAAATTGCGTGGTGTATTTTATGCACTTATATCATACTTGAATTAGATTTTTTGAAAAGAGTTATGATATTGTTTCTATTTATGGGAAATAAAAAGTTTTTTAATCATACAAAATCTACATGTTGAAGGAATTTGTTGAGAAGGATTCGTAATCAAGGAAAATTTTGGGCCAGAACGTGTCACTTTGTAACACTCCGCCTACTTTGCATATTTTGAAGTATACAAACGACAAACTTTCCACAAATGTTGTTGGATGGAAGCAGAATTGTCATTTATCGATTATTTCAGGCTTCCCATAGGACATAATATACGGGATTGAATCCAATGAATCCCGGGATTTTCGGGACTTAAACATTTTTTAAATAAAAGGCATCTTCCTCAACAAGTCAAAATAATGAAGGACCACCTTCGAAAAGAAAAATGACCGACTATTTTGTTAAACCTGAATCTGATACTCTTGACGATGTTTTGGCCCGTATGACTGCGCTAGATGGTTTTCCTTTTAGCGTATTTGTGACATCAAAAGATTTAAGATCGTTACTGTTAGCAAAAGGGTACTCAGACTTACCTAAATCTCGTTCAACAATCCGCAACAGAGTACTAGACTATAGTGTAAAGATAAAAAAACAAATAACAGCTGAACTATCTACATTGAAAAAAGAAGGACAACGATTTAGTCTAAGTTTTGACGAATGGACGTCTACGTCTAATAAGAGATATATGAATTTAAATATTCATTCAATAAACAAAAAGTGGAATTTGGGACTTATTCGAATTGATAAATCGCTGACCGCCGAAACTTGTGTTCATACTTTAAAAAAGCGGCTTTTGGATTTTCATATCTCATTAGATACAGATATTGTGGCAATAGTAACTGATGGTCCAAATGTAATGCTGAAGGTTGGAAAACTTGTTAATGCAGAACACCAAGTTTGTTTTGCACATGGTATTCATTTAGCCGTTTGTGATTTGTTGTATAAAAAGACACCTGTAAATGAGACTGCCAGTGATGATTTTGATGACTCGGATGAGTCGGATGATGATGAAGAACTAGACTCAGGATTAGTAATTGAAACTGGAAACGGTCGAGATTTGACTTATGATGATCGCAATATTAATGAATTAATAAAGAAAGTTCGTAAAGTGGTTCTCATTTTCAAAAGAGCATCCTTGAAGAATGATACAATACTTCAAAAATATGTTAAAAAAGAACATGGAAGAGAGCTTAATTTACTACTGGACTGTAAAACGCGTTGGAACAGTCTCTTTACAATGCTGGAGCGATTTGATCTTTTAAAAACTAGCGTAAAAAAGGCACTTATTGATCTTAATAATCCTGTACCATTTGAAGAGTCAGATTTCCAACTCATTAGTGAGATAATCAAGGTATTGGCACCCGTTATATTATCTGTAGAAGCACTTTGTCGTTCTGATGCCAATTTGTGCACAGCGGATGCTACAGTCAAGTTTCTTTTTCAAGAATTGCGTGACAATGACTCAATTTTGGCTTCTAAATTGAAGACACATTTATTGAACCGCTTGAAAGATCGTCGACGCAGTGAGTTAAGTGGAGTATTAAACTATTTACAAAATCCTCATACTGAGAAGACTGAGTTAGAGACTGATTGCGATTTAAAGGAGTTATTTTCAAGTCCAAGCAAGATGACTATAAAAAAACAGATTATTTTGTTACCTGGAAAAATTGAAAATAGTGATAATGAAGAAAATGACATGAACATTGAACCCACCAGTAAGACTGATTTAACATTAAAAGAAAAGCTTCAGAACGAAATAGAAAACAGTATGAAAATAATAAATCCTGAAGCATTTAAAGAAACTGATCTTTCTAAGATCATTAAACAAGAAGTTGTGTATAACTTAAATATGCCATTTTAAGAACCAGTTGAAACTTATTTATTTTGTTAGTTCACGAATGATTCATTTAGACATAGCATATAATTTTTGTGTAATTTTTTCCTGTAACGATACCTTGTGGAAAACAATCTGAAATCAGAAGGATTTGTAAACTGAAATAATGTGAATGTTTTATTCAAAAATACCCAAACTGTTGCATTCACGAAGCTCTTCAGAAATAACCTATGTTCTATCTCAATATCACAATATACTTATACGCAAACCTTACAATATATGAAAATCTGGTAATATTAATACATAATTCAAGAAAAAAAATTTTTAATTCTATTCATCCTATGTTTCGGACTAGTAACTCATTACCAATAGTTCAATATTATTACAGTAGTTGTACTCGATAATGGTTTATCGATTGTATTCAACAGTTTTTGTGGAATTTAGAAGTATTTATACTTATAACATTCAACACTGTTTCGTCAAGTGAATTGATCAAATTGACATTACTCACCTAGCTTTTCTTCACCTTTTTGCGTTTGTGATTCCTTCAGATGTTTCCATACGTTAAAATAATCTTGAATATAATAATATCCATAATTACGTAATTATTGAATAATATATTGGATTGAATATGACTATTGTTTCACTTCATTATCAAGAAGGAAAGAAATCTTTATCATTGATTTTTTTCATCAATTAGACTGGAGAACAATTTGTAACATAATTTCTGTGACTTCGATTTTTAGGATGTTTTAAAGGTAAATTGACAAAACTTTGATTATTTTTTTTTATCACGTCAAGTTTTTTTTTCAGTTGTTGCGCATACTATTACGCTTCGCGGAACTGAACGCGAATTACAGAAAGCCCTACTGCACTCCTGTCGGAGGAACTTTTTCCAGTAGACTCCAAAAGACCATTTCAATGATTGTTACTTTTGTTACTTTTAGTAACAATCATTGGAGTGAACAATAAATAGTATAGTAAAAACTGAGTGATATAACAAAAAAAAAAAACAATTATAAAATAGATTACCCTAGTTTACCGTTAGCTAACACCAATGGATCAACTGTGTTGACCTTAAAATGGTTTCTTTCCTCCTTGGTCAGCTGTTAGTGATCAACAAGTTAAGCGACTCCACCAAATGTGAAGGTCAGGAGGCAAGGTATCAAGGTAGATGCGATGTCAGTATGATGGCTGACTACTGTTGGAACATCAAGCGAGAATATCAGCATATTGAACATTCTAGGAAAAGTTACAAGCGAAAATGTTTACTCTAATATATGTTTTTATTTTTTGTATGAACACAATTTGACTTTCAATATTATAATAACCTTTCTATGAAATAAAATATTCTGATATGTTTGGTTAGTGCATACTATATTTTCCTCTGTTTGCCCATTTTGTATGGCTTTTAGGGTAAAGAGAGAGACCCCATAGTTTTAAAACTTGACGTTTTAAAGAAAAATTGATAACATTTTTTCAATTCAGAGGTTAAAATTCAGTCGAAAACAAGTCACAGATCTAAGATAACAAATTTGCTGTTTCCCAGTGTTATCTTTCATTCAGTTCAATGTTTATCATATCATATTTGTTCCTTGAATTGGAGGACAATGATGACTTCTGCGAACTGATCTTGTCAATCCGTAGAAGCCATCGTGGTGAGAAGTGAAAATATTGCAAAAATTGCGGAAAATATATCTGCAATCATTTGAAAACTTGGTCGGAATATGTGTAGTGATTTCTCTAATATTTTCCAACGAAATTCTATTCAGAACAGCAAAAAACACACTAAAAACACACTGAAACAATGGTCTTTTATCTTTATTGAAGTAGAGACACAGAAATTGCATGCAACAAAATACTTCATAGATCTTCGTTTTCCTATCAATTACCATACCAGGATGTTTAGAATACGATACTAGAGGAAGAGAAATCCGAGAGTTTAAAGGAGTGTATATAACGCATTAGGCACGTGACAATATCTTTGAACCCTTATTCATCGCAAACCACGATCAGAAAGTTGGCTACAAAAATGTCACCATGTTCCCAGCATTTAAAATAATTCGAAATTGCATAAAACTCAGACGTAACATTGATATTGAGCAAAAAAACAATAGAAGCACAACAAAATCCTTTTCCAGTTTCAAGCAGCAAAGATGCCTAGAACATAACAATGTTGCAATCGGCTTAGAAGCGCCAGAAACAGATATAGGAATATCCGAATTCCAATAAAATCACTATAGGTAGCAGGTTTCAAGTTGGTTTGGTATGTGATCCACGTCTCTAATATTCCATTTCTCTCGGAACGGATTACCTCAGTGATATCATATTCTCGTTCAATGTACTATCCGCGAAGGAAGGAAATGTCTCAGGAATAAAACTTTCAAATTTATTCGGCAGACTCCGAATTCAGACATCCCTGTAAAATTGACCTGGGGAGACATACGTTTTCGGGAGAGACGGTTTATTGGTCAATTTTAATTTTCTCTTCTCCAACTTTCATGAACCTTGTGTCAAATATCTCATTTCTACCTACCATCTGTTACATACGTGATAGAGATTTTTCTAAGAGTTGAATTGCTTCCAAAGAAATACTTCTATTCTATTCGATATAATAGAAAATGCAGCATCTGATGATATTCCTTTATATTTTTCATCCTATACTGCATTGCATCGAGAAAAACATCAAGAATCAGTGATCTTTATAAATATCATTTCTGCATATAGAACATATGATTCTCAAATATGAAAAATTGAGAAATATTATTAGTCCTTAAATTATTACGAAAAATTTTTCACTCGTTACTAAAAGCGGTTTTTGGAATACTCAGTTAAGTTTACGCCATATGTCATGTGGAGAAGGAACTAACTTTAATAATTTTTTTTTATTTTTGTAATCTGTTATTTCTAATAAGAATGATTTGGAGTAGAGATAAATGACGGACAAGAAAATATACAAATACATATAATTGATAAAATGTTTTATCATGATCAATGCAGAAGAATCAGAAATGAAATGACAATAATAACAGTACATATTAAGCAAAATCTAGACAAACACTTATATAGAGTGAAAAGTCCAAACATTTTGGATGACAATTATCTCATTATCTTAAATATATGTACTTTCTCATATAAGGATTAAATATCTCAACACTAGTACTGTACTACAACAGACTTCGTAAATCATTGAATGCTCAAATTCTTCAAAGTAATTAGCATTTTTAGATTTAGAAAGTCTATAATTTTGCATATGAAAACTATCAGTATTAGTAACATTATATCCATGCACATCACTGACAAATGTTACATTTTTCTTTTCGTTACATGAAAGCATCTGATTTTCAATTTTGAATATGAATATACATGTAGCATAGAGTATTCTTTGTTCAACAGAGATTATTTCCAGAGAGCTCAGCATAATCTTAACTGGTCTATATATATTTCAGAACTATGCTCATAACTCTATTTCGTAGTTTGATAATTGTTTGGTTTTTCTTTAAGTCGAACCGAATTACAGAATAGGGCAATATTTAAAGAGTATTATTGACTTGAACAACCTTCACCTCACGTATGTCGATAGATTTCTCTGAATCATTCACAAAAAGTTTTTTCAAAGATTTTAGATAATATGAAATCTGCATGATCGATGAAACTTGAATATTTACCGAACATCATGTCCGAATATTTGGAAGTTCTTACTTTTTTAAGTGTCAGTGGATTAATTTATATGGAGGGTGAGTTTTTAATCGTAGTTTTTTTAAAATCGTATAAAACACTCAATTTGCATCATATATTCAAAATGATAATTGACATTGATATTTACACTTTGAAGATAACTTCATGTAAATGCTGTCCGCGGCTACGTATCAAATGGTCCATTCGGAAGGTTCAACTTTGCGTTACTTGTTCGAGCATTTCGGGCTGTATCCCAAGAATTACGCGTGTTTTGTTATCCTGTAAGGCTACAATCGTGTTCGGCTTGTCCACATACACTAACGACTTCACATAACCCCGCAAGAAATAATCCAGAGGCGTCAAATCGCATTATCTTTGCGGCCAATTCACTAGTCCATTTCGAGAAATAAGCTGGTCACCAAATTCATCATTTAACATGTCCATTGTTCCACGAGTTGTGTGGCATGGGGCACCGTCTTAATGAAACCACATGTAAACCAAGTACAACATGTTCAATGTCCAACAAAGTAAACTTGGTGCGAAATTTGGTGATAACAGCACGAATTGTTGATTCACCAGGTCGATTATGACGATCATAATATGGTAATAACAAACGATACATATTTTTCGCAGCGCAAGAATTTTGATAGTAAATTTCAACAATTCGCAATCATTGACTGTTTGTTAGTCTCAAAACTTTTCACTTTGACAAATGACGTTTGGATGCCATTACCAACCAGTGAACTGCTCATATGCGAAACTATAAAGCTAGATTTTCGCACAGTAGGGGATAAGTTATTGTCACATAATCATTAATTTATTGCCGAAAGGTGTCTATTGATCCACTCTGTCATATTTTCATATATTTGAAACATATATATAGCGTAGTATCATCAGCGTACAATATCGTTTATATCTATAAGGGGAGCAACAATGGACCTAAGACAGTTCCTTAAGATACACCAGATCGTGCTATTCCAAATCATACTATTAAACTCCACTTTTTGTGTTCGCGAATGCAAGTGAGATCTGAACCAATCATTCACCACTCCCTCCAAACCCTATTTTCAATCATATACCATTCTTTATATATGTTTAACAGTTTTTTCCAGTCTCCGTGGCTTAGTCGAGAGAACACCCAACTATGGTGCGGTAAAATTTGGGTTCGAGCCCCGGTGGAGACATGGGTGTTTGTGATTGTCCTCCCTCAAGTAGTTCAAATGATGATATATGCTGGGTAATGTACATTGATTACAAGCCCAAATGCCGCTCGGAACCGGCGTCGAACTGTAGGTACACTGAATTAAAAATTGAAAAAACATTGCTGTTTCACAAAAGCAACTTCTTTTGAATCCTGATTGAAACTCGGAAATGATAGTAATGAATTATTCATTTGACGAATATTCCACCACAATAAAGAATATTACCTAGAGAAATGAGGATGCATTGTAAAACTAGGTCACTCATAAGAAAATAAAGTATTCTAGAATTATTCAGATTTTTTATATCCACATATAGTTATATCATCTTGAAAGCTCAGCTAATCCCTGAAAATGTGGAAACGGTATTTTCTTTAGAGTCTGCATTTGGCCAAAATACGGCTCTAAAAAACTATTTTATGAATTATTCGTAAGTTGTGTGCCGTGTTTAATTGTGCGTTATATCTTTTAGAGAATTGTTATTCCCCAGACGTATCTGGGTTATGGAGGGTTTGCGGAATGATTGATACTAGTTGTGCGTGAATAATACAGTCCTCTACAATGCCGCAACTAGCAATATGATCTAACAAATTTAAAATTGAATCAGATCACGTATTTCGTTAATATTGGGGATTTCTATTTGTAATTCTATTTTCTCCCGAATCCAGAAGAGAAGCAATAGAGTTTTGGATTTTGTCAGGAAAAAAGAAGTGTAATGATGTGTTTATTGATAATATTTTTCAAAAATATTTTTTTCTCGAATGCCAGTGAAAAACAGAAAAAAAATTACTTTCTCTTGTATAGTTATTTATGGTACGTGAAATATACAACTACGCTTGTAATCATAAATGGAAATAATGAAATAATAATCATCCAGAAATATTGATAAACAGAAGAAGATTCTGGAAAAATAACCTCAATAAATTTCGAACTCAAAAACTAAGTGAATCATGGTAAATTTTAACCAGCACTATAGTTGAAAACGAAAAAGGTTGGCATTTTCAGTCCCCAAAAAATAGTGCATCAGTGTAAATATTCAGCATTGTCTTCCAGTATATTCAACATAAAATTGAATTGTAATAAAATAACATTGAATACAACATACTAACTCATTTTAATTTATGGGAAATGTGAGTGATACCATTCATTATCTTCTATTAACAATATTCTTTTTCAAAGTGTGAGTAGGTATGAAATACTCTGGAGATATTTAAAACAGAACCGTTTATTTCAAAACTCAAATTTTCGGCGTTAATTATGTAGGATACAGAATTAGAATTGAAAATATATTGTGATTTCATTCATGTGAGTGTTATTGAAACCACCAACTCATTATCGAAACTGTACCTATAAATTCAATAATAATGACATTTAATCGTTGCAAATCTATTTAATTATAGCAAAAATCACCTGAAATCGATTTACACTTTCATTGTCATAGTGTGACTCGTTTTGTCGGAATAATGTTTTCCAGGCTAAAATTTCATAACCTAATTCATTAGAATATGATTTCAAACTAAATCATATTCTGTTAACGTTTGAAGAAGTCTGTTATACCGACGAAACGCGTCACGTTGGACAATAAAAGTGTGAATCAAATTCAAGTGTTTGAATTATCCTACAGAAAGTGTACCTGTATAACTGAAAAGGCTGTTCAATTCTTGACTATTTTGTCGAAGACAAACAAGGGTTTTGAATTCTGTTACATTTCTCTACAAATGGGGGAACCAGAGGTGAGAAATGATTCTACATTGATGGGTTTATACTGAATTGTAATAAAGATTGTCTAAATATAAATATTTTTATGCGTTCCTGAAAAATTTGAGTTTAGAGTTTACGCGAAAGTTTGTGTAAAGCGAAACATTTCAGAATTTTTTTTTGAGATAGATAGATTATGCTTCAAGATTTGTCGATGAATATAACATGGACATAATTATTGAATAGATACTCGTCGATCAAATTTGTATGAATGTGAACTACAATTTCATACTGATACGATTGTTGAGATTTTGTTAAATGATGAAAGATTCAGAAATCCCAAGTGGTTTATTCCTAGCTGGTTTTCATTCCGTTCTGATCGATATTGCAAGATTACTTCTCATTTTTACACCTATATTCATATCATTTTTTGATCCAATGTACCTACATAGGGTTTTCTCTTAATTTGAATAAATTTTTCCTCATTATTATTATTTTTTTATAATCGTATTTTCCAAATATATTTTCATTAACGACTTCATTTTCTTCATGAGCGACGATTAAGTTCTTTATTGTTCAAATAATGATGGGGTGTTCTGAAAATATTCTTATTGAAATTTTTTGTGAGTTAATTTATTTTCCTGCTTCCAAAATAAAAGATCAAAAAAATTCGAAGATACATTCTGGTTGATTTCAATACAGAAGTAGATTTTTCCATGTAAGCAATTAAGACAGGCACGATAGCGGTTAATATTTACGAAAAACACAGTGAAACATCAATATAATGATACCAGAACAAAGGATTTTCTGAAGAGGTTGACTGTCAGTTTTTAAACTTCAAATTGCCCATGAAGCCGATGGGGAGTGCAAATTCTTTCTTTTTTTCCGAAAGTCCATCAACACTTCGTAAGAGTTTAATGTGAGAATATCCACCCGTTCAAAATAGATGGTATTAATTTTGACAACTTACTTTGAATTATTGCTGAAAAATTTAAATACAGAGTACATATTTCATCCGGCACATCACTTTAATACAGTTCCGTATATAATCGCTATCCAAACGCGCTTCTGGGCCTGGACGTAACACGAAGGAATTAAAAGATTAATTTTATCTCTCGGGAACTTTTGCAGCAAAAGGTCTGGAAGTTATATTGAATAAATTTGCAGTGCTAATTTTATATTTCTATAGTTGGTTCGTATTTTCGCTGAATCGTGAATTCTATATTCTTTATATAAGATTGAAGAAGGTATTTTCATACGTGAAATTTGTAGAGTATTTTCCTTTGAATGAGAAATATACAAATATGGAAATATATATGTTAGTCTCGGAATCAGAGAAACTGCAAGGAAGTTGAAATTAAAGGTTACACTCAGACACAGATTGATGCAGTGAAATAAATATATATTTTCTTAAAAATAAAATAAACCTATTGGGAAACATTCTAAACATTGTAGAATTACATTCATTTCAATTGATACACTAATTACAACTAGGAAGAATGCTCTCAAAATGACTGAATTCAGTTTTGAGTCTGATCTTCCATTTAGCTCTCAAGCAAAAATATTAGTTCAAACAAAAATATTGGTTAAATTTATATTTACAATAATATACAACTCTATTTGAAAAGAAAAGGAAGAAATTACCTCAGAAATATTAAACATTTGAGACAATTTCACATGGTGAAGAACATTTGTGTTCAATAGAATATAAAAACATATGATACAAAAAATTGATTCATACATTATTGCCTACATTCGAATCATCGAAATACTCTGCCATACTATAGTATGCCTTTGTTGTGAACAGAGATTTAACTCTCCTCTTAAACAAATGAGCTTTCAGTACTTTCAAATTCGATGGTAAATGGTCGATGGTAAAAGGTAAATGGTCGATGGTAAATGGTAAATGGTTGAGACTGCCCAAATTCAGCTTTTATGCATAGGAATAAGTAATACATCCCTAATCTTGTTCAATACTCATGATTACTATTCAATTTAATGAACCTATCTTCATTTTCTTTAACATATAACATCTATAAATATATAAACACGGTAAGGTGAGTATGTAATTATTAATGAAGATAGGTTTACACAATGTTCGTTGATGAATATTGAATATTAATCTAAGTATTCGCTTCTGTGTAATAAACACCCTATTTATTTCTTTATAGCAGCCCCACAGCAGAATATTATAATTTAGATGACTATATACAAGGCTGTAATACACATTCATAACACAGTTTCTAGGCACGATGTTCTCAATTATAGAGATTGCAAATAATGAGTTACTCAATTTTTTACATAAGACCTCAATGTGTGATGTCCATCTCAAATTTCTGTCTAGATATATTCCAAGAAACTTTGTGGATTGGGATGATGATATAGTATTTTTCCCATATTTAGTTCTTGTTCTTGTAGTATAGTGATTGTTCCCAAGTTTTTGGTATTGATAAATTATTTTGATAGATATCTGACATGAAGCTACCATGTGGCGACAACTTCTTCGTGGCTGATTTTGTTCTATGTTCATTGAATCTTTAGTTCTGCTACTTTATTACGAATCTTTTTTCAGCAACCGTTTTTGATTGTAGTTCTAGGTTGATTCTTCAACCTAGTTTCAATGCTACTATATCATCTCAAATGTATTTTGATATTATGATGATGAAATAAATTTCTTATGTCGTCTTAGAATTTCTTAGGAATCGTCTCAAACTGAACTTGTCTCTAACCGACTGAAAAAACTTCTGTGGAGATTTTTTCTATACTAGAAGGAGTAATCGACTTTCTTCCAATTCGACGAAGTGAAAAGAACCATCGAGTGGTGAAAAAAACATGAATTGCCTATGATGTTACAATTTGGTAACATCCTAGGAAAATAGCTCTCAGTAACGAGAATAATGAAATAATGAATGAAAATACTAAAACTTACTAATAAAAGTAGTGAAATAATGCAAGAAGAGCAAACACTTTTCGAGAGACTGGAAGAAAATTGAAGTTTCCCTATATCGAATAGATTCTGTCAATAGTAAATAGATGCCGACATTTTAATCCCGAAGTCAAAAGATATTTCGACAATAACATTCAGAAGTTATGAACCACTTTCTCCATTGTATGCCGATAAAGTTTTCTCGCCGACACCCAGTAGCCGAACCCAATTGGAAACTTTCCAATTTCGACAGCAAGGACTGCTCGAAAACGGAATATTATTGAATTCTTCAAACGTCTGGTCGATGCAAATCATTCTGCGTAGTGCGAGCTTGATGTCGAAAAAACTTTCACGAATAGTTAAACCAAGAGGGTAGGTTAATAAGTCAGTTGGGAATGATAGAAATATCAAAAGCTATCAAGAACCAATAATCAAGAGCAATTAAACAAGTTGAAAGTTCACTCTCCGGGTAGGTTTTAGCGCTGGGAGATAATTAAGTTGATGTCAGCTGCGAGACCCGTTCGATAAGTATCCAGAAGTTGGGCTGGGGGAATCAATCTGATTTCGATCTCAACTAGGAAACACATACAAAACGCCAGTTCATTCCCAGGTCTCTGGTCCGGGACCTGACCGATCGCCGGTGCTAACCAGACCACAACGCTGTCCAGCGACCAAAACTTTTCGACTTGAATTCGATTCTATCGCAGGAATCAATCCCGAAGGAGTGTTAAGATATAACTTTTTCGGAAGACTTTATTGCATCACTTGTAATAGATTCACAGAGCCTGATATTTTTATAGTCATCGTAAAGTTTTACACTTTTTAAGACGCGTCTCTAAACGTTCAGACATACATATCGTAAATTGGGACGAGACGTACTTTGTTGGGGTTCGGAATCGGAAAATTGGGGACCGAATTCAGAGCCGCCATTCGGTCCTCACTCAATTTACACTCAAGTCGACACTCACCTGAATGCTAGTGAAGCTCACCCTCAATTTACGTGTTCATAAACCGCTTATAATGAGTAGGACCGAATATTATGTAACATAAAAACCTTGTTAAATGCATATAAATATGCCTGAGAAAATGTTTGAAATATGCATGAAATTTGGCAGAAATGATAAAATTGAGGAACCTAAAAAAATGAGTCTCAATTTTTTTCATAGCGAAATTAGCGATGAAAATTAGTAATTTATTCTTGGATAAGCAATCATGGGTAACATTACATATTGCAGTAATATTATATGACATCAAGATTATTCAATATGTTTGTGAACGTAAAAAATCGAGTATTATTCCAAATGATAAGTGTTATGACTGTGTCTTCGATTATTTGAAATTTTTTTGTGAGTAGACAAGGTTCGCTCCACATTCACTGAGGTAACTGTGTGAAATTTGAGCTTGAGTGCTATGTTCTGCTGTCCCATTCATGAAACTCTCAATTTGACAAATGATAATAAGACATTTATTCCCAACAGATATACCTCAAATTACAGAGAAAAAATTACGAAAAAAATTACAATTTACAAAAAATTGCAAAACTATACACAAATAATAATGAATAAGAAAAAAAAATGAACGAGAAAAAAACAGAAATAGGTAGTATAAGCGAATATATACAACGAAAAAATTAATTCAAAATAAATTGAAATAGTATTGAACAATAACCAAATAACTAAAAACAAAATGAAATATTGTCTATTACAAAGTTACGTATGGTCAGCAGAAGTTGACCATTTAGTAACGGAATATGTTTGATGAATAAAAATAAAATTAATATCGATTGCGTTAGTACTATCTAGTAAACAAATAAAATAACTAAAATTAAAATAATATTTATAACAAAGGCGTTCAAAACCTTGGTTATTGTTCGATATGTTTTCAAACCAGTCACAAAAAAACGAACACAGTCACAATTATTTTTATTCAAGAGCTCCTTTATTTTGTGATTATCAAGTTTGGTCAGATTCACGATATTATCAATCTCATGGCATTCCAGAACGCAGTGTGAGAGCACTGCACTGAGAAAACTACTGTAAATGTACCGATAATATGCCTCATAACTATATGTTAGGTTATTTAAGCTATAACCACTGATAATGACTTACATATACCAGTTAGAGCATATGGAAATATGCAAATGCATATAATCCGGTCCCTAATAATGAACAACTCATGTGAATGGAGATTTTCGTGCATTCGATAATGCGACGATATGACAACACAGCAAAAGAGGAAGAACTTTGGTTTTTATTTCTCTTATGCATTACATTCGAGCTAAAGCTGATTTCTATGCATAACCATTTCAATTTATAACGAAGGCACATCAAGAGAAAACTAGGTACATCCCTTTGAAAATATATCATAAATTTCAGGATAATACATAATGAGAGTTCGAATGGAATGAAATTCAGAAAACATTTGAAAGAACCCTTATTACGAGTAGAAAGATCTACTTATAACATTGCAGAGTCTTGAGTGTTCTGTTTGTCCCCATTATAGGTATATATTTCGCCATATTCTTTTTCGATGATCATAATGGCTTAACCTCTATATGTTGTATATCAGTTTTTTGACAAATCGTGTTCCTTTTGACGGAAGTAATTTATTATATAATTTATATTTCTAACTCTCATATGCCAAAACATACATAATCAAAAAAGAGAACACTTTTCTTGATTTTCATCGAGATTTGTGCTTTGTTATTCGATATATCAATATATGTATAGGATAGAACCAATAACCTATATTTTCGTTTCATTTTCAGCTGGATACCTTTTTTTTACGTATCAATATAGAAGGGAGAAACAGCTGAATTCTTAGTATCACTAGAATGTGAGATTGAAAAACGCATGAAGTCAATTCTTATCAGTAAAAATATAGATATGTCTGTTCAAAATTTACGAAATCAAAGACTATTTCAATTCATAAACTGTCTAAGATAACAACAGTTCTTTTTACATTGCCTATGATATTTACCACATCATCATGAACGAATGGAATATTGCTACAGTTTTCATTTTCAATATGGAACTGTTATTCTTCTCATCTGGTTCTCAAATTCCAATTAGTCTTTCAATAAACGTAATTGCTTCTATTAGACATCTGTTTTATCGGTATTCAAAAGGACTGTCGACCTAACAGAAGTGAAGAGGCTTATGCTTTGTGGATAGGCTCTATGTGTAGGGCTGAAAATCTAGCATTGTCTAATATTGCTTTCACCGCACTTCTGTTGGATATTCGTCTATCATGTGCAGTACCTGATGATCTATTTATTCTGATTACTATATCAAATATTGCAAGTTTTGGTAAGAGATAATCTGAATACTCAGAGATGTCCGTCCGTTTCTATAACTAAAATATTCAGTTTGAGGTCCAAATCGAGTTCATCAGCTTAGAAGTTTGATCACACAAGTAACACTTTTATTGTGATATACAATAAAAGTGTTACTTTGTTTTAAGTGTTACTTAAAATATTATTAGTTCAATGCAAATATACGTCTTCAAAATTCTAACAATTTGCGTCCCACATAAAGAATTAACCGGTAATATTCCTACTGAAAACTGAAGAACCAAGATATATTATATTGTTGTTTGGTATATATTGAGAAGCGTTTTTTTGTGATACGAAAAACGATGCATCTTCCAAACTTAATTTGTCGAAATGACGTTTCGGTTGTTTGAGGAAGCTCTCAACTATCGAAAGGACTGTAGAAATTCCTAATTTAATATAAGCAGTTCATCCAGGACCCATCTTCGTTTCTTCCGGTCATTACTAGTTGGACTGTTATCATGTGAAGTAAATGAATAAAGTACATTTTCTGGTGCGAGCGAAGTTCAGCCATTTGGGAAATCTCGTTATTATCTTCCTTGTAGTACGGAAAGGAAAAATTGACGAGGAACTTATTCGGAAAATTGCTATAACGAAGTTATTTTTGTCCTTTCACTCAGGTTATATATATATATATATATATATATATATATATATATATATATATATATATATATATATATATATATATATATATATATATATATATATATATATATATATATATATATAAAACTTGGTTCTCGGAATGAGCCGCGTTCTAGATTTATATAATCTCGACGTTTCGGCTTCCATTGTGAAGCCATCTTCAGGAGTTGGAATAAATTAGTAGGGAAAAGGGTTATTCGGTTACGTGGCCTCAATCTGCCTACTCCACGAACTGAATGAAGGAAAATGAGAAAAGGTTACCTGGTTACGTGGCCTCAATCTGCCTACTCCACAAATGAGGGAAACTAGGAACGATAAGAAATGATTCGGTTGCGTGGCCTCAATCTGCCTACTCCACGAGCCAAATCGTTTCTAATAGTTAACTCCGAAGTCTCAACCTGCCTACTCTTCGGAGTCAACTTGACTCCGAACAAGTTGACTCCGAAGAGTAGGCAGGTTGAGACTTCGGAGTTAACTATTAGAAACGATTTGGCTCGTGGAGTAGGCAGATTGAGGCCACGCAACCGAATCATTTCTTATCGTTCCTAGTTTCCCTCATTTGGTTCGTGGAGTAGGCAGATTGAGGCCACGTAACCAGGTAACCTTTTCTCATTTTCCTTCATTCAGTTCGTGGAGTAGGCAGATTGAGGCCACGTAACCGAATAACCCTTTTCCCTACTAATTTATTCCAACTCCTGAAGATGGCTTCACAATGGAAGCCGAAACGTCGAGATTATATAAATCTAGAACGCGGCTCATTCCGAGAACCAAGTTTTATACATACTTCTGACCGCGGAAACCTTTCTGAACATATATATATATATATATATATATATATATATATATATATATATATATATATATATAAATATAACATTAATGAAAAGGAGTATTGCCTGGTAATTTGAATACAATTGTTGTGGGTTATAGGCAAAATAAGAGGCCACTATGAATAGATTTTATCCAATTTGTCTGCCTGGTCTATATTTCGACTGTGTTTACAGTCTTCATCAGGACTCTGAAAAAGATGTTTATGCAATTGTACTGATTAAAATTATGATTTAAAACTTACGACTAACTAGGTATAAAAGGTATGGCCAAAAACCATCAAACAGGAATGTGTTTCTTTAAAATAAGTTGAATTAAATTATAGATGTAAAAATATTCTTATGTAATAACTGAAAACAATTATATGCAAATAATAGAATAGAAATGACAGAAGCACAGAGAAACATTGACACTGAAAAACGACACAGAGGTGATAGAGTAAAATCACCGTAGTAACAAATGTCATATTACACACGTAACACATAAAAGTCTATTAAAGTTGTGAGATGTCTGCGAAGTTGCGAAGGTTACCTAAAATTATTTGAGAGTAAGTAACTGTAAATGCAACTAAGTCTGGAAACGTCCGTCTTCTTATTGATACTGTTGGAGTTATTATTAATGTGGACCATTTCCAAAAAATCGTTTTCTGGTAACTATCTAAATATTTCGAATTAATCGAAATATTTCAAATAAAACTCTCATGGAGCTCTCTGCACAAATGTTGTTTTCGAGAACGAACCCATTACTTTCGAGAGTGAATATTAAGTGCGCTTCGAAAGTGATGGGTTCGTTCTCGTTGACAACATTTACGTAGAGAGCTACCTGAGAGTTTTATTTGAAATATTTCGATTAAAATTCTCAGTATTTACTAGTATGAATGATTCGTGAATCTTGAAACTAGCTATACTTTTGCCCGCCGGGCCGTGATCTGAAGCGATTAGGCATGGGACCATTCTAACACATTGCAGACAGTTTTCTGTGGTGTTCGAATGAAATGTCTTCGAAGACTTACGCATTCGCACTTATGTTTTCATGAGTAGGAATCTAGAACGCTAAGGATAGTTTATACGTCTTTTCTCCAATAGAGGGAGCTCACGTGAATTTTCACTAAGAGTTGCTCATCTCATTCCGGTATAGGAGCTGAGCCGTTTTGAAAGTCATCGATTCTTGATTGATTGATTAAATTTGGACTGATGATTTATAATAATGATGAAAAAATTGTATCCTATTATCATTCAACAAGATCGATGATTTTTTCGAAGCGCTCTTAATATTCACTCCGAAAGTGATAGGTTCGTTCTCGTTGACAACATTTGTGTAAACAGCTCCCTGAGAGGTTTATTTGAAATATTATCAGTTCATTGAATATCCTTCATTGTTAGCCATTTCATTTGATAACAGTTCATATTTGAAATTAATATGAGCAGGTTATGTAATTTCAATAGATCACTGTTCATACTAGTACGAAATATAAGGACATCATATTTCATTCCTACTCATAAAAACATATGAATTCGAGAAATGATGTGATTGTAGGTATGAATACATGGAATCAAAAAAAGCATGAAAAATCATTAAACATGACCCTTCATAGTTGACATGGAATCAAGGACTATGTTTCCAAGTACGTTCGTCTGGAATTTTCGAAATCTTATTTGACGTTTTGTATTATACGTATAATTTAATCGTTTCATTTCTGAAATGAATAATAATATTTTAATTGAAAGCAGAAATATTCATAATGAAGTTCTTTTCGAACATCTTCATCCATACCCAGCTCAACAGTTGTGCATGAAACAGCATTTCATTGCTTCAACCTTCACTGAGCAAAAACATACATTTTACTTATATCAGCAGAATACGTATAAAGTCATATCGAAGTCTTAATCAACTGGTAATTGTTCGGAAAGACTGAAGATAATATTGACTCAGTTCGAGCATTCAGGGCAAAAGAACGCCTGCTGGAATCGAAATTATGTTGAAACTCACAAGTTTGTAACAATATGTTGAACCAACATTGGAAATATTTGAACGCAACGGCATGAGTTTCATTTCCTCCAGAACCATGGAGCGTAAATTATTGATATGATGAATAATATATTCGGAAATTTAATGGAAAAATATTTACCTCATATCACAAAATTTCAAATTCTAGGAATTTATAAATTGATTTGTCCTACTTGTTGAAGAGTAATTTGTATAATTTGTATAACTTTACTCTCGAAATTAGCGGAATTGTTTAATTCTTCTTGATTTGAAGTATTCGACACATAATATATCTCATAAATGAACTGCTAAGATGTAATATTTCGCTTGGCATAACTATTTGTATTCAAATTTCAAAAACTGAATCCTTTAGAAGATACAGATATATTTATTGAAAAACAAAACCTATAGTTCACACGAAGAAAACCACAGTTCCATATTTTCAATGGGAAGAAGTTAATAGCCCACTACATTCGAAAACTTCTGTTTTATTCAAACTAATTTTGATATATGTATATTTGACTTGATTGTTTCATAATCATAGATTTCAATTTCTATCCTATTCAGATTATTCAAAAACGATCTACCTGCGAAGTTGTACCGTTTTTTGGTAACGCCATTTTCCGATGATTGGTACTTATTTATGGAAAAACTCTCAAAGGAAATTCTGGAGGCATGTGAATGCATTGTGAGATATAGTTTGTAAATTGGTGTTTATTGAACAATTTTATGGTGAAAGTTGATGAAACTGTATGTGTTCATTTTTGTCAGAAAATGTAATGGTAATGGAATGAGTACCTTGAATATTGAATATGGAGACAACATCCTATCATCAAACGAATCAACTTGGAATACATGTAGATAGACATTGGGTATATTTATTGGTGTTGGCGTTTACATGATGTAAATCCATTATAATTGAAAATAAACTGAAAATCAAACACTTGAACTTTGGATTCACACTTTATTGGCAACATAGCATGACGCATTTTGTCGTTAAAAACGACTTCTTCTGATGCTAACAGATTAATCCTAGCAGAAATCTAGTAGAATACTAGTAGAATAATCTTGTTCAGCAATATTATCGAAAAAATATTTGAATATAAACTGAAATTCAAAAACTTAAACTTTTGATTTACATTTTATTGACATTATAACATGGAGTCAGTATTCTGTTAGAATCTGAAGAAATCGTTTGTAACGACGAAACGCGTCATGTTATGTTGTCAATGAAGTGTAAATCAAAAGTTCAAGTATTTGAATTTTAGTTTATACTTATGAAATTTGGGATGCACAACTCACATTGTTATTTTATAGGAAAAATTGAATAAAATTGTAAAACACTCTACTTTTGCCATGTCTAGCGTTAGAGCAAAATTATTAGCTTAATTTGAGTAATCACTCTGTTATCAGAGTATTGAAATATTCAACTATTTACCATCGAATTTAAAATTACTAAAGGCTCCTTTGTTTATGAAGGCTGTTTGCTGTTAACAAAGGCATACATTAGGGAGACAGAGTACTTTGATGATTTGAATATCAGTAATGTATAAATTTAGAGCCTCAGTAGCTGGACGGTATAGTGTCCTTTCCATTCTCAACGTGTTCTTGGACCGATCGCAACCGGCATTAAATGTACGTCCAACTTTCGCAAAAGCACTCAGTGCTTATGAAAGGAAACAAGCATCCATTAGAATTCTTCGTATTGAAATTAATGGAAATCATCAGTTTTTTGTATCATATAATTGTTTATTTTTTCACTACGACTCTCCTCTAAAAGATGAAATTGTCTTAAAGGACTAATATTTGAGAAATTGAGGAATTCCACCAATATTTTTGTAGAACTGAATGGAAGATCAGATTCAAAACTGAATTCAGTCCTTTTGTGAACATTCTTCTTAGATGAAATTCCACTCTATTGAATGAATGTAATATGTATATTGTAAGGGATGTTTAACAATGAATATTATTATCATTATTATATTTATATTTTCGTAAAGGGTCGAGTGACTTGAATTGAGAGATGAGCTTTAATTTACGATTGTGTAATAAAGAACTAAAAACCAAAAGTAATAAATAAAGTGGAAAATACGTAGATAATTCATTAGTCAAACTTAAAATTTCGAGAACAGTATTTATTAGTAGAATTTATTTATCAATAACTAAATGTCGGTTCTGCATCAAGAAGATTGATGACATCAATGAAAATAAAGTGAACACAATTGATTGGAGTGCTCGACAATTAAATTTTAATCGTCAAAAGGCACTTCAATTTCAAATCAAGGGATGCCATGGTTGTTTCTATGAGGAGGAGAGTTGTATCGACTATCACTAATTAATTATTGGAAGTTCCTGTTAAACGAGTATATGTCTTCAAAGAGACCTTACGTGGGTAGAGTTTTCTGTGGTTTCTTTTACCATCAAATGTCTGATGAATTGAGAATCGGACATTTGACCAAATGGGACGTAATAAATAAGTCGGTCACAGACGCAAAACAATTGTATCAAACACGAATATTTAATTTTTTTTCTTTTTTCTTGTAACATATTATGTATAAATATCTAGGGCTGAAGGAAGTCGCGAGACCTTATAACTTCCCATTTGTAATCATTTGTAAAATTCCATGAAATGTAAATTACTGAAAATTCAATGAACATCTTTGATTTGCTTTTTGATTTGATTCAAAGAGACAAAACTTTTGTACCAGTTGATGTCACTTAATTGACGTTAAGTTTGGAACAAAATTAAAAATGTCATTTTTACAATATTTTTTAGATTGAAAATTCAAGAAGACAATGAAATATACCAGATTCAAAGTGCCCGATCAGGAGTTTGATCTGAAATTCCTGGATATTTTGGACAATCCCTAAGAATTCAAAATTACTGGAGAAACAACTATGGGAATAACTACAGAAAATTCTAAGTTCCACCTGCTCAAAAAATTTGTACAAAAATGTACATCAATCTGGGTCTCCTTAATGATTATTTTTGTATTTTTGGTTTTCACACTGCAATTGAGTATATAATATATATTTACTTATTGTGCCTGATGATAGCCAAGCAATATTTTATATTGAAGATTTACCGAATGATTTTACTAGTTTGTGTTCTATTTATTAATTTTACATTATTCGTCTTCCACATTTATTCGAATAACTCTCATCTGATGATTTTTGATCATGATAACATCATGAGAATATGAAGCTTAGAATAATTCAGTAACAGTTGTCAACTTGTTTAATGAAAAGTTATTTGCGCGACTGCGAATTTTCATTATTATATAATACACGTGCATTTGTGCCTGAACTTTTAGGTAATGTCAGTAACATTTCAGCTTTTTCGCGATCAAAACGTTTGATCGCGAAAAGCTATTCGTTCCACTCACAATGTAGTGAAATTCGAATGTTAAAATAGGAAATTGCTTGTTTTGTTGAACGTTCAACCAATCAAAGCCACTACGCGTAGCAGAAAATAAGAATAAACTGTAATTGGATAATTTGGAAATTCAACGTGATCTATATCCTCAAGCTCCGAATTTTTGTACACAGGCAGAAGTTTTATCGACTTAATCCTAATAATGCTTCGGAGTTTTCTAACCAACCGAAATAATTTTCTTGTAAATTCAAATGTTCGATTACATTTTCGTGAATGTTTTTTGTTCGATTTCAATTTAACAAGCTGATTTCGTTGGAGTTCAACCTGCTTTTAAGAATTTCATTCAGAAAAGCCCAATATGCGTCTTTATGAAAAGGTTTTTTTTCTCTTTTTCGAAACAGATATCCAGTAAAAATGATATATATGAAAGGTCATTGTTGCCTCTGCTACAGATCGTATTTTGAGTAATTGAATAGCATAGTTTGTAGTTATTGTAATAGAATAGTTTGAAATTTGATACACAGCTCGAAAACTTTCATTCAATTTCTTCAATTTAGATACCAATATAAAATCTTACTGTTGATATATACATAACTATACTCAGACATGTATATTAATACCACATGTGGAAATGGTTTCATGGAATATACAGAAGATCCTCTCTTCTTGTAGTTGTATTTTATAGGCGTTAGGATATTCCTTCAACACTTTCTTCCTCCTTTACGAGCTAATTATTATAAATAATATGATTGAGTAAGTAGAGGAAGTAAAACTATTATTGTGATTATATAATATTTATCATTAAAAACCTAATAAAGGCATTCAAAATATTAGTAAATTATCAGAAAATTAGGAAAATATTGAAGCTTATGTCACACTTAATGGCAGCACAAGACATATTGTTTGGTTCTGCAAGGAACTCATCGTAGTTGGATAAGTCCATTGAAAAGTGGGACAACGACTTCAATGTTCACATCTTCTCATAAGTGATGAACCGTCGAGAAATCAATACGATACATTTTCCATTTATAACAAGATCAATCGAAAACATATCGAAGATCCGAGACACAACAAGTACAGAATGATCACACGTCCATACCTGTTGGTATATGGAATTTGATATAAAAATAGATGAGAAACTATACGAAAATGATTCCAAGAAACTTTATGTGAGATTTTGAATTATCAAGATTCATCTGAATTTTATGACGATTACAGAAGCTCAAATGTTATGTCACGTTCTCTTATCAACTGTATATGTAATCTTTATGGTTATGTATATGTAATCTTTATCTGTATGGTGTTCGGTCGATGTGATATCTATTTTGATCGGGTAATAGTAACATCGACATGGCACTCGGAACAGCGCAATGGGATGTGATATTTTCATGAACTTTACTTCTCTGCATATGTCTTTGTAATATATAATATTTCAATTTTAGTTGGTTTCATTTGGTTACTTTATAATTTTACTATTGCAATTGATATTAATTTTATTTTCGTTGACCTCATCAAGTATATTTCATTAATTTCTGTTGAGTACGTGTGACTGCTATATTTCAATTTTAGTTTGTTCCATTTAGTTATTGTTTATTACTATTTCAATTTATTTCAATATGTTATAGCCGTTGTATATATTCACTTATACTCTCTAGTTTTGGTTTTTTCGTTAAATGTTTTCCTATTTATTATTATTTGTGTAAATTTTTTTATTGTAAGTGGATTCCCAACAGATATAGGGAATAAACGTTTGTATTTTTATCTGAAACCTTGATTTCCTTGATGCTAATTCAGTAATGAAGTACTGAAAAAAACAAATAATTTGGGTAATTTTTGATGTAAAGAACAGGAGTATTTCTATTCAACAGAAAAATAATAACACATTAAACTTCACAGAAATCAAAAAATTCCGACGAGCGAAAACATTCAAAAATATTTTCATTTCGGAATGAATGATAAAAAACCATTCGTTCTTAACTTCTCATATTTTTCATAAAACTAGTATACTTCTACTCAGATATTAAATAGTAAACAGCCCACAGGGGAGAGTGATAAATATGGGATAAGTTTACGATTTCAATAAATATTTTCCGTAGAAAAACGATTTGTTTGTCAATCCCTGGTCGGTTATCTGACATGGACTAAAAGCAAAAACGAAGGATGATTAATGAACACTTTAAGCGATTTGCTCATAGCTGTTGTTTGGTAACTGCTTGAGGATTGAACCAATTTCCCGATTGGACTATAAAGCCGAACTATTTGGCATGTCCCCATTCTTCACCCTTCCAAACTGATTCGGTTAAGTCACTAGTAGTGATTGATTTGATTCCATGAAGCATGAACTTAATGATACTGGAAAAGTGTGGACATTGCTGTATTGCTGAAAGTATAATAGATGATTCATGAATTCTATACGAAGTGAATGGACTATTTTTGGAAACAAATTCATTTTCCTAACGCCTTCACAGGCATGTAAAACCTTCACGATCTGAGTACAAGAAAAGATCCTCTTTTATTTGTGTATCTTACAATTACATCGCTGGGAATTCAATATGGAATAAATGCGGCATATGATGTGAGAAAGGAATGAGATTATTGTCAAAAATAGAAATGTAATCACGAAGTAGATGTTCATAATCAAACTATAAATTTTCGCAATCAAAAATCCTTTGAATCATAGGGTTGCATTGTAATCAACGAAGTATATACTGTTCTTTTATATTCACTAAGATTCTATGAAAGAAAAACAAGCACTTTTTCCAGTTTTTGTCAATCGGTGTTCAGGACATAATACCGCAGTCCTCTGGTGGTATAAATATGATGAGATGCTGCTCTTGGCATATCGGTTCATGTTTACAAGTTTAACTATCAAATGTATACATCGTAGACAACGAACATAAAGAATATGAAGGTAGGTTTATTAAATTGAATGGTAATCATGAGTATTCAACAAGGAACAGTGATGTGCTACTTATTCCTAAGAATGAAACAGCTAAACGTGAGCACTCTCTCTATTATCAGAGTATTAAATTCTTCAGCCATTTACCATCGAATCTTAAAGTACTGAAAGCTTATTTGTTTAAGAGGAGAGTTAAATCTCTGCTCTAAAAAAAGGCATACTATAGTATGGCAGAGTACTTCGATGATTCAAATGTAGGCAATAATGTATGAATCAAATTTGTGTATAAAATGTTCGTATATTTTTTTACCACAAATGCCCTTCACCATATGAGATTGTCTCAAGTGCTTAATATTTCTGAGGTAATTTTTTCTTTTTTTTTCAAATAAAGTTGTATATTATTGTGAATATAAATTTAATCAATGTTTTTGTTCGAGTGGTGAAAGGGAGTTGAGACTCAGAACTGAATTAAATCCTTTTGAGAGTATTCTTCTTAGTTGTAATTATTGTATCATTTGAATGAATGTAATTTTACAACGTAAGGAATGTGTCTCAATAAATTTTGTTTTATTTTATTAATTTTTTTATTATTATTATATATATATATTATATTAAAGTACTAGGATTTATGAACATTTTGACAATCAAATTGAGAGAGAAGAATTTATGAAATATGTGAAGTATCTTGTATCTCTCAAAATAGAGCTACCATGCTGTTCGAACTGATTGGGACAAAAAATAAAAAACAATGTTTCCGTAAAATCTCAACTTTTAATGAAGTAAAGACATACAAAATGGCGTAAATTCTCCATATTGATATGAAGTATACTCTCCTTTCAAAGAAATCACTTCTTTAACTCGTCTAGGAATCGATTCCACTAGCGTAGCGCAGATTTTCTTCAGTTCGTCATCATAAAACCACACCTGAATTGCACTTATAATCATTTTTATTTGTAGTGCAATCCATTTTTGCCAGTAGTTTCTTTAAAATATTCCATAAATTCTCAATGGGATTGAGATCAGGTGAATTCCCCGGCCAATCGAGTTCTTTTAATTCATTATCACGCATAATGGCCTGCACTTGTTTGGAATTGTGGCAGGGAGCCAGGTCGTGCTGAAATGTTCCATCAAACGTTTCCATGAATGGGACAATGGTGCGCAATATTTTCATATATTTCACTGAATTCATCATCCCTGTTATAGGAGCTAATCGTCCAGTGCCATTGGTTGTGAAAAAACCCCAAAACATTTGTTTAGAAGGATGTTTCACTGTTTGCTGAATGTGATCATGCCGCAAAGTTTTCCCATCACATCGTCTAACAACACTTGATTTGTACCCTTGAACAAACAAATGAGTCTCACCACAAAAAACCACCTTCTTCCAGTCGCCCACAGTCCTCACACGGTACCTTTTTGACCCATGCCAAACGTTTCTTGGCCATTTTCTGAATAAGCTGTTGCTTTCTTCTTGGTCTTCTTGCCTTACGGCCAACCTCCAGCAGTCGTTTTCGCTCAGTTGAGGTGATCACCTCTACACCAGAAATCATTGAATCCCTTCGAAGATCAGTGCTTGTCTTTCTCGGATTAATTTTGCTATTTCTTATTAACAATTTGTCTGTTCTGGAGTAGTTTTGCGTTAGCGGCCACAGTTTCCTTTTATTTTTGGAGACGATGAGCCACTTTCTTGAAATATTTTTGAAATTAAAAACAGCTTCAGCTATATCTTTTACAGTCATTGATGTGTGCATTAAGCGCGATAATTTTGTAACGCTTCCTCGGAGTGATATTCATCTTTGGACAAGACAATACAGCACGTATCAAAATTGAAATCACCAACTGTCGCACTAGTAGGCTCACAACTGAATTGGTGGCGAGGTAAAACCGCTCAGAATGTAAATGATGGTCAAGGTCGAACCCTCACGTCACCTCAAGTAGTAAACAAGCAGGTGTGAGGGTGTTTAGGCTACCCTGGTACTCAAATACTTTCTACACTAACTCAAACGAAGAAAAAATGTTTGTCCCAATTAATTCCAACAGCATAGTAATCGGTTCTTTTAATGGTGGTTTTTGCATTCAGTAAACGAGAAGATATAAGATAAGACTAATGAAGAAACCGAAACAATTTCACTGTTGCGCAGTGATTAACCTCGAGATATATGTAGAATTGTTGATATACTCACTGAAACTTAAGCTAAGTGTTTTTATTTTAATTTAATGTTCAGCATCATGTTTAATCAAGTGACGAGCGAAACCTCTGTGCCATTTATTAATCTTACATAGATCTCAAATAATAATTCGATAAATCTGAAAGTGAACATAATGTTGAATACCTACTACGAAAAAATGGAGATATAAAGTACTCGTTTCCCAATTCAATCTCAATAGTCCGCTCACAGACAAAATAACCCCTCACTCAACATCCATTCAAATACTTCAGGGTGAAATTATTATGTTCGTTTGGCAAAAAGTACATGCAGAAGACATTCAAACATGCAATTTGGATGATTGTGAATGCCTTTTGTGTTCAAGTCGATTCGAATAATTCGAACAGTCGAACTGGGACACATCGGAGCGCCCACGTGGGACAAATTCAATGCAAACTGGACGAAACGGCTGCCGACTTCCGTTCTGCGGCGCGGTTTTTTCTATTTGTTTCATTATTTGTCGGTCTTTCAGTTTGACTCTTCGTGATTTTTCAGACTAATGGGTTTCGCACTGTTTTCAATGGGGCCCGTCCTTTTGAAAGAACGTTCTGCAATATCCACACCTCGCTGATTTGATCAGGAAACGAGGAACACATTTCTTTTCAACTCTTGCATCGTTCGCAGCTTTTTCACTATTCAAGTTCGCATATCCTATTTAATGTGTTCAGAACAATAAATTTTCCACACTTGCTGACATGTATGGCGAAATGAAACGCAGCTACGAAAAGCCACTTATATTTTCGCTTTGACACAGTTTGAAAGCGTGAACATTTCCAATTAAGATCAATGGGGGTATGTTTTCCTCACGAAGATGAGTCTGCCATGCTTGGAAATGAAACAACATTCAAACATACATGAATCATTTCAAAGGGCAATCCTGCTAGAAAGTTAGTGAAATAAATGTCAAGTGTGACGTTAAAAAGCATAATTTCCTCAAAGAAAAAATAATTATGAATAGTGAAATTCTAAAATTGTTTGAATTTCAAACAGGATCACTTCAAGCAAGGTTTTCATGAGTTTTTTTCACTGTTTCATTTTATAACTGTTTTGCACGTGTCCTATCAAACACAATATCCTAAAAACCAAATATTTCAAGACTACAAAGAGACTCTGACTATTGACTAAAGTGATGGTATGAAAATCACAATTAAATATCAATGCAAGCATTAAATTTTCATTCCACATTGAATTAAACTAATTATGATTCAATTTAACTTTTTTCTCAATTCTTTTTTTTAATTCAGTGGACCTACAATTTAACGCCGGTTCCGAACGGCCATTGGGCTTGTAATCAATTTACATTACCCAGCACATTGATTAAATCATAGACGAATACAAACACCCATACCTTTAGCGAGGCTCGAACCCGAGTTCTACCGCACCATAATCGGGTGTTCTATCGACTAAGCTGAGGAGATGAGTGTATAAGGAGATGAAATAAAAAGATGAGTATATAAATAAAGAGATGAGTATATTATTTCCTAACGTGAAAGAAATACTGAATTTTTTCTAGCTTCGAAGATTCTTTCGAAACGACCTGAAAACGAAATAGCAAGTTACAGTTATATCGATAATTGTTCATTCAAGGAGAACATCAAATTTATGTCTTGGGATATCCAATAAATTTTATTTCATGATCAATTTCTCATTAAAGTAGATTGAATCATTTCTCTGAATATTTTCCATTGGTTCCAGTAATAATTTTCCTCATTCAATTTCCGCTGTTTTGTGATAAGATCGACGGTCATTTTCACAACTTTGTGAAATAATTGTCGAATTTTCAGATGGTACTTGAAGAAACTAATAGATTGTCTAATTCCGCTTCGAATGAATTCATTTCTTTGAATAAACTCGCAAAATTTCGAAAAATCTGAATTTGAAACAATGATTTTTCATGTTTCTGTCACATTTTGATATTGATAAGGACCCAATCATTTGAAATATATCTAAAAATAAGGAACCGAATATTTGTATTCACTAAAAATGAGACAAGCCCGGAAAATACTCTTTGTCGAATCGGTAGGTACACAAGATTCCCTAAAGTTTAAACGAAAAATCCCATATTTTCACTTCAACTTGATATTTTCATGATATAATGCATAATTTCCTAAATAGGAGCAATTTTCGTTTATGGTGTTATCATTTCTTCACTTACTAAAAATGAAATGCTTCAGTGCATGACGCTGTTTGATCAGTGCATATTTTCAGAAGTGAGTCAGAGAAACATTTCTTTTGAGAGGAAGAAGAAGTTATATGAACAATTTTACCAATGTGAAAATCAATTCTAAACCTTTGGGCATTTACATTTCACAATACTCACTCGTAGCATGCTATATTGCTTCTGAATAACAGACCACCTGTTGACTCACCTGAAAAATAGAAATATAAGTAAGTATTTTCTAGTAATAATGATAATAATAATAACAACAATAATAGCAACAAGTTCTTCATTATCAACGAGTATAATACCCAATTAATGAAAATCGTAACATAATGTTGATTAATAACTAAACAAATACTATGAAAGAGATATAACAAAGAGCTCAATCTGAAAAAACTGAAATAGTAACTAATAATTGATAACTAATAATTAATATCTAATAAAACTTAATGAAATATTACAAAGAACTCAATCTAAATCGATTCATTTTAGTTAATTCCATTCACATGACTCCTAATTATGGAGTCAAAATGAATTAATGGCAACTCTATTGAATGTAGACCATAAACCAAATGGGGGATTGTAAAGGGTGTTTTTTTAAATTATTGCAAAGAACTTTAAATTGCAATGAAACAACGTTGGATCATTCGATTGACAAGAATTGTTTTTTTTTATTCGAAAGATAATCAATAATGTGGCATTACATTTTGAATATGATTTCTGGCATATGACCGCCACGGCTGGCAAGGATGTAGTCCAATCTGGACGTCCAATTTTCGATGAATTTTTCCAACATTTGTAGTCGTATATCGGCAATAACACGGCGAATATTGTCTTCCAAATGGTCAAGCGTTTGTGGCTTATCCGCATAGATCAATGACTTTACTTAGCCACACAGAAAGTAGTCTAGCGCTGTTAAATCACAAGATCTTGTAAGCCAATTCACAGGTCCAAAACGTGAAATTAGGCGGTCACTAATCGTGTCTTTGAATAAATCGATTGTGGCACGAGCTGTGTGACATGTTGCGCCGTCTTGCTGAAACCACAGCTCCTGGACATCATGGTTGTTCAATGCAGGAATGAAAAAGTTAGTATTCATGGCTCTATACCGATCACCATTGACTGTAACGTTCTGGCCATCATCGTTTTTGAACAAGTACGGACCAATGATTCCACAAGCCCATAAAGCGAACCAAACAGTCAGTTTTTCTGGATGAAACGGTGTTTTGACATACACTTGAGGATTATCTTCACACCAAATCCGGCAGTTTCGTTTGTTGATGTAGCCATTCGAACAGAAGTGCGCTTCATTGCTGAACAAAATTCGCTCATGAAAATCGAGAACAACGGCAATCTCGTTTTGGGTCCATTCGACGAATCTACGCCTTGCTTGATGATCGTTTGGCTTCAATTCTTGCACGAGTTGGATTTTGTAAGCACGCAAACCAAGATCCTTCCGCAAAATCTTCCATAAAGTGGATGGACACAGATCCAATTCCTGTGCTCGATAGCGGATCGACTCATTCGGGTATTCCTCAATGCTGCGCTCTACAGTAGCAATAGCTTCTTCTGTACGGCGTCTCTGGGAATGCGAATTATCAATAAGAGTAAACGTGGTGCGAAAACGTTCCATGGTTAATCGAATTAACTGCTCTGATGGACGATTTTGTCGACGACGAAATGGACGTAGTGCGCGATACGTATTCCGCACAGAACCATTATTTTCGAAATAAAAATGCACTGTTTGCAAGCATTGTTCAGGCGTGAGTCTATTCATGATAAATTGCCAAACCAAACTGAGAATAAATCACTTCTCAGCTGTTAAATCAGTCGCCATCTTCAACAGTAATGCCAATTTAAAGTTCTATACCTCTAAAAAAACACCCATTATTAGAGAGTTGGTCCTTGAAGTCTCGAGGTGGAATGATTCTGTAGTACGAGAATTTTGCCTAGGAACACGAAATTTTAAAGCAGACAAGAGAGGAGACAGTCAATACTGTTGTGCTGTAATTTGTACAAAAATTTGAGAGATAAAGTTTCTCTTCTGCCGTGCAATGAGATTAAACTGAATCGACTCAATAATTCAATTATTCATTATTTATTTTTAGGGGAACAAAATGTCGATACTATTTGCTGACTTATCGGCTATACAAAATTGATGAATAGAGAGACTAATACTGAAACCGTAAAATATTCAACTTCAAAGTACGAAAGTCTTCAACAACAAAAATTTATTCCGTTTCACTGAAATCGGTAAGCACACAAAACACTTTGTTTTCATAGTTTGATGTTGTGATAGCAACAAATTATCAACAATAACTTTTGTATTACACTATACAAAATTGAAAAATTTAGAATTTAATCAACTGAAAAAGTTTTAAGAAGCGTCTTATTTGTATTAGTATAGAAACTAAACTAATCGCGGTGTAAAATTCCAATACACCATCTTGCCACTGTTGCTTTACTCATTCATAGCGTATTCAAAGTCGTCCGTGCCTGAGTCACTGAAAAAATTTTGAATCACTTGTGTCCTATTTTGGAATAATGGCGAAAAACTTACGAATAAATGCCGAACATATCATATAATTCGAAATAAATTTTGTGGGTGAATAAGAGACAATGAAGAAACAATTACCTATGATAATAAAAAATCGAATTCCTTCGAAATAAGATATTGAAAATTTTATTAATTCAACTAAACTATTACTTCGTAGTTGTAAGAGAAATATCAGAGGATAATGAACTATAAGTAAGGCGGAGTCTAAACACACACATACTTTTCATGCCATTGTTCATGCACAGCGACGACTGATCAATAATAATGAACTCCGAGTTGAAATTTAAAAATGAAACCTTCACAACAAAGATCAAAAATCGAATTAACTCAACGAACTTTGAACTAACTAAACTGGTTATATGGAAGCATAGTTCAATTAAAAACTTGGAGAAAGTTTCATTCAAATAGCAATAAATCTCCAATATTAATCCATTTATATGCGTGAATATGCCGATATAATATCAAAACGATTTTTCAAAACTAAAAATGAACAAAATATTTCGATTAATATTATCTCGATTTCACATCAACCACTGCATTTATTGAAAAGTCATAGCGATATGCAATTCATGCCTAACTTATTTCCCTCCACATCATCAATTCATTCAGATATTCATTCCATTCAAAAATGGATGTCGAAAAGTAATGTGAAATTCATGATGCTATCAGTCGGACAATTATACCAGTCAGTAATAGCCAAAGCATGGCGTCAAATTGGCTATAAAATAATTTCGTATCATAACCAGACAGTTTATCACCAATTGGCGGTGTAATTGAAAGTTGTAATTAAACAATGAAATTTTATTCATGACTCTTCTCATTTAGTGAATGTTTTGTTTCTGGAACAGTATGAGTCAGTCTTTTTTGATTCAACTAATGTTTGTTATCCTCTAATATCACTATCACAGTCTATGAGAGTATGAATAAGTTTTTCAGGGAATAATAGAATCTGTCTGCTTTTTCTTTTTCTTTTCAAAATTGTTTTATATAAAAGAACTCTTATATATATATTATATATATATATATATATATATATATATATATATATATATATATATATATATATATATATATATATATATATATATATATATACAAAAAGAAACTTCTTGATGTGGACGAAATTCCATTTTCAAGTAAAAATACTCATTATGTACGATATGACACCTATAGGAAGGATATGATCTCTATACTTGGGATACCGTGAGACAACATTGACACCGATGATAACACACTGCATAGAAATACAACAAATTCTGTTTCGCTCAACGAGAAACTAATCCATCAAAGCAGATGACGTTATGATGCTTATGATTTAAGAAATAGTGCCTATTGAAATCAATACTTCAGTCATCCATCTGTGGCAGACTTATAGACGTTGACTAGGGTCAAGAAAAATAAATAGCATAATATTTAGTGTTAATATATACGAGAAATAAATTATATAAATACAGGAAATGAATTCATATAATTATCGTGCCCATATCATCGAACTTGTGAATATTGAATATTGAAAGTATACTATAACTTTCTTTCGATAATTTTTCAAAATTAATTGAATTATTCCAAATAATTTCAAAGGAGACGTGGAACATGTGAAATCTGATGTATTAGTTCTCAATATTTTGGTTTCCGTCTGGTTTCTTTCTTAGAAGAACCAAAATATTTAGAAATCTGTTATTGTTGTAGATAATCGTTATTGAAACAGGTTATTGTTTCAAAGACAACAAATATTGATTTTATTCATTTATTTTTTTTAAAGTATAAACATTTATCAATAATATTCATACTTTTATTTTCATAATTTTTTTATAGGTTAGAATAAACCATGAATAGTTTATCTGTAATAAAAAAGAATTCATTAATATACATAAAAAATTCAATTAGAATGCTGATCCAACCTGTAGTAACAAAGAAACAACATGCATTGTTATTATTCACAATCTTAATTTTGAATTAGTTTTGTTTCGTTATCTTCGGTCTTTCTTAATCACTCATACTTATACTACTTGCCACGTGAAGTTTTACACGTGCCAATAATACCTCTTCTTCAGTACATAGTATAAAGCAAAGTCGCTTTTTCTGTCCCTTTGTACCTTTGTACGCTTTAATCTTTGAAACTACGCAACGGATTTTGATGCGGTTTTTTTTAGTAGATAGAGTGATTCAAGAGGAAGGTTTATATGTATAATAACATCCACTAAATAGTGGAGAAGTACTGTTATTTTTGAGGTTTCTAATGTGATGTCGTAAATAATTACATTTTTTGCGCTTACATTGTAAACGCAGGCTGAACCCTACGAGTTTTACCAAAATAATGTACTAAGTATTGTACACATTGAAAAGGTCTACAGAAAAGTCCGTGATGGTATATGTCTATCTCTTATGGACAACCCACAATAACTTTTTTTTGTCATTTACTTTTTGCGACAAATAATGGCTAATTTTCGAAGCGATTTTAACCCATACAGCATTAATCCTTAACCAATTAAATACCTTGAATACATTGTTCATTTAATATAGATATATATGGCCCTTTACACCGTATGATCTAAGTGAATATTTTCGAAGATATTACAGATTTAAAAATTGCGGGGCGTAGCGTTTGTTAAACAAGCCGGGGCGGGTCACTAGTACATATACTATATATCAGGGCTTCTTAAACTTTTTTATATAGGGACCCCCTTCAAGCTTAGGAAATTTTAAACGACCCCCTCCTCCATATAATGAAATATATATTAACCGTAGTTGTAGATGTAATATCGCACTATTTTACAATGTAAGTAAAATAAGGATTAAAGAATACGTACCCATTCATTTCACATATATATATAATTGGAAACGTTGACGGGATATCGGTCGTAATAAAACACAATAAATAGAATGAAATAAAACTATATATATATATATATACCTATTTATTCAATAGAAAAAATAATTTTTTGTAACCATTTTTTTATAAGAAAACATAAAATTATCTATATATTCAACAGAAAAAATAAACTTTTGTAACAATTTTTTTGATAAAAACATATTATTAACATCAAACAATATTAATGTGACGGATGTGATTGTTTATTTTTACACAAATAATTAAATCTAGGCTCAATTTGAGTTATTGCAGAAACTCATAAACATATTAACGCAGACTCCCTGCATTGATAAATTCATATCATTGATTTTATAGCATAGCTTGAAAAGCCATAAATTATCGTGAAAATAATTATCATAATCCTTATATGTGTATATATAAGGATTATTCCTCACATGTATATATTCATATATATATATATATGAAAATGAACACTAGAACATTCATTTGAAAAAATTGAAATTAATAAAGAGAATGTTATAATATATGTTTTACATATATGTTACATATATGTTTCGTTCTGCAAGGAACTCGTCAGTCGCACTCACCACCAAGTTATTGTCGATTACCACCAAATAATTGTGGATTGCTCGAAATCTGGCGATTGAAATCGCCAGATTTCGAGCAATCGACAAGTAATTGAAGCATCGATAATGTCAAGTGAGACCTTGACGAAACGTCTGCCAGTTTCCAACAGGCATCCACCAAATCAACGGATGTATCCTCCGCCAATATACCATATTTTTCCATCCGTGAATCTTTACGTTCAAACATATATACATATATAATATATATATATATATATATATATATATATATATATATATATATATATATATATATATATATATATATATAAATTTATATTATTTTCGCTCACCTTGAGACTTTAAGACTAATAATTGCTCTTGCTATTGTTGTGTGCACATGTAAACCGTACAAGAACAGCACGCTATAAATTCTTGTGTCGGCATTACGCGACCTTCCTTGGGGGGAAAGTCACGTTGCGTTATCTGTGAGCATTTTGTCAACTATCTTTTGTGCTCCTCAGGACGGGTCTACGGGGATATCCTGTTGGATAATAGTAGATCCCCCAAAGTGGATTGGACTACTAAAAGGACTCTCACTTGGTTGAAATATTTCATCGAGATAAGACTGGATATAACAAATAATTTAGATCGGGAAGATAAAAATGTGGTTAAATTATTTTTATCGAGCCGGTTTCACCCACCCGACTGCTCCGCATAAATCCCCTTCCACGCTCGTTACCCGCTCTTCATGAATTTTGTATTGGGCTTCCTCATTTCATTAAATTCATCTCTGTACAGAAGCGAAGGAGAACTGAGAATGTCAATATTTTCTGATACATCGAATGAGGTTATGTCTATGTCAATGTGTTACATGATAATAACTGAATTTGATTCAATTCCCTTCTAGAAATTATAGGGTTGGCGTTGATTTTAATTGAAAAGAGTAACTGATGACTCAAGTTGTTTTTCATCTCACAGTGCTTTCAATTATCAACTCTGTAGCTTAAATATTCAGCTGGAGGGATGGGAATTCATTTCATTTGAAACAAGAGGTCCCGAAGTTGAGCATGTCTACAGTTATTACATTCAGATGCGCATTGCGTTAAGATCAGTGTTTTATATAATAATAATTTGATATAATAATAATAATAATAATAATAATAATAATAATCTTTATTTAAGGTTCTCGTAATACAATTATATAGGTAAAACAATAGTAACTATTCTAATTTTAAGATCTATCTCGTCAATTATGTTGCCTAAACAAAGATAATACATTTTCTCACAAAGACCGTAGCCTGTGGTGAGTACAAATAATGTCTATTTATATTCTGCAATATTTAATGCCTAGATATATATATCAAGGTATCTATTTTAATTATTCGAGAAAAAAATTATTAATCTAAAAATTTGATAACAATATTGGGGAGAAACGAATATCGATATTATAAAAATGTGTAACACTATAATATATTGTTTTACAACTATTTTAGCTTTTAAGTATTCACCAGTCGATGAATCATATATCTGTTTTTTGTTTTCATCCAGTTCTTTAAGACAGACTTGAATTTTTTAATGTTAATCATATTTTTTAAATCAAATGGCAATTCATTATAGATTCTTGGTGCCAAATACGAGTAGCTACGAAGACATTAAGATTTACAGTTTCTGCTATATCTGGTATTCACGCTATGTTCTAAAAAGTAACAACTGTCTATTTTCTTTTTCGTCAGCATCTTTATACAGAATATCAGTAGGATATCTCATATCTTTTTTATGAAGAATTTTCAGCAACCATTTTTGTTGTATTTCGACCTTTTTTATTACTGTATCATAGGCACCACCCCACGCAACAATACCATATCGTATCAGAGACTCCGCCAGTGCTTTGTAGATTATTGTTAGATGTTTTACGTCTAGAATAATTGTCAGTTCTTTAAATTTGGATATTAATCCTCTAAGCTTACCAATTAAGCTTCTGACGTGGGAATTCCACTTAAGGTGCGAATCCAGTTTAATTCCTAAGTATTTGCATTCGTATGTGCAAGGAATGTTAATTGTATTTTCTGCTATTTTAATTATCAGTGTTTCACTGGGTGGACTTAATAATAGTTAACTATTATTAAGTAAGAACAATAATGATAGTTAAGAGGTGATGCTTTATCCAATTATAGATATTCACAAAATCTTTGGTTTTGATATCGCTCCAGTTTGCTCCTGAGTAAACTATCGCAGTATCGTCTGCGATATCTGATTATCTTACATTCACTCTACAGTGGACTCATTTTCTTGAAATCCAAATTGCATATCAAGGCTATATTTAAATGCTGTCGAATTACTCGAATTGCTGAATTGGCTGAATTACTTATTCAAAAACTTCAATCTCAAAATTCAGATGTACTGAAATGGCCTTGCAAACAAACGTTTACTGAATAGGTTTTTTATGTGGCTTATTAGATCCACAAAATAATTTTTGTGAAGAATGTATATAAATACATTTATAGTACATATTTACATAGCCAGCACAGCTAAGACATAGTTTTGATTATTTCAGAAAACTTTCGAACAAATTTCGAAATATTTTCCTCGAATAATTATATATTATTATTATTATTCTAACGATTATTCCCCATTAGGCTGCGATGGAACGTGAACCACAAATTTTAGGGCTTCTGCTTCAGCTTATTTGCGTCACAAAACGCTTCATCCTCTTAGAATGCTCTTTGTCCATTCACTCTGTCCAATTGTTTTCATATATGAATGATTTGTTATATGAATATATTCCTATAGACATATTAGATCGATTTTTCGAAAAATAACGGGCATATTATTGGAAAACTTCATTTTAGTTGACGTTTCGTTGTTGATTACAACTTCCTTTAAAATTTGTCTTAAGATGCAGCAGAAGTCCTAAGAATTGCGAATTCAAGTTCCATCGACCCTAATGGGGAAATATTGAATTGTTAAATTTTTTCGTGTATTATTTTCCTTTTGAATCCTTTTCAATTTCTCCAGTGCATATGTCTCAAAATTCACGCATATTTGAAAATAGAATGAAAAGTTGTAATAGACAGTCACATTCCGGGTATAGGAAATTCGTCATTTTCGTCATACTTCATTCAAAATGTCGAATGAAAGAATAATGTATAGTTGTTTTGGTCACCTGTTCTTGAACTTATTTTTGTTTTTGTTTCACGCAACAATTCTTTCTTTTTTGAATCAATTAGACAACCTATAAAATGTTGAGTGGATACGTATGTATCAGCCGAAGGGACACTTATTGAATATCTATCTGCTCTTGAATATACTAATTTTGATTAATGCTAATCAATGTTATTGCTTCTAGTGAAGAAATAAAAATATAAAAAAATTTAATTACGTCTGTTAAAAATCATTCCTTTTTTATTTCATTTTGAATTTTGATGACATATTTCATGAAACGATCTTTCAGCCTAACTCGGGAAACACCCTGTACGTTAGTGAAGATTAGAACTTCAATTCGGTTGATAGTTCACGAACTATTTGTTTATTATTTACACCAAAATCTGTCAATACTATAAACATTGAAGTACTGTGTCACATATTCTTCATAATGAATAATTGGTTTTGATGAAGTATAATGACAACAGATGTATAATATGCACAAAGTAGAATGATGTGGTTAAGCTTTATGATATCTTTTTACTTTTGTCGGTACTCCAGTTCAAGAGACTTTCAGGTGAATTGAAGAAAATAATCAGAAATTTCAACTTTGGACAAGAAACAATTGGCTTAGTTTCAAGCAGAGAATTGAACCTCAATTTTTTCGGGGTGTAAAAATACTTCAAGCCAAATGTTTTTCATTTAATTTAAATTTAAGCAATTCATGTTTTACCAAGACATCAGCCAATCATCAATTATCTTTATAGAAAGATATTTATCCATCGAACAATATTCGAAAACTATTTTGCGAAGCTCATTTTCTACATATTGAATTAAATGCATCTTCAAACCTTTTTCTGCACAAGCTCACACAAAATAACCACTAAGGTGATTTGAAGTTCCCTCACTCCTATCTCAGCAAAGCTTCAATGGAAATTGTAATAGATGTGACAACGTAATAGACTGGAATTTTCCATCAAATTCGAAAGAAATTTATCGTTGCCGTTTTAACTAACTTCTATTGGATTCGAGAACAAATTTTTCGATAGAATCTCTTCTACAACACGTGAAATTGATGTATCAGAATGAACAATGATACATCCAACAAATTATAGGTTAATGCTTTGGATTGAATGCTCCTTCACGGATCGTCGAATCAACGGACGATCAGAGAGAAAATAACATAGGAAGAACAGGTCCGTACCCCGAAAATCAGGATTACTGCAAGCTGTTTTAAAATATCAGAGTTAGTTATTGAATATATTGTGTTTCCGCAAAATATATTGCGAAAAATCACAATTACTGGTGTATATAAGTATGAAGATTAAAATTGGAACAAGTTAAATTAAATGCAGAAACAGAAAAACATACTCTTGACTAATGCTACCAAATTTTTTAAACCAATTGAAAAGAAGAAGGAATAATAATAAAATGAGTAAAACTCTGTAATACCGCTATAGATATCTGAAATGAAAAAAAATACAATTATAAAAGAAAATATGAAAGGATGTAATTATATATAAACATGATTTGGTAATACATACATTGAATGAAAAACACTTGCCTTGGTTCCATAAAAATTTTATTAGATTAGCTTCCAATTTCAAAATAGCTTTCGAAAAGGGCAAACATTTCGAAACAATTGTGAAGCAATAATTTGATATTTTTGTGAAACCAAGGCAAGCGACATTCATTCAATATCTTCAACAATGTTTCAGCAAGAGATCAGCGAACAATCAATCGATTTCATTTGATAATACAATACATAATAATAACAATAATAATAATAATATAATTTTATTGAGAAACATTCCTTACATAGTAAATTTACATTCATTTCAATCGATAAATAATTACAACTAAGAGAAATGCTCTAAAAAGGACCGAATTCAGTTTGGAGTCTGATCTTCCATTCAGCCCTCGAGCAAAAATATTGGTTCAAACAAAAATCTTGGTTAAATTCATAATTACAATAATATACAATTTTGATTGAAAAGAAAAGAAAATAAAAATTTCCTCAGAGATATTAAATATTTGAGACAATTTCACATGGTGAAGAACATTTGTGTTAAAAAAATATACAAATATATGATACAAAAAATTGATTCATACATTATTGCCTACATCCGAATTATCGAAGTACTCTGACACACTATAGTATGCCTTTGTTAAGAGCAGAGATTTAACTCTCCTCTTAAACAAATGAGCTTTCTGTACTTTCAAATTCGATGGTAAATGGTTGAAAATTTTAATGCTCTGACAATAGAGAGATTGCTCAAATTTAGCTGTTTTATGCATAGGAATAAGTAGCACATCCCTGTTTCTTGTTGAAAACTCATGATTACTATTCAATTCAATAAACCTATCTTCATTTTCTTTAACATATAACAAACATCCATAAATATATAAACACGGCAAGGTAAGTATGTAATTATTTATGAAGATAGGTTTACAAGATGTTCGCTGATGAATATTGAATATTAATCGAAGTATTCGCTTCTGTGTAATAAACACCCTATTTAATTCTGTAGAGCAGCCCCACAGCAGAATATTATAATTTAGATGACTTATATACAAGACTGTTATACACATTCATAACACAGTTTCTAGGTACGATGTTCTTGATTCTAGAGATTGCGAAAAATGAGTTACTCAATTTTTTACATAAGACCTCAATGTGTGATGTCCATCTCAAATTTCTGTCTACATATATTCCAAGAAACTTCGTTGATTGGGATGATGATATAATAATAATATATATGATATATAGTAATAATATTTCATTTATTACATTTAAGTATCATATGAATATACACATGTGTTCACATGCATGTACATATACATAGTAATACAGTATACATTGAAACACTCAGTATACATGGAAGATACGGCTAGTTGAAGTGAATGAATTTTCAAGAATATCGCAACTGCTGGACACCTTCTAGATCAAGGCACACATATATCTGATGGGTGATTATTATGGGTAATACGGAATTGATTCTCAGCGTAACCAACAAGAAGAACTAGCTTGAACATAGTTACACATCTTCAAATATAAGTAGAGTACATGAGGTTCTGTGGAAGCTGAAAGAAGAGATTTGTTAATGTAACTGTGCAGGATGTAAAAGAATTTCAGTGACAATAAACTTTTGCCAACTTCAAGAGAATTATCTCCAAACCTACACAGAAAATCAATTTGACTCTATTCTCTGGTTGGAAAGATGTAATGTTTCTCCACATTTGAAAAATTCTCTCGCTATCGACTTCGAATTGGAATAATAAATAGGACATTCAATCATAGAACTCAAATCTAATTTGCTTTACGAATGAGTATTCGTAAAGTGATGTCGGAAAGTTCATTGATTACTACAGAATCATAAGATTGAATACTGCCGAAAATGTTTCATTTATGTGTGGTTGAAAAAAGAAATTGTCCTGGATATTTTAGTGAAAATACGCCGCAGGTGCAATCGTTTCAATTTATATATAGCTAATTGAATATATGGCATGTTATTCTTCAAAATATGTCCCTATAGCGTTTTTTTTTAATCCAATTCGGTTTCTCCAATGGTGTGTCCTTGGAAATATTTAAGACGAAAATATTAAAACATTTATACGATAAATATTCTGAAATGAATTTCAACTTGTTTGGAATCTAACCTAACTGACTGAAAATGAAACTAGTTTCATAAGGCTCGAACTCATTTAAGCCTACCCTTGTTAGTTTTCTTCATCCTCAGCAGTATCTTCAAACGTAACAAACTTTCTATTGAACGAACAAAATTGTGATGTACCTTTTCACAGAAATGCATACTCCACACAATAGAGCACTCTCCATATACTTCGTTGAAGCGAAAATAAAAATCGACTTAAATTATATATTCCGTTGATTTGCTCAAAAACCGCCTATGTAGCGAAATATCGAACAGAAATCAAATTCTTGTTATTCGTGTTCTGGGAAGAACTATTCTGGTCGAACATAAACACGCACACACACACACACACACACACACACACATACATAGTTTCAAGATTCACGAATCATTCGTACTAGTAAATACTGAGACTATTAATTGAAATATTTCAAATAAAATTCTCAGGGAGCAGTCCACAAAGATGTTGTCAACGAGAACGAACACATCATATTCGAGAGTGAATACTGAGTGCGCTTCGATAAATTCATTGATCTTGTTGAATGGTAATAGGATACAATTGTTTCATCATTAAAGTGAATCATCAGTCCATATTTAATCTATCAATCAAGAATCGATGACGTCCAAAACGCCCACTGGTCCTATACCGGAATGAAGGAAACAACTCTTTGTGAAAATTCACGTGAGCTCCCTCACGTATAAAGAACGTATTAACTCTACCTAGCGTTCTAGATTCCTACTAATGGCAACATTAGTGTGAGCGCGTAAGGCTTAGTAGACATTGCTCCAGACAGCTCCCTGAGAGTTTTATTTGAAATATTTCGATTGAGAGCCTCAGTATTTACTAGTATGAATGATTCGTGAATCTTGAAACTAGTTTTACCTTTGCCCACCGGGGCGTGATCTGGAGCGATTAGGCATTGGACCATTCCTACACATTGCAGACAATTTTTGTAGTGTTCGACTGAAATGCCTACGCAGCCTACGAAGGTACGCACTCGAACTAATGTTGTTTTAAGTAGGAATCTTAAATGCTAGTGAAAATTCATGTTCGTCTTTTCTCCGATAGAAAGAGCTTACAAGAATTCTCAGTAAGAGTTGTTCCCCTCATTTCAGTATAGGTCCTGTGGGCGTTTTGAAAGTCATGATTGATAGATTAAATATGGACTGATGATTCATAATAATGATGAAAGAATTGTATGCTATTAACATTCAACAAGATCGATTAATTTTTCGAAGCGCAATTAATATTTACTCTCTAAAGCAATGGGTCCGTTCTCGTTGAAAACATTTGTGTAGACAGTTCCATGAGTGTTTTATTTGAAATATTTCGATTGAGAGTCTCAGTATTTACTAGTATAAATGATTCGTGAACCTTGAAACTATATTATGTATATATATATATATATATATATATATATATATATATATATATATATATATATATATATATATATATATATATATATATATATATATATATATATATATATTCTGTGTTTAATTAGGATTGCAGTCCAGAACACAAAAATAAGTTACCTCTTCAGTATTTTACAAGCTTTGAAAAATATTTAATTCAATTTTTATACTGATTTTCATTCATATACAAATATAAAAAGACGACAATTTCAGAGTTTCGATCGTATGCTAATGCAGAAAGGGCAGATGGCCTCGAATACGAACCTGCGTCGTCATAAACCTATATAGGCGGAGATCATCCCTTGAAATACACTATCCGGAAAGAACGAGGTACAGTCTACCGCTGCAAATTCAACAGCCCTGTTACAACAAATTTCGTTCCATTGTGTGTTTTGTTTATATCGTATTTTGTTGCTTGGCCGCTTCATTTCGTCGTTGTTTATTTAGAGCTTGAATTTCCGCTTGCGCCCAGTTTCAGATCTTTTGTTGAAATCATAACAACACATCGACCCAGGAAACGCTTGTTGCTAAGTTCATTATTTCGCACTAATTTTGTAGTCTTTCTGGGGCTGAATATACTAAATAATAAACATTATAAGCCAACAGCAAAATTCATTACTGCAAGAGTTGCTTTGAGCATTTGAGTATTCGATTTTTCTACAGCTGACTCAGATTGACGTTTACCCTAGTGAACGAAGGTGCCGCAATAGCGTAATTCTAAAGGGTGTACGCTTTTTATATAATTTTACTCAATTCTATATACATATTTTCATTTATTTATATATGTAGATATAAGTGAAACAAATGAAATAAACAAAACTCCTAAGGACCAGTGTTGTTGTTGATGAAATAACAGCCTATCACATTCGAGAGTGAATATTTCCTCCAGTTATCTCTTCTTTCGAAAGAATAATCTACAGTTTTTATCACCAATCCGGCGATTTAAAAAAAAGTATATTCTGAAGTCTTTCTTTTTTTTTTCTTCGCCTTCTAGTTCATATATATGAAATTTGACTACGCAGTTCTGTTGAGAACCAGCAAGCTCCAAAAAATCATGAACAGCTGCTTCTAATTTATTTTAATAATTCCTCGGACAGAGGTTGATGCTATATATATATATATATATATATATATATATATATATATATATATATATATATATATATATATATATATATATATATATATATATATATATATATATATATATATATATATATATATATAAAATATGATTCTTGGTACAGCCCGCAACTCAATTGGAAGCATCCGTTGACACGTGTTGGGAGCTTATTGGCTCTCCTCAGAACGGCGTAGCCAAGTTCAAGGTGTATGAATCTGGAGATGGAATCAACAATACAAGAACACATCTGTAAAGGAAGTCTCCACTGTTAGGCCTCCACGTGAACTCTTCGATCGTGAAAAGTACGAACGACAAAAATATAACTCTTGGTATTCTTGGTCATTCGTTGTTAACTTTCTCGGTTGAAGACTCCGCAAAGGATAAATAGTCGCCACAAAGTGATTCGTTGACCAAATCACCAAACCCGAAGAGTTCACGTTGAGGCCTAGCATTGGAGACTTCTTTTACAGGTGTGTTCTTTTATTGCTGATTCCATCTCCAGGTTCGTACTCCTTGAACTTGGCTGCGCCGTTCTGAGGAGAGCCAATAAGCTCGAAATACATCTCAACAGCTGCTTCCAATTGAGTTGCGGGCTATACCAAGAATTATATTTTTGTCGTTTGTACTTTTCACCGCAAGAAAATTTTTCATTCGTTATGTATATATATATATATATATATATATATATATATATATATATATATATATATATATTCGATTCAAAAAGTTTTCCTTGACTTCCTTGGCTTGTAGATATATTTTTCTTGACTGATTTCCTTGGGTTATCAAGTCTGTCGAGAATTGGTGGTATATTTTTCTTTATATTAAACTTCGTTTTAATCCGAAGTAAGTTTCAGCTGAGGTTTCAGGTTTAAACTAAGTTTCGATTTGAGCATGTATGACTCTCCGTCCTCAATAATTTCGTATTTTCGTGAATTAAAATAATTTCAAAAAAATTTGCCACTCTTGGTGCAGGGAAAGCTGAAGATGAAAACAGATTTATCTGAAATAGGCAACATTAATTGACGAAACGTTAAAAAATCTGTATATTAATGAAAATTGAATTAAACTAAAAATCAAAGACTTGAACTTTTGATTTACAGTTTATTGACAACATAGCATGACGCATTTTCTTCGTTACAAACGACTTCTTCAGATGCCAACAGGATACGCGATCAACGAAGACTTAAATATTAATGAAAATATAAACAATTAATAAATAAATATAACATCAATTATCTACAGACTTAATAACTGAAAAAATCAGTCAAAAAAAAGAAATATATATATACATATAATTATATATATATATATATATATATATATATATATATATATATATATATATATATATATATATATATATATATATATATATATATATATATATATACTAGCTGAAACGGCGAACTTTGTACGCCCATTTATTTTTTATTAATATTTTTCAAAAGGCCGGAGATATATGTTCTACTATTTGTGCTACACTATCTTGTTTTCATTATTTATTCCGTGTGAAGCCAGGGATTTACTCATTTACGAACGGACTGCAATACTTCCTGTTATTTCTAATCAGTCGAAGTATCAAAAAATTCCCGTTTGATGTATTGAAAGTGATTACTTTTCGTTCTATAGTTGAACGACATGTTCCTAATTTCGTATCAAGTATTTGTCCCATATATCTCATCATTAATCACATAAATTATTTGCTGGATATAAGTAAAAATATGTTCAGAATTTAGTCCATTCTCGGAAACCAATGAATATACTGGCTCTGGTGGCTGAACCAATAACGTATATTTGAATTGACTCTTCGCGCCATATTTTCTCGCATCATTGGTAGTATTTTCTTATCAACAACAATTAAACTTCACCTTGCAATATTGACTCACAACGTTCATTGGTCCAATAGCAACGATTTGCTGTGAACTGTGATCTATTTCAACGTTATAATTCAATGCAGGTCGATAGGAGTTAAACGCAACCTTTTCGTATTGTTAATTTCGATTCCATCGATTCCGTTCAACTTCATTCCGTTGCTCGACAGTTCGACTTGCTCTTTGATATCTTTGACTTGCTGCATTGCGAGGTATACGACTTAAGTTTGTACATCTAATAGCTAACATATTTAAAAAAGAAATTTCAACTGTAAATTTAAGGAAACTATCTTATTCTTCTTTATAATCAAATATACCACGTGCTTTGTAAGTAACTTGTACGATAATAATCTATTTAAACTTACCTTATTTTAATTTTATTATTTATTATTATTTTTTATATTTTATTATTACTTATTTTTTTGTTGATATCTAGATTATGACTAAAATATATTTATGTACCTACCTGTACATACCTACCTGTATGACAATTCTGCAACACACTTTTGTGAATATTTTCAACATACATAAATCAAGATTAGTTTTAATTATTTCAAGAAAATGTGACCAGTCGGAGAATTTATGCCAAATGTTTGGTTATACCCTTTTCTTTGTATATTATTTTGGCATGGCGTTACGCCCGCCTAATTTTAAATTGCAGTTCCGAAGTCTACACATAATATAACGACGTGTCCAAATCTCTTTGGGTTTTTAGCCGCTCATTTTCTATGTCTACTCATGACGTGCTAAACGACCGGCAACACAACCCACCATTAAAATTAATGAATAGACTGGAATGCAACGTGTCCGCCGTGAGTGTGTGTGTTAGTCACATTTCGCTAAAAGTTGAATAGAAGGCAGTGCATAAAATCGTTCAATTCAAATATTTGGACTCATCCCTCAAGGTTTTTCATCACGTTTCAAGAACGTTCACGACAGATTCTGAAAAAGAACAATCTGAACTATTAAGAGTGCCAGCGCAACCAATGACAGTCCTGAAAAGTCCTTATTTTCAACATAAAAAGTGTTGAATGCACTGAAGGCAATCTCAGTTATCTAAAAAACAAATATCATTATTATTATTGGAATAAGAAATGGTTGAATTTATACTAATCAAGAAGTACAGATTTGAGGATTTCTTCAACATAACACATCAGGATCATCGAGGAAATCAAGGGGGGAATAAGTGTGAAGAGTAGAAATGCTTGCTATTTTTCTCGGCATTAGATACTTGAATTCAAAATTGTTAATCGACCTCCGAAAATCAGATTATATTAACCAGCGATTAGTCCGAAGGTTGATTCTTTGATACACGTTATTTTATCACACGATTTGGGTGTTTTGCATAGCTGTTGCAAAAAAATTTACATTTTCAGTTACGTCATGATTTGATCGAAATATACTAAATTTTTTTGTGAATTTATTGAATTTGATTCAATTCAATTATATACACAAATCGTGATAATATGGGGTGGTATAAAGAAATGATATACTAATGAATTGAAATCAGAATGGAAAAAACTCAATTGACGTATAATCAAATTCATGATTTTAAACACTTAGTTGAACTTCACGCAAATTGTTCAATACATATGTCAAATGTTGCACTTTCCTTATCCATTATCAAAGAGTCGTACTGAAATGTGGCTAAATTCCACTAGCAGTTCTACCTATAGAATCTAGTCAAACAGTTTGAATTATACGACGATGTTTCCACAAGTAAGCTGCGAAAACTCAATCGACTATAAATTACACTCAAATAACTAATTCCATAATTATATCATAAGGTGTCGCTAGGTTTGGATCATTCAGCAATCGCAATTATGGTCGGAGGCAGGAGATTTGCTTAGCAACTTGTTACGCCAATTCTAAATCTGTTTAGTATGGGACTTCCATGTAGCAAAAGGCAACTGACAATCGATCGAAACTTTCGATCGTTTTCATTAAACTTTTGTGAGACTTCAGCCTGGATGGTTATTCTTGGTGGTAGCGCAGTAGAGGCCTTCGATGTGAATGAATCTCCCATTTTCAGCAGCCACAATCCTTCGGAATGCAGATGGAGCTGATCCATTGATTGGGTAGAAGATATCTGTTGATGTTGGTGTTTGAGTTCCCTGCTGACAGCCATATCTTCAGCGTATGGGAAATTTCTTCAGGTGTTGAATATTCTGAGGCTGAAAAACGGAGACCTAGCTGTAATGTGCGCAGAACATACATACGTGCTGTTCAGTTTCGCAGTATCCTTCTGTTGACGTAATATGTTCCAAGGGTGCTTTTTCTGTTGTCTTGACAGTGTCGTTCAAAAAAAAAAGGTCTATCTAGCTTGATTCCACCCCATTTTGACTTATTGCAGCGTTTACGTTCTGTGTGCTGCTAGTTGACTTTTAATTCCGTCCCAAACTGTCTATTTCCGATCATGATGAATCAATGTTGACAAGTTGATATTCAGATATTTATGTGATGAAATAATTTTTATAAATTCTTGAATCTTCAGAATTGATTCAATTGAAGATTCTAAACGAACAGCTATTATGACAAATTGGTTGAGGCTTTCGCGGCCAGTCGTTGAACTAGTGTTGTCCTGGTTCGGGTCTAAGGGCCGTCGTCGGTTGGAATTTCTTCCTAGAAGTCTACTTCCAGAATCAGAAATAGAACGACCTCTGAAGAAGCTCGCCAGTCGTGCTAACGAAACGTTAGGAAGAAATTCCAACCGACGACGGCCCTTAGACCCAAACCAGGACAACACTATTTGAAGAGCTATTATGTTTGAAATTCCCTTCGAGCTTAAAATAAATTATTGTAATTTATAAAATCAGTTTTCAATTAACGATAATGCATGAGAAATATTTTCCTAGCGTGTTCATTCAGTAACTAATTTTGATAATAATTTCGAATTAATTTTGCAATTTCGCCAATAGCTTTTGGTGCAAGTGCACAAAATCGATCTAACTCTATAATGTATTATCAAAGACATATTGCACTAATGGTACTGTACGAATGCAATAGAGATTAATCTGAATGTGAAATATTTCAGTATTAGCCCAAAGAATTATTATTTTCCTGGTGAACAAGTTAATGCATCAGAGAACAATAACCACAAATGTTTAAAGATTACTTTACAATACTGATTTATACTGTTACTTCAATGAAAAATGAAAATTAATAATGCTTTGTTGAACAATGTTTCCAGATATAGCTACACAAATGATATTGGATGGATTCGTTCGATACTTTGTGATGAAGCTGAGAATAATAGAGAACAAAAATACACTCCGCTTTCTTGTTACTATATTTTTTCAATATTTTCGGGACTGCAGATTCCTAGTATTACTACATTTGTTGGCACATGATTGACAAAATTGGGTTATTTAAAAAGAAGTAGAAAGTTGAAGAGCCATAGAGTTTGCATTTATTGTCTTCTTCTAAGTATGTATACGTCATAGTGTAAACTTCTTCCTCATTCATACATTGGTGAAAACACTATATCTTCTATATATTTCAACAGAGTGAAGGTGGCATTTTTATTGTGATTCAATATATATTTTTTTACATACAAGGGCTCATTCAAAAATCATTTTTTCTAACCCGACTGGGATTCGAACGCAGGTCTTTCGGTTTTACGCCCCGCTGCTCTACCAACTAAGCTACCGAGGTACCTAAATATTTGATATATAATAGATTTCCAGAATTTTGAAATATATAATTTGTTTGCCTTTTGAAGCTATATGTAGTATTTTCGAATTATTTGTAGGTATCTGGATGCGTATGACCTGAGTCTAAGAAACTGTCAATATTTGGCATATTTTGAGTTCTCTATGTTAAGCCTGAAACGGTTTGGACGTTCTTTGTATCGTGCAACAAATTTTTGCCTGTTTGCAATATGTAACAGTAATATTTAACTATTGCACTCATTACAACTAAGTTTAAAAATTCCAGAATCCTTATGAGTGAAGTTTTATTTTCAAGATGGAAAGACAATCAGGATACTTTTTGTGAAGATTTGAATGCTACGTTGATATTAGTTTTGAAAAATAAGTTATGGATTTTTGTGGAAATTGGTCCATAATAAATAAATAGTAAGTTATATATGCTGTTTTTTGTTTTTCGGTATAAAGGCATATTTGGCTGAGTTTTTTATAGCTTTACGAGTTTTTGTTTTTTATTTATTGAAGGATTTTATACCTCGGTTGTCACAACCATTATTTATCTGTCTGTATCAATGAACTGTCTGTGTGACTTTGTCGAGTTCAATCTTACGTCTATCTATTTCAACAGGAAGTGAGAAAGTTCTGTGGATCTTTGACATGGCTAACATTTTTACTTGTTTGTGTGAGCTATGGTGAATGGAATTGTTCGGGATTGTGATATCAGTAAAAGTGGTTTTAATGAAGATATCAAAAATCAGTTCATTTTACGAGAAAATAATGCTTAGGGTGATGTCTAAAAATTTGATTTTATTATCTATTTTTTTCTCGGCTGTAAGATTTGTATTTGATAGTGTTGGCGTTTACTTGATACAAATTCATTATAATTGAATTAAACTAAAATTCAAACACTTGAACTTTTGATTTACACTTTATTGACAACATGGCATAACGGGTTTCGTCGTTACAAACGACGTAAACAACGTAAAAATGTATTCTATTAGAATCTGAAGAAGTCGTTTGTAACGACGAAACGGTAAATCAAAAGTTCAAGTGTTTGAATTTTAGTTTCATTCAATTGTAATATTTATATTAGTATGCATACTATATGAATGATTCGAGGTGTCTTGTAATTGTGTTTCATTCCCTGTAGAATGAGAGATAAGCCTAAGGTCTTCCACATACCAAAAGCAAAAATTATGTTCTTTGCGAATTTGGATATAAGTAAATTTGATTCTAAATCTACCATGGAAGAGTACAAGTAAATGAGTAAGTTGAAATTGTTTTAGCACTAAAGCTGCTGCAAAAACTAATACATTTTCACATATTCTGAACTATTATACTCTCATTATTGATTACTTCTCTTGAAATTCGGTTTTTAGGTTTCTCTGTAACAATACTAGAGAAGTGCAGTGGTCGCTTTCTAGTCAGCCGATAACGAATTGAATTGTGAGATACACGAATAAGAGACTCAGTTACATAATTTTGTTCCATATATAACGACAGTTTTAACGTACTTTTTGAAAAAGTATGGATGTGAAAAAAATGTTTTCCTTCGAACTCTACAGAGTAATTGAAAAAATTTTGAAAATATATGTAATTTTTTTCAATAGTGTTGGCGTTGATATAAATCCATTATAATTGAATATAAATTAAAATTCAAACACTTGAACTTTTGATTCACACTTAATTGACAACATAGCATGACGCGTTTCGTTGTTACAAACGTATTCTGTTAGCATCCGAAAAAGTCGTTTGTAACGACGAAACGCGTCATGCTATGTTACCAACAAAGTGTAAATCAAAAATTCAAGTGTTTGAATTTTAGTTTATATTCAAATATGTAATTTTAATGAATATTCGCCAATACTGACAAATATATATGCTACGAATTTCTTTTTTGTAGGATTAGGATAAAAATCCAAACTGCTATTCCGCTACATCAATAAAAGGGATTTCCACTAGTTGCAAAATTATTGAGAAATAAATTTTATCGGAAATGTGCCCGGTGAGAGAATTCGCTGAAAAGTCAATTATACCGAGAGCAATGGAACTAATTTAAAAGAATTCAATCTGCCGTAATTAAAAAGAGCTGTCAATGCTCATTTATTTGAGGACAGAAGGCCCGGTGTTTAATTTATTGCATTCCCTCCGCTGACGCAAAATAAAGAACACTTAACGTACACCTTTGACATTTTTTCCATTCACTAAATAATATAAAAGATCTCTTTGTAGTGTGAAACGTTTTAAGCCTCTATGAGAACCTATTGAGTTTCATAGGACAATCACTGGTGGAACTGACTGAAGCATTTTCTTTGTAGATCCATCAGTAGAGCGTTATTGAATTCTTTTCTACGTATGATGTTCAGACATTCTCTGCTGGTAGCAAACTAGAAATTTGATACACTTGAATGTGTTTTAGATTGAAGTATATGGTTAATTTCTATTAGGTAGTGACAAAAAATCCATTTGTTCGTTCATTGCAGTTCGTAGAATGTCTAACTTCATTTGAATCAATATGAACGAACAAAATTAACTTAAAATGAAAATGATTTTCGAAGAATGTCGAATAAGGAACGACTTCCATCAACATGCAGTCATCTTCGTTTTTGACGAAGCTATCAACTACCTTGAATTCTCCTTTCAAGGAGAATTCAAGGTAGTATGCCAATCCCTTCAATTTGGGAAATATTGCCTATATTTTGGAAAAAATTCAACTAACGATTACTATGATTGCTGGATACCAACACAGAACTGTGGGAAGGTATACAGTGTATTAGTGGAGAGTCACGCATTCAGTTCAGAGTTTGAAATATTAAATAGAGAGAATAAAGGTTACAAACTAAATCTTCTAGAATCGTTAAATATCAATAAATTCAGAAATTCGGGACTTTTACTCCAATTGGAGGTTAATACTCGTCCTTTACTCAATTTGTTCAATTACAATATTCCAGGTAGCAGATTAGATTGAATACCTATGTTTAGTTAATTTACTCTCAATTTTATGTTTTTCGATGTTCAAAATTTTAATTTTCCTTTATCTGTTTAGAAATATTATTTTGCATTTTACACCTTTTTCCACATTTTTAGTTGGTATAACTGACATAAGAAATTGATTTTCTGTGTTCAATTTCAGGTGTACGATTCTTTCTTTCTTTGTATAACATCAGTTGTATTCTTTGGTTCTCACTCTAGGTTTGTCATAGAGCATACCTGGTTTATTCTGTGAGAGTAGCTATAAGTATTGAGTTTGTAAAATTACACCTATTGTTATTTAGTATTTGATAAAGAAGAACAACTTTCGTTTTTTATTAAATTATGAAAAAATTTCAAATATTGTTTCATTATAGTATACTTTAAAAACATAGAAACTGAATTAGTTTTGACAAAGTTGTGATATACAACGAAACGTCAACGAGAATGAAGTTTTTCACATTAAAATAAGCCTGTTATTGCTACTAACATTGAAAATATATATATATATATATATATATATATATATATATATATATATATATATATATATATATATATATATATTTATATATATATATATATATATATATATATATATATATATATATATATATATATATATATATATATATATATATATATATATATATATATATATATATATATATATATATATATATATATATATATATATATATATATATATATATATATCATAACAACCTTCCATGGTTGATGAAAAAACATTCAATTTGATGAAGAAAGCAGAGCTCTCCTTATGTTTACGATGGTTCACTGATTTGACCAACAAATGTTACCTGAAGAAGAATTTCCTAGAAAACTACTCAACGTCTCTTGACCCATCAGTGCAATTATGAAGTCAATAAAAAATAATTTTCGTGCTGATTATCAACGCAAACATGTTATAAGAGGTGTTTTCAAATGCGCGAACCATAATTTCTTTGAGGAAACAAGTTTTCTTCGAAATATCAATATTATATGTATACCAGACAGATGCGTTATTAAAATGCCATTGTCAAATTATAGCTTTGAAGCCGAGAAAAAATACATGATGTTGATAGAACACGTGGAAGGGCATATTTATCAAATTAAATGAGTCGGTATTGATTGAAGCAATCACTGTTTTTGAAATAACAAGGAGTGATTTAATTTTCCATGAAACAGGAATTATTGAACACATTCAACTATCACTATATAATTAGAATATTGAAAACCCATGTCTATAGATTGCATTTAAATTAGTAAAATTGCTTAATTGAAGACTAAAGAAAATGTCCCTATACAGAGTAAGCCTAATGCCTGAAATATCTCGAGAACGGCTACCACGATTTTCACAAATCTCGGTTAGTAAGGGTTTCGAAATATAGACACGGTTGGTACAGTTCAGATCGAATAACGCATTCCGTTATTTTTTCTCCGAACTGTCTATATAACTTACGTGTATAGAAATTTTCATAGGACATTTCTTGCACGAACTTTATCTCATATGGACGGAATTGGAATTTTCATTACAGATGTGTAATCAATGTGAAATTCAATGCATATTTGTCTAGTTTTCAAGATCTTCTAACAGGACACCAACATCTGAAGATTTGCGTATGATGCAGGTTTTCTACGCTCAGATCCAAAAGAATCTTTTACATCATTTTAGTTAAACAATCTAACGCTTACCGAATATCTTATTATGGGAGTTTAGATAAGATATAAATTATTGAAGAAATTACAATGTTCTTGTTGTCTATTACTCATATCATCATATCCTAACCCGTTGTTCCTCAGATGTCGATGCATTGTAACTTTAAATAAACTCAACAATAATATTTTATTCAGGCGTCAACATTTTCATTGTCTCTGTCATGGCCATCTTATGGTATTATTTCAACTTCGGCTGAATTACCACATATCGGTATGAGAAACAATACACTGAAAATATAAATTTTTTCCGGGTGTATTAGAGAACAAAAAAATATGCATGGTGATGACCTTGAACACATTTTCCAGAAAATTTAAAAATCTGACAACAATGCGAGTTCCTTCATATATCGTCCTCATTCATTGAACCAAATGAACATCCCTAGCATAGTTGACAAACATGATCATATCTGTAGATACTCGAAAATGAGAATTTTGTCTAGTTCTCAACATAAATAAACAAACTAATATTAATCTTTATTGTTTTGTTAGTTACCATAAGCTTATAAAAACTTTAGAAAGATAAACTTCATTTTTTATTAATCACTAATAAAAATAAAAGACACTATAAGTTTATGCCTAATAAAGAAATTATATTTGCCTAACAAATGTGACGAATGCTCAAAAAACTCTAAATTGATCTCTTCACAAAGCAGGCAATGAATATCATGAACCAAGCTGATTGCTTGGTCTCAAGTCAAAGATGCGGACAAATTTTGAGGCATCGTTGAAAAGATCAATAACTTCAGCAAATAATGTTTTCGGAGGAAACATTAAGGAAAGTATAACCGACATTTGAGATTTTATTGCACGATTCTTTATTCGTTTGCAATCGAATTCAACCACATTTTCCATCATATTTTCACCCTTTTACTACTTGAATAAGGAACTAGAGTAAAAAACTTCGCGTCTACAAATTCGAAAATTGATCGGTATGTCCGTTTGAACCACTTTCAAGCCTTCAACGGTATACAAAATTTTTTCTTAGTGATCAATTGTCTCGTCTTACGAAACTACCAATTTTCAAGTGTCAAAACTAGTTAGTCATTCTGTATTTTTGAGACCTTTTCAATTGAGTACTCTTGTCTATATACAGTGATGCATACAGTGATGGTAATGTGTGCATTTGTTCAACAACACTTTCTCGTGATCATCCAAAAATTATAGATACCAATTGAGTGAAAATATTTGCAAGTTTATATATTTATGTATTTATAAGTAAACTATTTGAATTATTGCAAAATTGAAATAGTTTCAAACTATTTTAATTACTGCAAATGTAATTAAAGGTGAAGACTAAAACCATTAAGGAAAAATAAACAACCATACAAAATCACCATTTTCATTATCCCTGGAATGAACTTCAGGAGAAAAAACGTATTCTGTATCTGTCAAAGACTATTTTTCACTTTACTAATGGAAGTGCGGATCAAATTCCAGGAAATATGCAATTGTTTTTGGAGCAAATCTGACGCTCAATACTCAAATGTATTCTTTGTATTTGTTTGGCGACAAGATCCCTTTTTGCTAGAGCAGTAATTTTTCACAATTACTCGAAAGGATAAAACCGTGCGAGAATAATAACTGCACCCGGAAAAATAACTTTCAGGTAATGAGGACTTCTGTCACTGCATATCGCGTTCCAGCAATTCAGAATTTCGCCTTTGTCGAACGCAGAAGGGTCTTTTTTTGATTCACTTTTCTTCATCTGATTTGGGGACCCTAGTGAGCTTTTCCAACTTTCATCAAAGGCCAGCAATTATGCGAGTTCATCTCAGAGTTAGATGAAGTGTAAAATGCATCCCTCGAGGCACAAAGGAACTTGAATTAAGACTGTATTATGACATAATGCTGATGCATGAACCTTGAGCAGTAACTTCACTGAATATTCCAGGAAAATGTTGAATACCCTGTAGTCGAGTTGGTAACACGGAAGAAAGTTGCCAAAAAAGTTTAAATTTGCGGATTCGTCTCCTATTTTATGCTTACATAAAAAGTTAATTATATTTATAATGAAACAATATTTATTATATTTCATTGATTTCGAACGAATGAAAAATATTTCAAGTAATTATAATTCCTTGATTCAGAATTCCACATTATCTTTCATCAATCGTAGTTTATAACATTTTAACATGTTAAAGGGTTGTACTACCATTGTAGCTTGTCTAACGATCTAGTATTTCAGAGTTTGTATAAATGAAAAACTTGTGGTATCAAAATAAATTAGATATGTTGAGATATTATCAAAGCGAAGACTTCGTTAGATTGGGCACTTTTTGGTAGGTGAAAATACTATGTGCTGCGTCACCGACACAGTGGGCTATGCGTGTCAGACGCTTTTTGGTTGGGTGAAATCTCATGCCTTCGAGTCACCGTCATGCTTTTTAGCAGTATATACTGTTATAAAGCTGACGTATTCTACTGAGATAAATTTCAATAAAACAATATCATTTTCTACTTTAGTTACCATAAACCTATTGCATCTTTTTCAGAACATAATGAAATAATTGAAAGCACAAAAAGTTTGAGTAATGTTAAAATCAATGATGACAATACGCCAAGGGTAATATCATGGTATGTCATCCCTGTATGTTAACCTTTTGCTGTTCTGTACACTTTTCTCTGCGTTTTCATTCTTTCTCAAATGAGCTGGAGGTTACAATCAACACTTTATCAATATCAATTCGTATTATAAACAAATTGCCTGTACTAAAAGTTGATTCTCTCGAAGTTTTTTGTTGGCTAGGGATTAATTTTGTCAAGGCCATAATAGGGTTTTCACTAATGAATACTAGGGAAAAAAATCATGACAATGATGCAAGCAATGGAAATAATGTTGAAAATCGAGTACATTTCAATTCATAAATAATATGATTCATATTAGTTTTTTTTTTCAATGAAATTGTATTTATATTTTTAACTCGAATAGTTGAAAAACATATGAACATGCATATAATTCTTGCTCAGACTGTCAATAGATGCGAAAACCAAATTGATATTGATAATTTTGATTTTTAATGCTAAAAATTCCTAAGTTTTCACCGCTATTTCAATTTTTTTGTTACTTTATGAGTAGCCTTTGTGTTCGAATTATTAAAATCACCTCAACAAAATGAAATGCGAAAATTTTCAGAACAACTGATATTCGTGTTACTTATATGAAACCAACCATTCATAAAAACATGAGATCTTGATGCAAGAAAAATGACTGACGAACTTTGCGTAGTTTATTGCTGTACCCTTACCGTCCTATATCATTTGAAATGATGAAAATTTTATCATTATACGATTTCAATTGTCATTTTTAGATCCTGGATACTACATTATAATTTACAGACAAATCGAATCATGCACTAAAATTCTGTGCAGTTTTCTATGCTGAAGAGATTTTTCTATATTGAAAAAAAGCAGAACAGCCACTTATCTGAAAACGAAATCAGAAAACCTCCAAAAACATACTTGTTACTTCATAGAAACTTGTAGAATGATAATATATGATGAAACAGAAAAACTACAATGTGAAAGATTACATATATAAAAACAGAACTATATGTTGGACATTTGTTATGATTCTGTGGGCCGAAAAAAAGTCAAAATTGACTTCACAGTTAAGAACTGTTATGTTCACTTATTATAAGATTTTTAATTTTTAACGGTTTCAAATATATTTCTTTCAATTCTGTATTAAATTTCTACCAATAAGGTCTCGAAACCCCCTAAAAATAATTCACTTTCAGATCTAGAAATGTCATAAATGTAAAAATCCGTTAAAAGAATTTCTACCTAAAAATATGGATGAATGATTTGCAGAGAAAAATATTGAGAGCACTCATTTTTCGAAAATCTCCATCTCAATTTCCAATCAGCCATCTGAATTCAAGGACGTTGACTATTAATTCCTCCATGATTAAACCACTAAAATAACAATCATGACAAGAACACTTTGAGAACAGTATCATTATCTTAAGGAACACAGTAATAAGAACATTAATTACTGGTTCAATGCTCTTCGGCATAGCAGACAAATTGCTAATTAATTTTACTCGAAGACAAAAAACGCGATTGGGAAATTTTCACTTACACACATATAATTGGGTTCATGATTAACAAACTCATTAAGAAGTGGTTTCTGATTGAACCAACACTGCTAGCAACAGATGCTGACAGACATTCAATTTGTCAGTGAAGCAATTTTCTGAGTGGAGAAATAAGATCAATATTTTCAAGGAAAGCGTTGCAGAAAATTCTTAGATAAAGAACGTGCTAACCACTTTCAATGCAATCGCACTGGAACGAAAATTTAAATTGTTGAAGAATGAATAGTTTTTTTACAATTGACCATACGGTTTTCCAAATGAACATCATTGTCGAAATCGAGATGATTGTCAGACATAATTTGTGTAATTCAAATGATAATTGTGTGATTCAAAATAATTTGTATGATTGAAAAGCTTCAAACTGCTTTTATGAATTACTCACCTATAATTTCAATTTCAATTATGTAAAATTATACTGACGAAGACTTATGATTACATCGGAGAGGTATTCCAAAAATTGTTCAATAATGATTTGAATCATAGAAAATGCATATACATTTCTATAGAAAACATAATGTTTGACAAAAAGGAGCATATAAAGTGGATTAGAAGTTCGCTGATTTCTTTATGAAACTTTTTTGAGTTTATCAGTGTAAAAGTCCATAAAATCTTATAAATCTCATTATCTTATATCTTATCTATCATATAAATCTTAAAAATCTTATTGAATAATGTTTATTCTAATATTTCTCATTTTTGGTGATATAATGGCAACTGCAAGTTGTGTATTTCGTTTAGAGAGCGCTCCTTTCAGCAAATCATATCAGTTTTACCCAAGTGAGTTAATTTAATTGAAGAATGCGGAATAAAAACGCATCCTTAGAGAAACAGGTTCCAAAGCAACAAAATATAGATAGGAGGAGTCTTATTTTATGACCAAATAAAGCACTGAATAAAATTTCATCATTGAAGTCCATAAGAATAAATTTCTTATGGACTTTCACCGTTATAAACTTTTTTGTTTACAGCCTATTAATGGTTCCGCCCCTTTATGTGACGTCAAGAATTGAGCATTGTTTTTCCTCCATTCAGTCGTGTTTTTGAAAATCGGGTTACACCCCAGAACAACTATCGAGCGTTCAATATATTCATAATAATTTTTGTGAAACCAAGCTAAGTATTCAATATAAGAAGAAAAATGTATCTAAAATAAATCTAGAATAAATTTTCGTGATAACGAAATTTTTTGTGAATTTATACATATGACGTTTTGTCTTATAATTGTCTTTTGTCAGTAATAAATTGTAAATGATGCATCGGTAGGTCACTATTTGTTCCTTTGAATCACACACATTACTAAAGAAAACATGATCAATTTCTATAGGTTTGAAAGTATACTGAGAAAAATATGATTCTTCTACAAATTCCATTCCAGAAGCCTTTTATAAACAATTTGTATAATTCGATAATGTTAAAGAAAATGTTGTCAATATTTCAATTCTAACTATGAGAAACTATGAGGTGGAAACCAAAGACGAGGGAGATTTGTTACTGAGCTTGTTAAAATCAGAAACCCTGCAGGGCATCAGGAGCACATTAAATATTAGATCTAAATCAATGGAGTCAAGATCAATAAGGAGCTATAGTTAAATTCACATATAATCATGTAGATAAGTGGTTGAAATGAGTGAATACCACACACAAAATTCCAAAATTTCCCCCATACACTAGAGACAACAGCGAAGGCTTGCCAAATAGGATATCTGGGTTCTAGTGTCGAAATAGACCTCTTTGTGATACTGAGTTTACTGAATTTATATTCAGTGAGTATTGGGTAATGCATGAATATAAGCGTTTGAAACAACCGTTCAACTGCAAGTGGGATCTGATGAAGAATGTAGAATTATGAGAAAAAAATAGTCCTAGGAATTATAGTGAATTTTCACTATAATTCCACAGACACCACTGTGTTGCCAAAGCAATATTGTTACTTAATAAAACCAATAGTGTTAATAAAACTATTTTTTTTATTTAAATTACAGAAAAAAAGCCACTGTGTGCCGAAACAATATTGTTACTTAAAAAAATATATGGTTAATAAAACTAAGTACTTTGTTTTATTTAAATTACACAAAAATTGATTTATAGTTCAATTTAATAGATCTTTATATATTTAATAGATAATTTATATATCAGACACAAAATTGGTTACAGGTGATTAATTTTCAATTAATTACCTGTAAATTATATTTCTCACAGGGTGCATAAACCTAATTATAAGGCATAATTGAATAAAGGTGATATATATGGATAGTACAAGTGAAATAAATGATAAACACAATTGACAGGGAAGAGATATATAAATATTCGAACACATCAGCTGACGAATAAAAACATATACTTACATAAAAGAAAGAAGAAACGAAAAGAAGATATAAAAACGAAAACACAACTTAGGTAACCCTAAATATTTAATAGTGTTGGCGTTTACTTGATGTAAATCCATTATAATTGAATATAACTTAAATTCAAACACTTGAACTTATGATTTACACTTTATTGACTCATAGCATGACGCGTTTCGTCGTTACAAACGACTTCTTCAGATGCTTACAGAATAATGAATTATTCTGAGAGAATTATATAAAGTGTAAATCATAAGTTCAAGTGTTTGAATTTAAGTTATATTCAATTAGGTAACCCTAGTTTGCTTTCGTGATGAAAACAAACGTTTTCAATGCGTTTTCCCAACATAATCGAGAAACGTATCCGAAATAGTAGTAAACAAGAACTCACAGTGATATTGTGCTTACCTTTGTGCCTTTTCACTTATTAAGGAACTCATAATAGCAAAGGTTTTAAATAAAATTCTCTAAAAATATATACTTCATGGGTGCCTGAAAAGTAAAATCTACCATTTTGTTTGAAAATTACCTCGTGATTCATCAAAAAGCTCAAGATAACACAATATTTCCTGACAATAACAGAACATCTTAACATTTAACATCTTAACAAGCTTAATGTTCAAGATGTTGATAAATATCGAAGTGTCGTCGTAGAGTTACATTTCACCCATGGAGGAAACTGTACCGGTGAAGTTTTAAATCGAATTTCTAAACTTCTGCAACTTTATACACTGCGACTACGTTTAGGAAAATTGAAAAAAAGTTAATTTACTCTACGAAAACGAAGTTGACAGTTCCAGTTCCTATACCTTGAATGTAAAATTGTTAAAACGAAATAAAAATTCTACACATTCACTCCTTTCGAATTTCAAAATGAAAATGAGCTGAACCTTCTTTTCTCTATAGTATAATAGTTTGTATTTTTTTTTATTTGAAATATATTCATAATTTATAATAAATGGGTAACATTAGTTGAGAAATTATACCGTGTTATTACTACAATACCATTACCACAATGCAAATATTTCATTACTTATATAGTCGAGGACTTCAGAATTGTATTAATTGTCGTCAAAATTGAAAACCAAAATATTGTACCAACCTAAAAACTTTTGAAAAAATAAATATTTAGGCATTATATTAGATGAGAAATTGAGTTTCAATGATCATGTTGAGGTAAAAATTGTCTAGAATCTCGAAATGAAACAACTTTCCGAAGCGCAATGGAATACGCTTTACGCCATATAGAAAGTTATTCGGATTTAGCAATAAATGAAAATTCAATCCACTGGAATATTCAAAGTAACAACAATTCAAGTCAACCCTACGAACTGTCCGCTCAAATACCCCCGATCAAACTATATAAATGATGACAATATCACAAACCCCTCAAGCAATCATCAGAAGCAAAAAATGTTATCGAAAAACAAGTCAATAAGCAACACATAAGTACATTCAATAAGTCAAATATCTTTTGAACTTAATTTCAAAAGTTTGTAACGACTCACTAGATTTAATTTCTGCTGGCAACTTGTTATAAGCAGCGAATTCCTTAAGAAACCACTTCATAATTGAACTTTTTTTAGTCTTCTCAATGTTGTGTTATTCAAATTTCTAAAGAAATAAGATTCATTACTTTATTCATTTCCATTTATTCACAAATGTTTTCACCAATATTTTCTACTTCAAAAGTGTATTTCTAATTTTGAAGTGGTGTGATTCCTGTATTTATTTTCATTGATCGACTGATTTTGTTATCAATTTTTTTCATTTTCAGCCTCAATCACAATTTCAGTTTGTTTGAAGTCAAAAAATTCGTTATTCAAATTTCGGGATATATTTTCTCATTTATTTCCATTTCACTTATTTTTTCAATAATGTTTACTCTCCTTCGCCATTTACTACTATTTAAGTCATTCAAAGTTCTGAAGATTCAGTATTTATCTTATAGTATTTATTCTTATTTCTATCTATTTACTCTTTTTTCGGATTTTTTTTTTGTCTCCAGAACAATTTCAGTGTATCAATAACTTGCGTTATTCGAATTCATCTAGCAATTAGAGATATGTATTTGTATCTAACTGATTTTTTCTTTGATTATTATTTTCTTTTAGCCTCAATTACAATTTTCGTTTATTTCAGTTAATTTAGAGGTAGGTGAATCGAAGTTATAAAGCATCAAGATATATTTTTCATTCAAGTCTATTCAATGATTTTTCATCTATTCTTCTTCTCTTGGAGGCTCATATACTTTCTCAGATTGTTCCAGGTTTTTGAGAAGTGTGTTATTCAAATTTATGAGTGGAAATATTGATTTCTCCATTAATTTCTATGGTTTGGCCGATTACTTCGTTAATTTTTTTCATTTATTTATGTCTATTCACAGAGTTTCTCATAAAATCGTCTTCGTACCTCTTCAGTTTGTTCGAAGTTTTCAATAAGTGTGTTATTCGAATTTATGAAATAGTAAATCTTATTTCTTCATTTATTTCTGTCTATTCACTGGTTTTATCATAAATTTTTTCTCTACCAGCCTTCATTCTGATTTCAGATTATATCAGGTTAATACAAAAAAATACAAATTAAAAAGTAGAGAAGATAATACTAAAAAGTTCAAATTTCTTGCGTCGTTATATACATTTTTCATTAATTTTTATGTATTCATTGATTTTTCATTAATTTTTTTCCTCTTTCAGCCTAAATTGCAAATGCAATTTGTTGTTGGTGAAAATCTGTATTTCTAAATTTTAGAGAGGGTGGGTTTTGTTTTTTCATGAAAATTTATTTAGACATAACTTTTCCTTTAAGGCCAGTTTACTCCAAACAATTTTTCAAAAATTGAAATTTTTTTTTCAAAAATTGCTACTATATATTCGTAGAAAAATTAAAGAATTAGTCTCGAAAGTCGGCAAGACCGATAAGCAGGTATAAAAGATTAGGCAGCGCTGCAGTAAATCCGGCCGCTCGAACGCCTTCGGTTGCGGCAGCTGCTGCATGCCTTCCGATGGTCTTATTGTTTTGTTCTTTGTTTTATTGTTATTGTCTTGTTATGTTAATGAACTGTTTTGAGAAATGAAAGAATTCTTCAGAATGATGCTTACGAAGACCAGGAAGAAGTTGTGTATGAAGCTGGAATGGCTATGTGAGTAAAATTCGCTTTTTTTACGATTTTTCACGAATAAAAACTTTGAACTGATTTTTCTCCGAACCACGTTTTTTCGCATAAATTACACTCATTTCAAAACTATCGCACTTATCGATATAAACCAAACGGCATTTTACTCTTTAGATGTCTGGCTATGGCCTCAAGCAGAACCAGAAATATTAATTATTATTTAAAAAAGTTATAAACAATTAAAAGTGAAAGAAAGGGTAAAAAAAATTCAAAAGTCCGCCATTTGGTTTTTTTTTCGTTGAAAATGTTTCATTCTGCTTGAGGGCATAGCCTATTCGATACAAAACATTACTCAACATGTTTTGTACTATAAATAAAATATAATGAAAAAAATAACGTTTTTTGGAGTACGCTGGCCTTAAGAAATTCGTATTCAAATTTATAGAAAATGAAAGTCCGACATTCTACCGATAGTACAACCCTTCTTCGAAATAAAACTGTTCGATTAGACTTGTCGTTCCAACGAACGTTGGACAACTCCACACACTCATTTCTAATTTTCGCGTCCAATTAACGCGAATCATTCTGCAGCCAAATCCTATCGAAATCGATATACGTTCGTATTTTGACTAAACCGCCAATATTTTGACCGGGACCGGATCGAATGAAAAGGGATGAAACGTTTCGAAATGCCGACGGGCAAACGCGATTATTAACAGTCGAATGGCGACACCAAAAGTCTGATAAAAGTAGCGGGCTAAACCTATCACATGCACCAATAAAGGCGCATATCAGCGAACGGCGTGAACCGAAATTGCAGCGCCAAATGTAATTGAACTGCGGCGTGACATGTGGCGGCTGGCGTCCGCCCGGCTGACCTCATGACGTGTATTTGCGGACGATTTGTATGTATCTGAATAATCGGAGGACAATGCGCTCTTAGCGCCATATGGCTCGATGATGGCCTAAAATGATGGAATGCCCACTCTCATTCAACTATAAAATAACACTCTTTCGCCAACAATTGATTTCTGGATATATATTTTCATGAAACATTGCTCAAACTGAGAACTTTCTTCGACCTATACGTGAAAATAGCAATGAATTGGAATTTCGCCTAATAATATCTATAAATATTCGCTTGAAACGGAGGAACAGTTTCATTTCAATGAGATATAATTTTCTACCCTTAAAACCCCAAAACCTACCCTTAACAACGTCAGGTTTTGATCCACCATTATGCAGATGCTATCCATAGACTTCAAGCAGGTTTATGCAATGGGAAAGATAGGAGTAAAAAGAAAGCTAATAAGGTTAATGAAAATTAATTATCAAAAACGGATTACGAGGTAATGATTGATAATAAACTATTGGAAAATTTTGGAGTCACAAGAGATCTAAGTCAAGAGGACCCAATATCAACAATCTATTTAATTATTGTTGGATGATGCCCTAATAGAAAGTAAAATTCAATTCAATGGTTTAATATATTCCCACAGAATATGCATAGATGGAATATATATCTCTAGTAATCTATCTGCCTTGCAGTGTGCGTACTTTTAAAAAAAAATTTGATTTTATCTTATTGTCGGTACAAAATTTCCAGAAGGTATTAATATCGTATCACAGGTAGACATTGATCCAGTCTTCAAAACAGAGTCGAATAGAACTCCAATCAAAGATACTCAATTTAAACCACAAATATGTCGATTCTTCACGTGGAATTTTGTGTTTTGTTTTGTTCTGTGTTTTCTTTTTTTAATCAACATCCAAGTTTGAACATCTAATTACTTGAACTACGCCGTTCAGATGATAGCCAATTAGCTTGAAACATATGTAAACGGCTGTCACAAAAACAAACAACATATATTGCAGGTAAATACCGTGAATTTCTTTTTTCTATTTTCATATCTGTATCAACTTTTTCAAATATATATATATATATATATATATATATATATATATATATATATATATATATATATATATATATATACAGTGGGTTGCCAAATTAATAGGGACAGTCACATTTTTTATCATATTTTTTCTTTAGACGCGTTTGACTGCTATTTCAAGTGGCGTTAGTGGTCCTGGAATGTATTTTTACGTTCACAGCACCTCTACAAATCAACTTGAAAGTGAATTTCAAGTGTTATGGGATTTGTTTATTTTGTAAAAATATTTTATTATCAGGAGAGACGAACAGTCCTTTACACGTGTAAAAGTGAAATACGTAAATAATTATTTTTAAAAGTTATTTTGTGATTTAGTGACATAATTATTGACTGAAGTAAGTATTACTTCATTGTTATTAAATTTAAAGTATTATCGGGCTGATTTTAGGATGAAAATAATTTATTTTTTATTTTTACAGCTTTTACTATGGGTCGAGGGGTAATTTATCTCCAAGAAAAAAGTCTGAGGTTAAAACCCTTCTTTTGCACACAAGTCATTCCCAGAGGATAATAGCAGAACTGGCTGGTGTTTCTAAGTCTGTAGTAAATTAAATAAAAATAAATCTGGATCAAGATCAGCCACTTTCGCCCAAAAGAAAAGGCAAATGCGGAAGAAAACGGATTACAACACCACGGTCCGATAGGAAAATCCGGGATATCTGTTTGCAAAACAGGAAGAAAGTGCTGGATTGTTAACACAGATGGTACAGGAGTCTGGAATACAAGTTTCTAAGAGAACTGTACAGCGAAGGTTGGCAGAGGAAGGCCTGACCGGTCATCGTCCAGCTAAAAAACCGCGACTGACAGAGGCGATGAAGAAGAAAAGACTTGCTTGGGCTCGTGAAGACCTTCTGATGAGTGTTGAAGACTGGAGCAAGGTCAGTTTTAATGTCAATTTATATTTCATATTAATGTTGTGATATATTAATTAAAAACATTTTCATAAAAGTTATAAATACTTTTTTTTCAGGTGTGTTTCTCAGACGAATCAACTTTTGAGATGGGGGAGAAATTCATGTTTATGCATGACTCAGCACCATGCCATAAAGCAAGGAGTGTGACGAAATTTTTAGCAGACCACAATATACCAGTTTTACCTTGGTCTGGCAATTCTCCAGGCATGAACCCCATCGAAAACTTATGGAAAATTACCAAGGCGGAAATTGCCAAGGAAATGATAACCACCAAGGTAAAACTGATCGAAAAATTAATAAATGTGTGGCACCACAACCCTAAAATAGAGGAGAGTGTCAAACAATGCATAGAAAGCATGCCAAGGCGGATCGAAGCACTCATTCAGGCTAAAGGAAATGTGGCAAAATATTAGCAATATCTCATTGCCATTTTCATACTACCTGCTAATATTTTTCAATTACCTAAAGATTATTATTTTTTTGTTTAAACTACTTATAACATATGTGTCTAATATTATTAAATGTAATTATAACTTAAAACAACGTTTTAAATTTGTTATGGACCAATAAGGTGTAAACAACCAATATTTTGCGACTGTCCCTATTAATTTGGCAACCCACTATATATATATATATATATATATATATATATATATATATATATATATATATATATATATATATATATATATATATATATATATATATATATATATATATATATATATATATATATATATATATATATATATATATATATATATATATATATATATATATATATATATATACAGCGTTTAGTTGGGATTGCATTTCAGACAGGAAAATAAGACCTCTTTAGTACTTTCCAAGCATCTTTCCTAGTCATCCAAGGGCTAGAATTGTACAATATTAACAGTTTATGTAATAAAGCACTATCGAAAAATATTCTTGACATTAATGTGAGGTTAGTCCGAAGGTTCATTTGGTTTTTGAATTCTGAAAGTATGCTCAAATGCATAGGGTTTGAATCTTATTGCATTTTAACTTTACAGTGGTTGGAGAAAGCGACATTTGATTTGAATTTAAATTCTAGTCGTCTGCAAAATTCCTTGTCAAAATTGCGATTCTATATATATAGGTCAAACATCACAAAACCTTCATTCAAGGATCATTTCTCATAAAAGTGATTTCCGTAAAACCAACCAGACGAAGTCTTTTGCATTAACTCAACATGTGACCGGTCTCCTTAGCTTAGTCGGTAGAACATCCGACTACGGTGCGGTAGAACTCGGGTTCGAGCGTCGCTAAAGGCATGGGTGTTTGTGTTTGTCTATGATTTGAGAAATTTAAATAATGATATATGCTGGGTAATGTACATTGATTACAAGCCCATTGGCCGTTCGGAACCGGCGTTAAACTGTAGGTCCACTGAATTAAAAAAGAAAAACAACTCAACATGTGCAAGCCAACGATCACGATATGAATTACAATGCCACAAAAATTTTAGATTACGCAAATAGTTACAACAAACGCAATGGCGTTTGTAAAGGAAATGTCTTAGAAATGGTTCACATCAAAAAGGCAGAAAACTTTATGTATTAATAAAAAATCTGACGCAGATAATCTGAGCAACATATATAAATCTGATTGGCTCGTCTGATTAATGGCTCATATTCTGATATCTTATTTACTAAAAAATCCACACTCAATAGACTAAATAAATTCATTCGCTTTTCGTTAATGATGAAAACTTCGGACAACGTTACGTAATTTAAGAAACGCGCTCGGCGCTTGAGAAAAGCATCTGGAAACAATCCACTTGAAAAGGTGAATTGAGAAAATAAATTCAGTCAGTGTCGTTGCTTCCTCCAACCACTATACACGTAAAATGCAATAATATTCGAAGTTGGGAATACTTAGTTTTAAAATTCAAGAAACAAATAATTGTGAGAAAAATTTTCAATAGTGCCTTGTTAGATAAACTGTTAATATTGTACAATTATACCCCTGAAGAAGAAAAAAAACATTTTGGAAAGCTTGGAAGCGCCACTCACCCCGCAAGCTAGTTACCCATTGACATCTTGAATGTTTCACAATTTTCGGCCGATTTGAGGAATTACATACATTTCCTAGGAATTGTATACAATAGCGGATTACATTCGTTTCCGTTAACATTATTATTGTATACGTATAATTATAATTCAAGAAATATATGAGTGCAAATGAGTAAATGAGTAAAAATAATGATAATGCTAACATTTATCCAATTTCACCGAAATATTTCGCATGTTACCACGATATATGGAATGACGGATGAGTTAACCTAATAATAGTCAATAATAACATTTCTAATTGAATATGGTGAATTTTCAATACCAAATACATTGTTTAAGCTAACGTTTTTTGTATTCTAATAGGTCTTTATAGTATGAATGTGGATATTTTCAATAATTACAAAAACACAAGGCGTTTCAGATTTTAGAGATGTTGGTAACACCTATTCGCTCTTATGTTCAAGGCAAGTAGTTGGTTAATTGAAATTCATGACCACATATATATTAATGCGAATGATACGTTTATCTACTGAACAACCTTAGCGCCATATGGTAATACTGAAAAATGATGAAATAACCATTTTCATCCAACTATAATATTACACTCCTCCACTAAAGTTACACTCCCACAGAATCATATTCACCATCCAACATCTGTAAAGTGGGACATTGTACTTATAAAATACTGATAGCATCTAGCCATTATACTTACATACACTTTGAACTGCTAAATGAAACTTCATATGAATTTTATAACTGAGATAGATATGAATCGAGATAGCATTGTTGCCCAAAAAACATATGTCTACCATTTATTGACACGAGAAAAGAGAATTATCAACTAAGGGTAATAAACACGGAGCCAGATTTTATAATAGGAATATTACAAGTGTTTTTATGTTGAAGAAACCATACCAAATGGCGGGAACTGTATACCATAATGGTTTGGAATATTTGGGAAGAAAACATTTATTTAGAATAAACAGAATTTTTATAAAATTTGCTGAGTGTTAAATAATATAATTTGAAAACATCGCAATATGGCAATATCTGTCAAATCAATGAAAGAGTTGTCTATAAACGACAGACACGCATAAACATATACAAAAACAGAGAAGATAGACAGGAAACAAATTATTACATTTTCGAAACATTCCTACTAATAACGTGAAGTTTCAGGCATTATTTTCGTACTTGGTCCCAAAATATTTGAACCAGCTGAATATAAAATGTTGAAATTATTGAATTTCAAGAAACAATTTGAAAATTCTATAGTTAGATAAACAGAAGAAAGGTAAATCAAAACACTCTTAGGAATAATATACTGGTTATATGGGGTTAATAGAAGGACAGGCAAATAAGCCTATATTCACCACCTTTTGAGTTGGTTTTCCATTGCTTGTGTGCTTTTACTTGTTTGTTTATATTTAACGAATCACTGCAACAAGTTATTATTATAATAATAACTATTAAAATCATTGCTTCAGAAAAAATGCAGAGATAAATTCCATTCAAATTTATCCTTCGAACTTTAATATTTTGAAATATTCTTGAATATGCATAATTTTAGTGAATTGAATATATATCGCAGAAAATCCAGGATAATCTGGTCGTTGCGAAATAAAGTCTTCAATGATTGAGCACGAAATTCTTCAATTTATTTCTGAAATCAATATAAATTATTGGAATTGGTTACCGTAGGAAATTCATTCATAATTTGAAATTTCTAATGCCTAAACAACATTGATTCTGAGAAACTTGAATTCATTTCATTTCCCAAAAAATATTATTGTTGCATTTTCCTAAGAAAAAACTCAACTTTCCAGTTTACCTTTTCACTTCTCCAACTTTATTTTAACTTTACAAAAAACAAATTAAATTATTTGTCAACTACCCAATTATTCTCAAAATTACAGTTTAAAAACTGAATCAGTTTTGTTCAGTTCAAACGATTCCTTCAATGATGTCATAGAAATTACAAAAACGAACGTTTGAAATATGAGGTTTTTTTATTTGAATATAAATTCAATCATTCATTAATATATAAATTATACTATATTTAAAATTTAAATGTGTGTTGGAGATTAAGCAAAAACTATACTCGTTATAATTGTTTATGTTCAACATTCCGAGAAATAACTCAGTGATATTTATTATACTCTCCATAAATTTTGTTAATGTTTTAGTAAATATGTCGTCAGCAGTTTTAGGCTGTACCACCGAAGCACTTGAATTTCGGAACTTGAGACTGTTGATATTATTCATATTCTACATATTTAGTCTTATAAGATTCTTCGACTGAGCAACACACCATATTACGGCAGTTAAATAAATGATTTCATAAAGAGACGATCACCGTGTTTCACTTAGATCCACCATACCTTCCAACAGGTTATGGGCCCAGGCACCGTATGTGATCGCGAGTGATTGTGATTATGGAATTAGTGAAAATATAAAGAATAGCAGGTACCTCGACAAATGTGATGAAGCGGATTTTGAAACTGTTCTATGCTGGAAATTATCTGATGGGAAATTTAGATTATGTGAACAAGGGGTGCCAATAAAGTGTTATACCGACTATGGATATCGACCAACTCTTTTGGAATGAAAAATGGATTAGATGAAAGATTTTCGAGAGATACGTGGATGGAATTTTTATTTTTTTTTTTAATCTTAAAATGGAACCTGGAATATCAATGAAGCAACATATATTGGAAATAGAAGAAATGATACATGATTTAATTACATCTGACATTGAAGTGAAAGAGGCAATCAAAGTGTGATAATAAACTTACCTGAAGAACTTGTCGTTCGAGAATATGATGTTACGAGCTCGAAAGTGCTTCATTTTTCACAATACTAATAGATAGGAAATTTGAGGGAGAAGAATAGAAATAAGCGGAAGCCAATATTTTTTTTATTGTGAAAATTCATGATATGTAGTGATAATTAGGAATACGAAAATGATTTCTAAGTTATTCACATCTCATGAATGATTAGTGGTACCATTTGACACATCTGTTTCGATCAAGGATAGAAACATCGAGGCAACCAAATTAGGACAACAAAGGTCACTACTACCCTTCGTTTTAACCGAGAGTGATGAGAGTTTTTCAATGTACCTGAGAACGTCATCTTACTGAGGTGTATCCAAGAATCTCGCTGGTCAATTGTTTTTCGCCGAGCTTGACTGTATGGAAATCAAAGAGGAGAAGACTGTGCTGATTAAAGGTAAGCGCATACACAATTTGTATATTTTACAATTGGTAATAACGAAATGCGCATAATAAAACATGAGCACTTGGCTACATGTATTACTTGATATCAGAAAGTTACTTTTAATGAAAACATAATTTGGCTTTAGTGAATAGGTCGTATAAGTAGGGAAAAGTTTGTTGAATTGAAATTGAATGATTTAACAATTGATTAATAGTTTGAAAGATATTATTCATTGTAATTAGGTATGTGAAACTTGTATGAGATGAAACAAGTATTTCTGCCTTTATTTTAATGAATAAATATAAAGATAAAATGCATATACAGAAAGCATTATTATTGGTAGATTATGATGTGTGGCCAATAACACATTATAAGTATATTAGAAAATAAAATCAGTTCGTGAATTTTATTGATGATTTTTCTTATCATAGAGTAACATATCTGATGTCAAATAAATAAGATTTTTATATATTTCAAATATTGCGTTGTAAAATATGAGACCCAATTACGTTGAAAATTAATGAATATGATATGTGACAATGGTAGGGAATATTATTCATGTGTTGTTTTAAAGTTGTTTTGTGAAGAGGCGGAAGTGAAACTAGGTTTAAGCTCATATAAATAATATAAATATAAATATTATTTATATATTATTACCTATATATAAATATATATATAGGTCATAATATAAATATAAATATGTGGAGGTAAAATGGAAAAGGTAATATACCTAGAAGTAAAATGAAAAGGTATATGTGAAATGAAAAGCAAAAATTAGGTAACTTAAATGAATGTACAGCCTACGTGCTAAATTAAAGGAAAAGTAATAAATTCGATATTGCATCATGGGAACATTCGTTGGTTATATATATAAAACGGATTCAAAATATTTGATACAAAATCGAATAAATGTATAATGGCCAGAGAAATGTAATTGTTATTGAAATTAGTTTGAAAATATCAAGAATAGAACTTGATGAGTCAGTTAACAAAAAATTGATAATGAAGTTAAACGGAGGTAAATGTACTACATTGTACAGAATATAAATCAGCATGGGGTGCTGCTGATGGTAAATTTGGAAATAATCAAACATCCTGAATCATGGATGTCCCTGTACATTTGAGTATAAGTTAGAACATTGGTGAAAGGTATAAACAAACATTTTATAAAATAAATGTCCCTGAAAAATAGTCAAACATCCTCTATAAAGGATGTCAATGTACAAATTTGTAGGAGTTACAGAATAATTCATCAAACATTCTCTATGAAGAATGTCCCTGAATAAATTAAAATAAATTTGAGAATAATTTGTTAAACGTTCTCTATGAAGAATGTCACTGAACAAATTAATATAAAATTAGAGAATAATTTGTTAAACGTGCTCTATGAAGCATGTCACTGAACAAATCAATATAAATTTGAAAATTATTTGTTAAACGTTCTCTATGAAGAATGTCACTGAACAAATTAATATAAAATTAGAGAATAATTTGTTGAACGTGCTCTATGAAGGATGTCACTGAACAAATTAATATAAATTTGGAAATTATTTGTAAAGTATTCTCTGTTAAGGGATCCTTGAATGAGAAGGTATTAGTTCGAAAGTGATAGTGATTTTTGGGTGTTCCTGAAATAATTATGGAATGGTAACGAATTAAAATATAAGTAAAGGATTATTAAAGTAAAGGAGTTATTTTCATTTTAACAAATCAAAACGTGCTCTTTAATTCAAAAGCTAAATAATGAAAATATTATCGACTGTAAGCAAATAGTTGTTTACAATGAAATACGATAGTAACAGAAATTTGGTTAATTATTAGGCACGATCAATGACGATCGATTCAAAGAAAAAGTTTTGAGATTAGCTAGAAGAAGTCGTTTAGATGAGGAAAAGTGAGACATGTGCGCCAGTTGCAAGAATCAGCACTTCTTGCTGTTTCTCGCATTAGCAGCAACTCAGCGCGATCTAATAATAATTCATCGAATGGATGTCAAAACAGCATTTCTCAATGGGATTTTGGAAGAGAATTTTAATATGATTATATCGGAAGGAGTTGAATTTCAAAGAAATGGAAATCGTTGTTTGTTATTTGAATAAAACTTGATATGATTTAAAAGAGTCAGCATGATGCCGGAATAATTGTTTACATAAAATATTCATCGAGAAGGACTTCATAAATTCATCACCTGATGACTATTTCTATTTTATTTTTAAGCAGAGGCGGAGTCAGAAAAATATAGATGTCGTTTTGATATATGGATGACTTAATAATTACAACTTATATTGATATAGTGAATGAATTCAAAATGTTCTTGATGAAACAATTTGATGTGGATGATTTCGAAGATATGAATGAAAAGAATAATTTTTTGGGGCAATATTACGAGGCGTTCATGATCAACGATATTTTGTTTAGTCTAGAATTCAGAGCTACGTATTGCTGCACGTCCAGTACTGGAAGTTCTGGTGATTTATTTAGCAGGAATGTCAAGATTTACATTTGTTTATAATATTTTACCCCACTGAATAGTTTATGTTCAAGAGAGAAAGAAGACAAAATTTTATTTGGAGTATTAGTTGTATACGAAAGTGATAATAACGTATTGAATTATGTATGTTACGTAGATATAGCATTGAAATGGATAAGAATGGATGGAATAAATTTTGAAATTATACTTGATCAAACTGCACATTTGAAGTTCATCTTACTAAAGTTTAATAGGACTGAATGTTATCTTGTCAGTGTCCAATTGTTTGTAAAGGTGAACTATTTAGTCTTGAATCAGAAACATATGAAGAAGGATCTTGTCGGAGGTTGTTAAGTGTACAGGACCAGATTATTTGCGGCGGTAAATCTATTGAGTAGGTATCGAAGTAAATCTGATACGGAACTGTGGTTATAATGAATATGACGGGAAAGTGTGTTCGTGATGTATCGAGGTGTGTAAGGGGGAACAATGAATATGAAATTGATATACAAACGTTTTTGGAAATGGTGATATATATGTGTATGTATGTCTGTATATGTGTGTATGTATATATGTATATATTAAATGGGTATATAGATGCGATTGGGCGAATAATTGAATAGAACGCCGATGTAGAACAGAAGTTTATTATTAGTTATTTTGAAAATTGTACTGTATCTACATGGCGACAAAATTCAGTTGCTTGGCCATCAACTGAGGCTGAATATATATTGCTGTATTCGAAGGTATAGAATAAGCTTTGTGGTTTAGACTCTTGTTGGTTAGTATTAATGTGAATATGTTTGAACCAACATTTTTTATGAGGATAAACAAAGTTGTACAGCATTGCCAAATAACCCAGTATATCATAAGAGTTCCAAACATATCGACATTAAATACTATTTTACTCTAGTGCAAATTGAGAACAAAATTGTCTGCTTGAAATATTTGCCCACAGGTGAACAAGAAGCCAACTTCTTGACCATATCATTCCCACCACCACACTTCCATGAATTAAGAGAGAAGATAGGATTGCAAGCATAATAAGAAGATTGAAGGTGTCCTTGATCTGGTTAGGTTTTTATGGGGTTTTTCCCTAACCCATGCAACAAATGTTGGATCATCAGTTGTCTACTCCCCATAAGCCGTGAAGAAAGAAATATACTCATATAGTTTTTGAGGGGGTGTGTTGGAGATTAAGCAAAAACTATACTCGTTATAATTGTTTATGTTCAACATTCCGAGAAATAACTCAGTGATATTTATTATACTCTCCATAAATTTTGTTAATGTTTTAGTAAATATGTCGTCAGCAGTTTTAGGCTGTACCACCGAAGCACTTGAATTTCGGAACTTGAGACTGTTGATATTATTCATATTCTACATATTTAGTCTTATTAGATTCTTCGACTGAGCAACACACCATATTACGGCAGTTAAATAAATGATTTCATAAAGAGACGATCACCGTGTTTCACTTAGATCCACCATACCTTCCAACAATGTGAATAGTGAATCATAAAATAAGTTCAGAAACTTTTGGTTTCCACTTTGATTCAATAAATCAGGAAACGATTTTCGTCATGTTAACTTCAGAAATTCACATAATATGAGTATGAGATCAAAAAGTGCCTGAAGAAGTGTGTAACCCGACGAAACGCTTCTGTTATTCCTTCGATAAAGGTGAATCGAAAGTGCAATTTTCAAATTTTTCAATCTATCAAAATTTTCTATAATAAATTTTTCCGACGTAAATGGCAATAATATTCAATAAATGCGATTATTTATTCTGTTTTCATTAAAATGAAGATATCCAGTTGTTGCATTGAAGTATTTAATTCTAGGCAGCGCTAGTTCTTAATTGTTAATTATAATCTGGAAGTAGGAACAAATAACATCGATGAGAACGAAATCCTGGTATTTACTTACCAGGAAACCTGAATCGGCAAAGAGGAAAACGATGAAGGTAAAGTACGCCAATACTCCAAGCAAAAAAAAATTGTCCATAATTGAAAATTACACGTATATACCTGAACGAGTTTCTTGCGCTAATTCCAAACCATCTTTCTCTTTTAGAAGATACAAAAAAAGGAGAGAAGGCTATGGCCGATTGAAAGGAAGAAAAAGCACTCCATCATAACTAAGTGATTCACAATAAATAACACTGAAAAAACGACAAATTTTATATCTCTTTTAAGAAAGTAAATATAATAATTCTTTAAATAATAGTGAAATTGAAATTGAATGAAATCTGATGACAACGTAAGTAGTAACAAGTAAATAAATTCTTCGAAATTATTCTTTCTCGAATTTAAAACCTAATGATATCGATAAATTCAACAAAATTGAAGTATTTATTCTAGCGACAGATTAGGTACATTGATCTTTTATGCCGACATTTATCCCATCGTTAGCAGAAAATAATCCAATGTCAATATTCATTCAGCTATAAAATTACACTCCCCGAACATCAAATTCATCAATAGACTGCAACTAAATGAGTTTGACATTGTGTATAAAATCCTTAACCTTCCATATATCGTTGCTGTGTTGAGTGAGTATGAATGACTCACATAGGTGATTTGATTTAATATTATCGATATGTCGCCTCTATAGCTCAGTGGAGAGAGTGAAAAGTACCTCAGTAGGTAGGTCTAGGATTCGAATCCCGCCTAAAACATGAACGTTTGTGCATGTTAAATGTGTTTCAGTGGTAATAATATTAAGCTTGTCCAATGGGTGATGTACAAAAATTACGAGACCAGCATAAATCGGAATTGGAGAAAATGAACAATCAAATTGAAAATTAACACTTCGAAAGTTGAAATCAAAATAAATTAAGAAATATCATCACATTCTTCTAATACTTTGGAACAGGGGTGTCCAAATTGCAAGGCCTGAACGGTCATAACTGAAACCATTAATGTGGTTGGGCGACATTTAATAATGAATTTTTTGTTACAAGACTGCGATCAAAGAATATTTCTGAATTTTTGTCTAATAACCTCCCGCGCGACATGATATGAGACAACGGGCCCACGGGCCTTCAGTTGGACAGCTCTGATTTGGAACAAAGATTGTCATGCAGAATCACATGCAATTGATGAGGAGGCTACATCGAATTGGGTATAATTTAATTTTTCAACTCATTTCGTAAGTACAAACTATGGGTTGACCTTCCTCCACTATTCACAAACTAGAATGAATTTGTTCATTGTCTTATTATTGGAATGCACAATGAATTGATTACAGAACGAATGGTAATGGGTGATTTTTTAAGCATAGTTTATTTTAATCGGATAAAACACTCAATTTGCATCATATATTCAAAATTTTCATTGAAATTGATAACCTGGACATGGCCATTTACATTTTAGAGATAACTTCGTGTAAATGTTGTCCGCGGCTCTGTATCAAATGGTCCATTCGGTAGTTCCAATTTTGCGTCACATTTTCGAGCATTTCGGCCTGTATCCCACGAATTACGCGTGCTATGTTATCCTGTAAGGCTTCAATCGTTTTCGGCTTGTCCAACTAGACTAACGACTTCACATAACCCCACAAGAAATAATCCAGAGGCGTCAAATCGCATGATCTTGGCGGCTAATTCACAGGGCCATTTCGAGAGATAAGCTGCTCGCCAAATTCATCCTTCAACATGTCCATTGTTTCACGAGCTGTGTGGTATGTGGCACCGTTTTGATGAAACCAAATGTCAACCAAGTTCAACTCGCCCAACTGGGGCAAAAAAAAGTTGCGTATCATGGCTCGATATCGTTCGCCGTTGACGGTAACGTTTCTTCCACGGTCGTCTTTGAAGAAAAATGGACCGATGATGCCACAAGTCCATAAATTGTTGTTTTTGTCGGGATACATCGGTAATTCTTGTATGGCATGTGGCTTTTCATCACTCCAGATGCGACAGTTTTGTTTATTTACATATCTGTTAAGCCAGAAATGAGCTTCCCACTTCTGGCCCATTATTCACCAAGAATAAGTAATTGTGGTAGGTCATACGGCTTCAATTCTTGAAGAAGTTAAATTTTATTGGCTTTCAAACCCAAAACAACACGTATAATTTTCCATGTGGTTGAGTAACACATGCCCAGTTGCTGAGAACGGCGACGAATTGGCATTTCACGATCCACATTAACACTGTTCGCTACGGCTGCAATATTCTCTTCAGCACGCACTGTACGCATACGAGACAATGGTTTAATGCCCAACAAAGTAATCTTGGTGCGAAATTTTGAATAACAGCACGAATTTTTGATTCTTCAGGTCGATTATGACGACCATAATATGGTCGTAACAAACGATACACATTTTTCACAGAGCACGAATTTTGAGAGTAAATTTGAACAATTAACAATCGTTGCTCGTTTGTAAGTCTTTCCATGATGAAATGGAAGTATACTGAAAACTTTTCACTTTGACAGATGACGTTTGGACGCCATTACCAACCAGTGCCGCCAACCTGAAAAACTTAACTCTTGAAAAATCACCCGGTACAATGCCATCCGTGACACATGTTCCGAATGGGCCTGAAAGAAAATCCCGTTTGTCGATGTAGAGAGGAAAAAACACTAGAACACATTTTTATGATCTATTATTTTTATGAAAACTATTTCAAGAAGAATTCTATTCACCAAAATCTATATGTTATGAAAATAGGACCCATAAATTGGAATACAATAATTGGTGTCAATAACACTAACTAATGACTAATAACTAATAACTATTAACTAATTATAACTATAATAACTAATTATTATAACAAAACTATTATAACTAAAATAACTATTATAACTAATAACTAATAACTAATGCGATGATCTACGAATTCATGAAAAGGAGCAATTTAATTTTATAAGTACATGATTTCAGTGCGACCTTCATGACAATTTATCACCTTCAAGTGTCTCTGAAGGAGACAATATTTCGTAATCATCCTGTGTTTTATCCCATATGTTTGAATTACCTACCTATCAATCCCTGACTTTCCCTGTGTGTGTGTATTGTGGCCGCGTTCATCGCAAATGTTTTCTTTACAGAAAACATCATGAGAGATTGATTGGAACGAACTCTATAATAATGTCAAGAAAGGACAAGCTCACTACGAGACCCCACTAGAAGGGAAGTCCCATATAATTAAAAAAAAAATTCTTGTGATAGTTTAAGAAATTACTAGTTGAGAGCAGTAAAATTCAGTTATGAAATGACATATACAAAAAAATGTAGAAGTCAATGCAGAATCTAGGAGAAAAATATACAATATTTGCTTCATTTGAAATAGGTAATAACGATTTTCGGTAACCAAAAATGAGTGATTTTATATATTTTCTAAATTCATTTTATTCACATATCTTTATAAGCTTCACACTATTATAGTATACTTGTAAAAAAATATTTCATGGAGCCTAATTATAATTTTACTTGGTATTATTATGATTATTAAGTTATCGTCTAATTTCAACCATTCAAGATTAAATAGAGATGGTTCTCGAACGTTGCATTCAATCAAAAGGATGAAACAAGTGGTGGAATAACCATCTGTTGGGTGGCTCTTATGTTAACAGTTCAGAGGGTTATCAATCTTTCCATTTTCAACCAAAAATACGTAAGGTTAGAGCAATTCAAAACAAGCTGTCAACATGAGATGAATGTATCCTTATACAATTCATCTCAAGAAGACAAGACACAATACTTAACAATAACACAGGTTGTATCTTGCTGTAAGCCAAATGATGACAGTTTGATTATTATCGAATAGTCTAACGGAAGCGATGTTTATACTAAAGTTTTAGATGTTTCTGATATTTATATTGTGCGGTAAGATCTTATTCATCACCAAAATTATTTTTTTGAGTTGGGCGAGTTATAGTCTTTTAGATGGAACTCGCTAGCGATCGGTTAGCAGTTTTGACTTTTGAATATTTCTTTTTTCTTTATTATAAGTCGAAAATGCCAACATTTTATTGAGCCAGCAGGGGGAGAACTGTCTTTTTTACTCGTAAAAGTTACTGAATAAGAACCATTAAGTAGTTAACACAATTTCGTACCCATCATTCTCAGGAAATACGTAATATCATAGAAATCACTCATTCTGATGAATGGTGATGAAATTCAACTAAATACGTTAGGTGCAATTCTCGAAGATATTCCATAGGGTATTTGACTGTTTCCACAAAAATATCTCAAATTATTCGTTATAGCTGATGCATATTTCCCATTTGATTAATTCTCTTTTTCTAATTTTTATGAAAATGACAGAGAAAGTTTGGATGAATAAGAAACCCGCCAAAACACTGCTATACAGGTTACTCAATGTGGTGACGTCACGATGCAATAAACACATTAACCATCACATTGTAGTACGACTGTCGACTATTAAATTAAGTGATTGTTGACGATCTCATAACTTTACTGCGATAAAATGTCTTATAAATGGTGCGTAATGACACAATGTACTAAAACATCTATTTAAACTCCGGAGAAAATGTTTGTGAACCTACCCGAACACTAAAATTTGGAAAAAGTGGTTAATTCTCTCTCGTAGAAACCCGAAAGATATAGCCGAAAAATCTCACGCTTCATGTGTGAAGATCACTTTAACGTAAGTGAATAATTCTCACCTTATATTTCATACATAAATAACGAGTTGATTTTATTACTTATTCGTTATAGTCTTCTCTATACAATCTACTATATTTTGAGGTTATTAATTACGTACGTATTTTATTGTTGATCTTAAACAGAATAAACTGTATTTTATTCCTACATTTATATTTTTATACTTTGGTATAATAAAAGATTTAAAATAATAAAACTTCAATACTTTATTTGTATGTGAGTTATATTTTATCCAGAGGTCATATTTTAGCCAGAGTTATATTTTAGCCATTTTATTGTGCAAATTCCAGATTTCCAAAACAGTTGAACATAACCAACAGCATCGTCTCCATAAGTTTCTCTAGAGGACTTGTAAAAGCAAGGAAACCATAGTATATTTCTCACATGTTTGATTTAGTCAAGTAATACTGCACTTGATTGAATTTATTATGATTTCGGTTCGCAAATTGGTAAATAATTAAACTCAAAAATGTATAGGTATATTAATTTTCATGCTTCATACTGAAGCTTGTAAGTATTGAATGGTCATTTATCAAATAACCTAAAAGGTTTGTGATATTGAGTAATTTTTTTTGGCATTCTCTGAAATATTCATTCATTTAGAGTATAATTTATAATATATAGAGTAATACTTACTGTGCTGTTTTAACATTCTTTAATTCTGGAGCATAAAAATCTGGGTTGTTTTTGAAAAATCGTCCGACCATTATAGCGTCTATTCTTGGGAGATTTCTGCCTGAGATCAGCTTTAACAAAATGGCTCTCTATCGTACCTTCTATAATATATATTTATAATTATTCAAAATAATTTCTCTGTTTTGTCTCTGAGAAATAAAATAACTAATGAAACCATGAAATAAACACTCAAACACACACGTACAAAGACATCAGAGAAATGAACGTTAGCCTTTGTTGGCTGTTGGTTTTGTTTCCTGCACGGTGACGTCAGTCCCGATTTAGCCAATCCAGTGCGTTTTCAATCACTTGATCCAATATGAAATTTTAATTATTTTACTATTCATTTCTTTTAAAAATCATATATATTTCAAAAGGATGTAGTTAATGGTTATATCGGTTTGAAACAACCTAACAACATTTTGATCTATACTTTTTTTGCAGTCAAATACCCCATTCAATTCAAACAACATCTAATTTTGTAAATTTTTACTTTTATAAATTGATAATAAGAATCACGAACATTCATATCAATCTAGAAGTTTTTTGAACTCAATGTAGGTATATTCGTCACACAATATGAGTGCAATATATACAGATAATTCAATTTATAAACAAGAATTGAGTGATTATTCTATTTCAGTGCCGAAACAATCAATGTTGTGAAATTTCTGATATATTTAAAATGCAGTTACCTACGCCTAGGACTATGTGAAATATTTTACTCGAATATACAGGTAGCACAGGGTTAATTTATCTAGTAATTTAATACTTTAGTGTGATCAAATCGTGTTTAAGTGCTTGGTAAGGTATTATTATGAGCAATTATTATTATTTATCACTATTTTTAATGATAACGTGCATGTTATAGACCATTAAAATATGATACGTAAAAGTGGACATAAATTTTGCATAAAATAATGTTATGAAAAAGATATGCATCGACTCTGTATTTTGCTAATATCCAACTCTAATTGATCAGTTACAAAAATTTTCAATCAATATATTCAGGTATGATCTATTAACTCAAATAAAATTAAATTAGACCGTTTATATAAAAATTTATTTATATACAGCATTCATTTGAGTTTATTGAAATTATTTAAAAAAAGCTATGAGATGAAAATAATTAGGATCAAGTAAGAATATAATTCGATTCAGTTCATGTTCTTTTTTAACTTTTCTCAATTTTTTTTCTATTTCGATTATTCATCGTTATTAATTATAATATAACGAATAACAAATAACAATATTCATGGATTCTATATCGAGAATGTAAAGCTAATTTGTGACTTAAAAAATATCCATAAGTTTAATTGAACATAAACTGACAATTATTGAACAGCCAACGTGATAATTGAATGAATCAGATGAGTTAATTTCTATATGTAATAACAAATTGATATACGGCCAATGTAACATAATTAATATTCCCAGTTCTGACCGTAACGCTTTTTCAATTTTCCGATGGATTTTCATTAATGAAACTTATCTTCGTCGCCTATAGAATCATATTAAATTCTGTAACAAGATGAATAATGTGGAAATTTGGAGATATGCCAGTATAATTCACAATATATTGAAAATTCAACAAGACATTTAAGTAATATGATTCTCAATATTATTCCATCTTTCTGATTATGCATTTGGCAATGATGAATATATATATATATATATATATATATATATATATATATATATATATATATATATATATATAACAATCATAGAAGGAGTATTGCCTTGTAATTAAATAGAAATGTTATAGGTTATAGACAAGAAAAGAGGCCACTATGAATAAATTTTATCCAATTTGTTTGCTTGGTCTATATTTCGACTGTGTTTACAGTCTTCATCAGGACTCTAAAACAGATGTTTACACAGAAATGATGTTAACATTTAGTTTAACAACTTACGGCTAACTAGGTAATATAAGTATTGCCAACACCATCAACAGGAATGTGTGAAATTCAAAGTGTAAGTGATATTGCACAGGAATCGAATATTAATGTTAAAATGTGAAAATTTTAAAAAATATATATAGAATTATCTCGAACTAACCACCAGAGATAGGTTCAGCTGCATTCATAGTCATTTACTTTCAGATCATTTTAAGTAAGTTACCCTCGCAGACAACCCACAATCTCAATAGACTTCAATGTGTTACATGTTCAGTATGAGACTCTTCTTGTTACGGTGATTTACTCTCACAACTCTGCTTTTTTCGGTGACAATTTGTTTTTCTGTGCTCCTGTCATATATACTCGACTGTTTACCTGTTGGTTATTTTAAGATAATTATATATATATATTTTTAAAAAGTTTTACATTTCAACATTAATATTCGATTCCTGTACAATATCACTCACACTTTGAATTTCACACATTCCGGTTGATGGTTGTTGGCCATACTTTTATTTCCTAGTTAGCCGTAAGTTGTTAAACTAAAGTTAACGTGATTTCTGTGTAAACATCTGTTTTAGAGTCCTGATGAGGAATGAAAACAGAGTCGAAATATAGACCAGGCAAACAAATTGGATAAAATTTATTCATAGTGGCCGCTTTTCTTGCCTATAACCCATAACATTTCTATATATATATATATATATATATATATATATATATATATATATATATATATATATATATATATATAAATATATATATTGTTAAAATTCGATTCTTGGGATTCTCTCGTTTTTTAGTTCAATTGAAACAAAATGATGTTAAATTTTTTTCCAATTACGTTTCAGTTATTATCTAAACCTTTATCGAATTAATGTATTAATAGATAATAAATAATTAATTAATAATTAACATGGACTTACTATAACAAAAAGTGCATTTCGAGAGGCGCCAAACTGAGGCATTATAACACAATGATTCTTCCAGAAGCAATCTACGCAGCTGAAACAATGGTTATTGACAGTCATTCAAGAATTAGAGAAATAGAAAAACAAAAACGAAAAACTATTAGAAAAATTTACGGGTCAATCAATAGAAACGGCATTTGGATGAAAAGAACTCAGAGTGAACTTGATCAAAAGGCAAATAAGATAAAGGGAGAAACAAGAAAACGACGAGCTAAGTTCTATGCACATGCCTACAGAATGAAACAGTCCAGAATACCGAAGAAACTACTCGATATAAATATGAAGGGAAAATGCGGAACAGAGAGGCTAAAAGTGGTCCAAAAAAATCTACAACAGATCAATAAAAAAAATCTCGAAGGTCGCACTAAATGTCGCTATAAAATAGCACAAGTGAGGTTTGAGCAAAAATCAAATCGTCAATCTGAAATAAAATGGACAGATGAACGGAAGAAACAGAAAGCTAAAGTCCTAATTGCGAATTCAAGTTCAATCGCCCTCCTCATGGGGAACAATCGTAATAATGATACAGATATATATATATATATATATATATATATATATATATATATATATATATATATATATATATATACATTGGGTGATTTTTTAAGCGCGTAGTTTTTTTAACCGAATAAAACACTCAATTCACATCATATATTCAAAATTTTTATTTAAATTGATAACTTGGACATGGCCATTTACATTTTAAAGTTAACTTCAGGTAAATGTTCTCCGAGGCTCCTCATCAAATGGTCCATATCGGCCTGTATCCCACGAATTACGCGTGTTATGTTATCCTGCAGGGCTACAGTCGTGTTCGGCTTGTCTACACCTACACTAACGACTTCACATAAACTCACAAGAAATAATCCAGAGGCGTCGAATCGCATGATCTTGGCGGCCAATTCACAGGGCCATTTCGAGAGATAAGCTGCTCACCAAATTCATCCTTCAATATGTCCATTGTTTCACGAGCTATGAAATCTGTGACAGCTGTGAAATATGAGTTTGTTTCACGAGAAAGTGATGAAAACTTTTCACTTTGACAGATGACGTTTGAATGCCATTACCAACTAGTGCCCCAACCTGAAAAACTTAACTCTTGAAAAATCACCCATTATATATATATATATATATATATATATATATATATATATATATATATATATATATATATATATATATATTTATATATATCTGCAAATCTTAAGCGAATAACCGAACAAGCATTTCGGGTGTGCTGACTATACGAGTACATTCAATAATGAACAATATGTGTACACTCCATAGAGCGAATTCGAGGAATTTGAATTTACCCTATAATTACTAAAGATTTCCTGGAAGGGCGAAACAGGTTCTTTGTTGTGTTTCCATCGAGCGTTGCGGTCAATATGAATTTCCCCAAATTCGCAGTTTGGGGAATATATTGTTGACGGGATTTCCCGGAAGTATGAAGCCGTCTTCCTGGGAAGCATGCTCGATTAATTTCAGTTATTCAGATAACATTTCCAGAAAGTCAATATATATAACTTTTCAATAGATTGGTGTAAACAAAAATTTGCAATACTGTTCAACTAAAGCATTTCGACCAGGAACTAGAAATATGTGAACATTCCTCTGTCATTTTTGAGTTTGAATCAGGATTCAAAAGAAATCGCTCTTCTTAGACACCAATATTAAACATATGTGTGGGATGGTATAGTACTATAGACAGAGGAAAAAAGTTTTAGTATTATTATTGGATTTTTGAAAAGAAAAAACTGAATAAACTTTGCTTTGAGGGAATACTCAATGATTGGTTCAGTTCTTACTTGAACTCGAGAACACAAAAGTTATTATTATTATTATTATTATTATCATTCTACACTATAAGTTAATAATTAAAATGTGATATCAGATAAATATATAGATGTAGAGATTGTTGTCATCAAAGTTACATGACTTGTCAATATAAATAAAAATACAAATATGATTTAAATATAAAAACAGATAATTGTAAAGGATCATCATACACATTTACATTCAAAGACAAACTAGTCAACATTATATAAAGTATTTCTCAACAAAATTTCCTTCACTTCCCTGTTGAAATCTGCGGGTGTCAACTTCTTCAGGCGATCCGGTAACTTATTGTAGAGCTTAAGGCAGGTGCAGTTTGGCCCCTGCTGAGCTTTCTTTATTCGAGCATAAGGCAAAGCAAACTTATTTCTTTCTCGTGTGTCATGAGAATGATAGGAAGAGTTTCTGGGGAACTTATTTGGATTTTGATGTGCAAAATTTACACATGTGAGTATAAAAACTGAAGGAATTGTGAGTATCCTCTCATTCTTGAATATATCTCTACAGCTTTCTGTAACCTTCATGCCATACAATGTTCTAACTGCTTTCTTTTGTAGTAGAAAAATTTTGTGAGCCTCTCCAGACTGACCCCACAAAATGATACCATAAATCGCGAGACTGTGAAAAGCTGAGTAGTAGGTGAGTTTAGCTACATCAGTAGTTGCTATTGCTTTATTCTGCGTATCATGAATATTGCTGTGGACAATTTCCTACTCAATGTATCAATATGATTGCTCCACTTCAGGGATGATTGAACATAAGTTAAATCTAATGGATGGTCTAAGATAGTACGCAAGTACTACCTAAGTGGATATAGGCGTACCTCAAGGTATGAGTTCCAACTGTATGAGGTCCGTTGTTGTTCTCCTTGTATACAAAAGATATCTTTTTTCATGTGAAAAAATGCTCTATACGTTGATGATACTACAGTTGTGGCACATATGGCGTTTCTTGGCATCGTAATGGATAAATATCTTAAATGGAGAGAACATGTGGAGTGCCTCAGAAAGAGGCTTGACAAAGTTGTATATACTTTATTTGCTCTCAGAGAGCAGGTGCATACAAATATCCTGAAGGTGTTGTACTACTCAAACTTTCAGTCAATAATGTCGTATGGGATTATTTTTTGGGGAGGATCTTCATGTGTGGAGAGCATCTTCGTAACGCAAAAGTGGGCTTTGAGAACAATTGCCAAGCTTCAGTATAGGCAATCATGCAGGGGATTTTTCATGGAGTACGCAATTCTCAAGGTGTATGGGCTGTATATTCACCGACTGCTTATGTTTTTATATTCCACTCTCACTATTTTGAAGAACTAAAATTTACGAATGCCACACGGAGGATGTTTCCATATATGTATCCTATACGTTGTTCAACATTGAGGGAAAGAGGAACCCAGTACATGGCAATCTCGTTGTTCAATTCCCTTCCCCGACGGCTACAATTGGCAGTTGACACAACGCATTACGAAAGAAGGATCTATAAATTTCTGATGGATTGTGAACCCTATTCAATCAAAGAATTTTTAGAGTTTTGTAGATTGAATAGTATTGATGAATTCTATTAAGTTTTGAATTTTCTTTATGTTTATTTTGACCTAACTCTATTTTGATGTTTCATTGCTTTTTTGTAATGTAAAATTGATTTTTGAGTTCAATAAATATTATTATTATTATTATTATATTCATTTGATTATACAATGTAAGGAATTTTAATCCTCGTAGGAACGAGGATTCACATTCTCGGTTGGATATTTCGTAAAGGATAATGAATAGTTGACTAAATCTCCCAACCCGGAGAGTTCATGTGGAAGCGTGTAAGCGGTGACTTCTTTTACAGGAGTATACTTTCGTTGTTCTTTTCTCCCGGTTCGTGCACTTTGTGTTTGGCTTCGCCGTTCTGCGGAGAGCCAATAAGCTCGAACCACGTGTCAACGGCTGCTTCTAATTGGTGACTATGCCGATAATTTTGCTTTTGATAAAATATATATATATATATATATATATATATATATATATATATATATATATATATATATATATATATATATATATATATATATATATATATATATATATATATATATATATATATATATATATATATACTTATAGATGTTTACTATATGTTGAAGATAGGTTTATTGAATTGAATAGTAATCATGAGTATTCAACAAGGAACAGTGAAGTGCTACTTATTGCTATGCATTTCTGTTAACAAAGGCATACTATAGTGTGCTACTACAGAACGCTTTGATGATTCGATTGTAGGCAATAATCAATTGTTTGTATCATTGTTTATCAATTGTTCTTTTTTTTACCACGAATGTCCCTCACCATATGAAATTGTCTCAAATGTTTAATATTTCTAAGGTAATATTTTTTTTCAAGTAAAGTTGTATATTATTGTGAATATAATCGTAAACTTGAACCAATATTTTTGTTCGAGGGCTGAATGGAAGATCAGATCCAAAACTGAATTCAGTCCTTTGGTGAGCATTCTTCTTAGTTGTAATTATTGCGTCAACCGAATGAATGTTATTTTACAATGTGAGGAATCTTTCTTAATAAATGTTATTATTATAATCTGTCACCTCATAATTATTGTCAAATCGCAGGTCGTCATCAATCTGTATTAGGAGTGAATAGATATAATGAAAATATTTAAGTATTCGAAATATTCAATATTTCAGTAGGAAACTCCTGAATTGATGAACTCTACTGGGTAAAGTTTTCAACAGTTGGGAATGTCAGACATCATTACTTGAGGATTTATGTGTTTCAATGGAAACATTTGCCAATTAGAAATTAATACCCCTTGAAGTACTTGCTTTTTGTCTATTAATGCCCTGAATATTCTTGGAATTCATATATATTCAGCTTTTCTAGTTCAGCAGAGAGCTTTGGAACACATGAAAATGCCTGTATAATCATTGGGCCTCTAGCAGAATCGTTACCGAAAAGACTGTAGTGAAATACGAACGAGCTTTTCATTTTCTCCATCAACAGTTTCACTTATAAATTGTGCTTTTTCGAAAGTATATGCCTTTTTCAGATCGCTTTTCATTGAGTAAATAATCGAAGTTTATTGCAAGAAAGTATTATGCGGAATTTCAACATATTTGATCTCACAGAAATCTATGATTCTAAAAGTGATGATTCAGTTTATGCAGAATAGATTGCTCTCACTCATTGTATTAGACAAATTCCTTCAGGATCGACAACGAAACAATAACATGAAACGCAGTTTTAAGACAGAACTCTTTCTCCCAATATTGCGACGAACTAGTTTTCAAACATCATACTTGCATTGGTGAAATAATTCGAATTTTTCCGTCAGGAAAGGCATTTTCGATGAAATACATAGACAATACTAGAACAATTACCTCTGAAACAGATGAAATAAGACAGGAACACTTGAAACAGATGACATATTTGACATTGGAAACGCTGTCTAACAAGAAAAATTTGCGAATATTATTTTCTGTCAAATGTTCTACAACTATAGAAAAGCACATACAGGAGTCTGGAGAACCAATTTTCGTAAAAGGTCGTAATATATGTTTGAACTGTTACTTATTGGCAGACAAGCTGTCAGTCGGATTTTTCTGTTCTATTCGTATACCGATAAAAGCCAACGCGAGAGAACGACATTATCTATTTTCTGCAGAATGAAGTGTCACCCATTTTCTATCGAGCAACTTTCATTTTTCCTCGACTTCGTTTGCCGTGAATTCTTCTTGAGACACATGATACTTAATTGGATTATACGTATCTTGTTACTCTCTTTTCAGTGCTAGACGTTCGTAGTCTTCCCAAGTTGTTGGTTCAGCGATTATTCTTTTCGAGATGGTCTCCGTCAACAATAATAACGTAAAGGTTAATTATTTCGAACGATTACCAGAAAATAACTGATGGACAGTAACATATACTTTAATGCAATGGTTTTTGTGTTTATCTTCCATCGAATGTTTCCTCTGGAGTAGTAATTATTGCATAGAAATGATAATATCCTTCATCTATGTCTATAATTGAATCTTTGTATATTATGAGTATGCTCGTGATTTAGATTAGATATATCAATACATGAAAAATAAGTATATAATCACTGAGATTGAATTCTCGCTTAACTCTTATGAAACATAATTAAATATTGAATTAAATTAAACTCTTGGCTTAATGTTTTACGATTATATTTAACAATATAAATTTGTCAACATGTTTTGAGCGTGAGCTCATTTTCAAGACTCTTTTTAGACACTCCTTGTTGAACCGAATATGGTTATTGCAAGATTTAAATTTGATGGGTACTTTTCTGTAGTGAATGGCGAGATATGCATTGCTTGCATTTTTAATGACTAAGATTGAATTCTCGCTTAACTCTTGATGAAACATAATTAAATATTAAATTAAATCGAACTCTTGGCTCAATGTTTCACGATTATATTTAACAATATGAATTTGTCAACATGTTTCGAGCGTGAGCTCATTTTCAAGACACGTCATTTCGTCGTGTCTCAAGACAGTCTTGAAAATGAGCTCACGCTCGAAACATGTTTACAAATTCACATGTTGAATATAATCATGAAACATTAAGCCAAGAGTTTAATTCATTATGATTTAATAAGTATATAATCAATATTATATACAATCGCATCAATCAATACTCGTCGTTTTCAAGACAGTCTTGAAAAAGAGCTCACGCTCGAAACATGTTGACAAATTCATATTGTTGAATATAATCGTGAAACATTAAGCCAAGAGATCAAGTTATTTTAATTTAATAAGTATATAATCAGTATTCGTCGCATCAATCAAAACTCGTCGTTTTCAAGACAGTCTTGAAAAAAAGCTCACGCTCGAAACATGTTAACAAATTAATATTGTTAAATATAATCGTGAAACATTAAGCAAAGAGTTTAATTCAACTTAATTTAATAAGTATATAATCAGTATTATATACTCAATATTTACATAATATATATTTGTTTCTGTTCGTTTGATGATAAATTACAGAACATCGAATTATGAGCCTATCATCGTTGTCTATTATATGCCTATTATCGTTGATCCAGTTGAGCTGCGTCTATGATTGTTATGTCTTATAAACGATCTAAGATGTTTCATCTTTGCTCTTTTTGTGCATAGAATGTACTGTCAGGAACTTTGTGCAACTAAAGCGACGCAGTTGAGCGAAAGTTTGGAAAACAGTGAAAATCTTCCAAAGAAAGGTATTTGCGACATTTTGTAGGCAATTAGAAAGAGACATGCCAAAATTTTTTTTTGTTCGGCTGAAATAGAATTTCCTTAACTAATTTTATGAATGAAATAATTCGAATCGTTTTGAGAGTTTCCTATAGTTCATGTTTCTTATGAACCACAAGTACTTACTTAAGTGTAAATATGATATGCAGATAAACAAATACATAAAATTACTTTTCAACGATTCACAAAATGGACTTCGATTTGATATTATACTGAGATTTATAGTATGGAAAAAGGCAACAGGTGTGTTTCAATCATTGAAATTTAATATATTCAGTGAATAATTTTTAACCGTTGGTAGAGTTGATGATACTTGACGAAAATTCATTTGATGATCGGAGATTGCAATATCAGTCAGTAGGTAATTGAAATCAATTGAATAATATTATGAGTGTTGCCCAAAGTCAGTCTTAGTGCAGCATTTTTGCAAGACCAAGATCAAGACTGCCTATTGAATGCGAAACCAAAACTGAGACTGACCCTGCAAGACCGAAGTTGGAAGCTGAAGACAGACTTTTGAGTCTTGAAATTAGATTCATATTTGAGCTTCATCTCAGAGGAAATATGAGTTTTATTTTTCTTTCCATCCCAAAGGAAATATATGCTAATTAAAACTTTTCATAATTACATTATAGAAAATGAATATAGACCAATTTGAGTCGTAATTACATTTATGTCCTGTCGTTGGATAGGTTGATTGATACTTCAGATCGGTCAGACCATTGCATCTGACGCCTTCGAAATCACAGATCGCTGTACCTTTCAGAGCCTACTCTGTGTATTTTTTATCTCAATAAACATACCACTAAAATTGTAAGTATTGAATTTTCGAACTGTTTTGTTAATTTCAGAAAGTGATTAAGTTGTATATTCAAAATGAAAAAATAAGAAAGTTGTAACAATGTATTTAGTGACCGCCATATTCTTACTATGATAAGCTTGTACATATGGCAATGTATTTTATTTGTAATTAGTGATAAAGACTTGTTCGAATATTCTACACTAAGTCACGAATATTAAACTAGAAACAAAATGAACCTTATCTCTGATAGATATAACTTCAAATATCTACAAAAGAATGCCAAATACTCAATCAAAAAGGAAATGATTACTACCTTTGAGGATTCGCAATCTACCAAGAAGAAGATTACTTTCTGTACTCAAAAATATTGTATGCCAGTATGTCAGAATGCCTGCTATTCTATAGAAGAATTCTACACATGTGACAAATCCGACATCGAGTTGTAAAAGTTTTTAGCTACTTTAAAAATTTGTCTTAATTTGTCAACTGATGGGCATCCAGTAAAAAACAACTTTTATTGAGTGTAAAATAGAGAATGAGTGTTTAAAAATTAGCCTTAGGTATAATTTCAATATAAATGTATTAGAAATTTTGTATGTAGTGTGTTTCTATTCTAGTTTTTGCAACTAGCCTATTATGTAATATTTCCGGAATCAATAAATGATTACTTAATGGAACAATTGTTAAACTGATTTACACATATATTAAAAATAATACTGCATGACGTAAGTTTCGATGAGATTCACCTTTTTCAAATGCTACGTGCAGACTAATGACAATTTCTCGAATACATACAATATATAAACTTAAATACAAAGAAAACAGGTAGATAACAGGTAGAAGGGATGAATTCATACTGAACTACTATATAGTAAACTAAGTAATTTTGAAAATATTGAGAAGGGGGCTTGAGGTATGATCGATTTGGCTGTTCAAAAGGTTGCCAGAATATTTGTATTTATTAATTTGAAGTGTTCTAACAAATTAAGCTTCATTCCCTTGTTTGCGGTATTCAAAATTTCAAAATCGGAATTGAATATATGATTTTCATTAATCAAATGATTTGCATAATGATCTGTCTTCTGATTATCAAAGCTACGTTTATGTTCCGAAATTCTTATTTGAAAACTTCTAAACGTTCTACCAATATAAAACTTATCACAACTACCACAGTTAATTTTATATACACCGGATTTTTTATTTTTGTTGACTTTAGATTTGTTATTTTTGATATGTTTTCCTAAGTTATTTTCAGTACGGTAAGCAATGTGGATGTTATACTTAAAAAGAAGAGATTTGAGTTTTTCACTGGACTTACCGATGTATGTAAGACTGTTATAATTGATATTGTTTGTGACTAGGGGATAAACCAAACCAATCGCCTTTTTGAAGTTTTTCTTTAATATCATAATATCTATTATTTCAGGATTATAATTATTATTCACGGCTATTTGCTTGATTATATTTTTCTCGGTGTTGAAATTGGTTCTAGAAAGAGGAATATTTACTAATCGATGTATCAAACTATTGAAAGCTGCCATTTTGTGTTGAAATGGATGCATGGAAGTATTATGTATAATACTATCTGTATGTGATGGTTTATGGAAAATCGAGAAACTATGTTTGTTATCTAGTTTCATTATTTTGAGATCTAAAAAATTAATAGAGTTTTCTTTCTCAAGTTCCAAAGTGAATGTAATTTTAGGGTGTAAAGAATTAATGAATGTCTGAAAAGTGTCGAGTTGCCGAAGAGTACCAGTGAAACAACAGATGATATCATCTACATATCTATACCTCAAGCCCCCTTCTCAATATTTTCGAAATTACTTAGTTTACTATATAGTAGTTCAGTATGAATTCATCGCTTCTACCTGTTATCTACCTGTTTTCTTTGTATTTAAGTTTATATATTGTATGTATTCGAGAAATTGTCATTAGTCTGCACGTAGCATTTGAAAAAGGTCAATCTCATCGAAACGTACGTCATGCAGTATTATTTTCAATATATGTGTAAATCAGTTTAACAATTGTTTCATTATGTTTATCGATTTACATCAAGTATCGGCCTCATCAATTATTAATAATTACTTACTATCGTTTTGAATGAAACGCTTGGCTTAATGTTTCACGAATGTATTGAACAATAATACAATAATAAAATGATTAACGTTAGGTCAACGTTGTTTCGAGAGTCATCCTCAAGACTTACTACAAAAACAGAACATATTTAATTTATATCTGCAAGATAGAAGAGAGAGAAAGGAAGTTGGAATTTGATTTGTTCATTTGAAATCAGTTCTTCTTTCCTGAAGGAACTGCTAATTTCTATGGCTTCTAATCGTTTTCCTCTATTACATACTTGCATCGTTTTCAATCGAATAAAACTGCAGGTAAAACTGTCATCAAAGAAAACTCCCAAGTTCTTGGCTGCTATGAACGGAAGTGTTACAACTAGCTCCGAAGGTAGAGCAAGAATTCAATGAACAGTACAGTAATAAACACAAATTTTATGTACTTGGAAAATATGCGACATTACTAGATATACCACATTTAATTTATATTCATAAAGTTCGGTGGCTGAGAAAAATGGCGAATAGTTTTCACCGTTATTTCGTACTGGCGGCATGAAAATGTAAAACGAGCAAATGAAGAGGGAACTCATATCACGAAAGGTTAGTCAGGGTTTATTGGTCGTGATGCATGGCCACCTTTAACGCTGCGGATGGCGCATTGGTAATTTTATACATAGAGATAATTCCGGAGCACTGCGGTATTTACAGCACAACGTACGAGGAAAATCGCATATTGCGGTAGGTAATTCATTTTGTACGAAGTCGGACCAAATTATGATAATACAAAAATTATGCGAGAAACAAATAGAAAATGGGCATTCCGGTACTTATTTGACAGTAAAAAGATCCAATGGGGAAGATCTGGCCGGGTAGTTTCAGCAAATTATCTCCCACTGCGAGGAAAGTCATAATGGAGTTCCCTGCGAAACGAATATTTTCATTTACTTCATTGTTTCGTATATTTCTGTGCAATAGGTCAGAAGCTTTGACCATTCTGTTCTACATACAGAATATATTTTAGTCGAGAACTTAAGACCCTCCTACCGAAAATCGTTAATTGCATTCTTCAATGAAAATTTAATTTTTCAAATAATGCGAATTTCGTCATGAAAATTATGCACAATTTTGAGAAAATTATCTGAACAACTTTTTCTCATAAATTTCTTTAATACATCTAACGCGAAACAAGACATAATGAGAATCAGCCTTATTTGTCGATTCGTTGTAGATCCGGTTGAAAATTCAAATTTGGTTAGTGTATCTGAAAAATATGACCCATATATACTAGTAATCGTATCGCCCGCTAGGATATGCTATAGAGTTGTTTGTAGGAAGTGACTACAAAACCTCATCTTTGTATGGAAGTACGCACTGATCATGTCACGAACACCCTGTACCATATAAGAGGGAGTTTATTTTTTCTCTTCGATAGAGGGTGCTAACTTGAGACGTTCACTTAATATTTTCTATATTTTAGAGGTCCTGGGTACATCTTGAAAGAATATAGACACCTGAATGTTGGATACATGCCACTGATGACTCCCATAATAGGATGAAACAGCACTGTATGGTCTTTCCAGGTTGTTGAAATGCAAGATAATTCGGTAAAAACATCGCAAAATTCACGATATCATTCGCAATATGAACAAATTGAAACAGCGAAACAATGGTGATTCCCTGTCATTCAGAAATGAGAGACAAAGCAAGAAAAACGAGAAATTGTCAGCAAGATTTACAGAGCAATCAATAGAAACGGTATTTGGACAGATAAACCTTAGAAGGTATTCCATCAAATAATAATCAATACGATGATTGAATGAATATAAAATCGATGATCAATATTGAAGATGTCTTCAGGATGAAAATCTAGAATGGAAATAGAAATTATTCAGAGTCAACTCCGTTAGTTGACTCCGAAGAGTAGGCAGGTTGAGACTTCGGAGTTAACTATTAGAAACGATTTGGCTCGTGGAGTAGGCAGATTGAGGCCACGAAACCGAATTATTTCTTATCGTTCCTAGTTTCCCTCATTTGGTTCGTGGAGTAGGCAGATTGAGGCCACGTAACCAGGTAACCTTTCCTCATTTTCGTTCATTCCGTTCGTAGAGTAGGCAGATTGAGGCCACGTAACCGAGTAACCCTTACCTTTACTAACTTATTCCAACTCCTGAAGATGGCTTCACAACGGAAGCCGAAACGTCGAGATTATATAAATCAAGAACGCGACTCATTCCGAGAACCAAGTTTTATACATATATATATATATATATATATATATATATATATATATATATATATATATATATATATATATATATATATATATATATATATATATATATATATAATCCATCATTAAGAAGCCCGAAATTGTACGTTCTGCAGATTATACGAAGCCCGTTGCAGTTTTAGGAAGCCCGAACCGGGCTTCCTAATTTTTTGTGTGTATATCGCATTATTATGGTTGAAATCCTTTCATGATAGCGGCTCAAAAACTATCGTTGATAACGTAGCCACTGATTCATCAGAAAATGCTAGAATATTTCAAAACCATGAGGTAGATATTGTGAAAACAAACGTTATTTAAAATCGCTATGGGCTTCTTAATGCCGCGCTACGTCTGTATATATACACTGGTTAGTACTCCATATCCAGCGCTAGGAGGCCTGTTCTTATCGTCAGCAAGTTCTTATCGCCACAGATTAAATATGCGCTATGAATCGGCAACATTGCTCTTCAGTATAAAATATCGAAAGTAGGTAGTATTTAGCATTTCAATGAACTAAACATGCATATTCCTTAAATCGTAAGTAGGTATTACCAATGAATAAAAGTGAAATAAAACTCTCGGTATATAAATATAGGAGATTTTCATTACCTACCTAGATGTACATAAGAAATTATCTATGACATTTATGATAAAAATACTAATTTCTAACAGTTTCACTAGAGTAATTGAGGATCTAGTTCAATAGATCAGTTTTTGAAGGGGGTGATAAGGAATATAGTAGATGTCATTTTAAAAATATAGTAGACGTCGTCTCTGTAGCGTAGTGAGAGAGTGAGGCCCTCACGAGGGAGATCTGGGTTCGAATCCCAGCTAAGACATGGACTTTTGTGTATTCAGTTTTTTCTGAAAGCATTATGAAAAAAATTTTGATTTTCACCCAGTTTTTATAGTTTTTTGGATGTGTGCTCAAAAATTCCTCCCATTCGTGCTTTTGCGGAGTTAGTTTATTTATATGTTCTCTGAAATAGTCCATCATAACTTTCTTCTCTTCGTTGAACCAACCAGCTCTAGAAAATTGTTTTTTGTTATTAGTTCAATTTTTTTAATATGCCAGAAGTTGGAGCCAATCGTTAGTATCATTTTCTAAAATGTTCTCCTCTATTTCTAGTTCTTCAATTTCTGTAATGTCTTCCTCTACATCCGATTCTGAAGAGAGGAAAACATCGGCTTCTATTCCTATTTCGTTCAAGTTTTTGCCCTTGAATTCGCTGCCTTTTCCTTTTTCTAATAGAAGAAGTACCTTTGCAACTTTTACTGTTTGATATATAAAGAAAGGATTAGAAAAAATCATGTGTTATTATAATAAGTTGATATTACTGAATAACTGCAAAACTCAGCAAGTAAAACTGTTTAAATAAATCTGTTGACCGACTATTCAAATATAATAAATGGTAGCAAAAATATTATGCATTTTCAAGATTCGAACAATCACATGTCTTTTGAATGAAAGGTGAAGTCATAAACAAGAGAACCTTGAAAATTCAGAAATGATGCATTCAAATTCAAGGCCAATGTGTAGTTGAAATAGATTCTTTTGATATAGTCTTTTATGATGAATAGAAAATGCCTATTCATCAGAATAGGCATTTTGCACCGAATCACGTTCTTCAATTCAGTTTGAAAATAAAGTAAATTGCAACAGATGTGACAACATATTACTGACTTCTATTTTTCTGACACATTTCCTTCATATATTATGTATTTATGAGAAATCTCGTTATGGTGGAGACCGAAACGTACCTAGTTGTTTTAATTTCATTCTTGGCAAAAATAGTTAACAACAATATGATAAGCATCGACTTGTTATATTAACCAGAGAAGGCCCCAGAGTATTCAAATTATTGTGTTGATGATAACCGAAAAATTCAAACATTATAGATTTGAATGTGTTCAATTAAGAACGAAATATGAAAGTAATGTGAAACATGAAAAACGCGCCAAACATTTGAAATGGTTTTTGTATATTTAAAAAAAAATCATCTCATTTCAAAGAAATTTTTGATAAGCTATTTTAAGATCTTCAGAGTTCAAAACGGATATGAATTTAAAAATTCCACCTGACGAAGTCTATCATTCAGTCTGAGAAATTGAGATTTTATAGAGTAGAAAAATATTGATGTTTTGATGATTATTTCGTGACTAGATGAAGAGAAATTTTCAACATTACATTTCGATTGTTGATCGCTTGAAACTGACGACGAAGGTTTCAGCTGCCTGCACGTATTTTGATTAGAATTGAGTGTATCTTTGCAAAAATGCCATTTGATGGTCTTCAGGGCAAGTATCAAACGACATCTTCTGATCTGAAATCCAAAATATCATTTGCTTCTGTAATTTGAATTATCTGCAATTGTGGTCGTAATATAGGAATTGCATAATTTCATATGAAATGAAGTATGCATCTGCTCGTATGTCCTCAGTTTCCATATAGTCTTTATAACTTAGCCCTTTGAAGATTTCTGGTTTAACGATGCTGCTACTATCTGACTATGTTCAAAAGATTATTGCAGAGGAGTCTGAATACGTTCCTTAAGGAAAATACAACAGTGAATTGCTTTTGGATGAACTAGATAGATAACTATACTCATTCAATGAGATTTCTGATTCAGATGGCGTCCAATCTCTCACTTCTTCTACTGATGAGGAATTGAAATAATTTTTAATAGGTGTTTTCTAGAATCAAAAAGAATAATTTATATTCAAGCTGGAAAATATAGAACAAAAACACATACAAACAACTTATATCAAAATCATTAGAATTGCATAAAACAGTTCATTCAATTTGTTTCATAATGAAAACTCAGAAAGTTTGATGATGTAATTTCAGATTGTCTGTCTCAAGACGATTTCCGATTTTTTGGTCAACAAGCATTTTTTCTCAATGATAACATACAGAAGATTTGACTACAGTTAAACTTTCACTTACGATTTTATGTTTGGATTGCAAACACAACAATTTTAATGTTCAATATTAAAAGGAAACATTTTCCTATAATTGCGATAAGACTACAGCAGCTGTAAATGAACAATTTTTTTGTATTTTCGTTTCAGAATACGTGAGTGAAAATACTGAATATTGTTAATCATTTTTTTAACCGAAGAACATCTATCCACTTCATACAACGTGTATAGTATTGACACTTCTGAGTTATCCAGCGCAGAATTATTTTGGTTTCACTGAAATTTCGAAAAATATGAGGAATATTCAGAACTCAATTGCAAGTCTTTACAGGATTCTCAATTCAAATCAAAATATTTATTGAAAACATACGTACCTTTCTCGCAGTATTCTTATTTTTTGGTCGAATGTTTCGCTTCTGATTCAAAAAAATCTGTTAATTTCGCACATAAACTTTGGTCGTCGGAAACAATAACCGCTTTATCTTGTAACGCCAATTTCAAAATATTATTTAAATGCTAAATTACGAATGAAATAATAACCGAAATGCACTACCCAAAGATAATAATGATAGGTGATAATAATGGTATGTCTTTTACTAATTTCTTAATTTTCATTTAGTGTTTGAAATATGTAAGAAATAGATTCACTGAAACAAAAAATTCATTCAATTCAAGAAATAAACATTATTTATTTCTTAAATTGTACATAAATTATTCACTTTTTTCTGAAAGAATTATGAAAAAAATTTTCATTTTCACCCAGTTTTCAATGAGTTTTTTTCGTCAGAAACTTTGCTCGTCAAAAACAATAACCGCTTTATCTTGTAACGCCAATTTTGAAATATTATTTAACTACTAAACAACGAATGAAATAATATCCGAAATGCAATATCCAAAGATAACATTCCTCATTTTAAAAACAAATCACTCAACTAAATATTTGTTAACGCCGACAACATCGCCGGGCTTCATCTAATGGGAAATATATATCAAGTGTAAAAACGCAGTCTGCATAGAAGCGGAAAGACGTATACAACAAACATATACCGCTTCACACACCCTCACTCCTTCTACCGGGCTTCGCTTCACCTTCAGTGTGTACCGGGCTTCGTTTCATCCGTAGTATGCGTATATATATATGTATATATTAATCAGAAGGAGTATTGCCTGGTAATTTAAATGTAATTGTATAGGTTATAGGCAAATGAAAGGCCACTATGAATAGGTTTTATTCAATTTGGATGCCTGGTCTATATTTCGATATTCTCTCACCTCTGTGTTCGTTTTTCGGTGTCAATGTTCTGTGTGCTTCTTGTCAATTCATTCGATTGTTAATTTTGGTTATCATACGGAAACATTTTTATATCTACAATTTCAATTTCTACTGATTATTGTTTTAAATTCTGCTTATTTTACTATTTATTATTATTATTATTTTTTAAATAACATATTCCTGTTGGATGGTTGTTGGCCATACCTTTTATTCTTAGTTTGCCGTAAGTTGTCAAACATAATTTTTACAAGTATAATTGTATGTAAATATTTTTCAGAGTCCTGATGAAGATTGTAATCACAATCGAAATATAGACCAGGCATCCAAATTGAATAAAACCTATTCATAGTGGCCTTTCATTTGCCTATAACCTATACAATTACATTTATATATATATATATATATATATATATATATATATATATATATATATATATATATATATATATATATATATATATGACTGAGATTGAATTCTCGCTTAACTCTTGGTGAAACATAATTGAATATTAAATTAAATTAAACTCTTCGCTTAATGTTTCACGATTATTTAACAATATGAATTAGTCAACATGTTTCGAGCGTTAGCTCATTTTCAAGAAAACTCATTCAACTCATAACTCATTTTCACTTGAAAATGAGCTAACGCTCCAAACATGTTGACTAATTCATATTGTTAAATAAATTGTAAAACACTAAGCCAAGAGTTTAATTTAATTTAGCCAAGACATATATATATATATATATATATATATATATATATATATATATATATATATATATATATATATATATATATATATATATATATATATAATCATATATAATAATTCTCTGATATGTTTGAAAAGGGTATTACTGTTCCTTGGTAACTGATGCCTATATCAATCACCATAAAGAGAACACAAATTGAAATATGTAGGAAGGTATGATAGTTTTTCACAATCATTTTAATGAGCACCTTAACAGGATATCCCACAATGCGTAATATTTTTCAATGTGCGAATGAAATAATTGCAGTCATAAATCCCATCAACAACGTAAATGTGAAAATTTGTCCCTTGTTTTTTTTTCCGTATACCCTAACAGCGCTGAAAATTATATGTTAAATATTGTTTGCGAGATAATTATTCACCTCGAATCCCTGGTCTTTGTGCCCATTTGTCACTTTGGGAGCGTTTTTGCTGCCAAATTGTCCATAGACCTGAAAACTCATGCGATTATGCACAAAACGGAGGCAAAGATGTAGCAGGGAAGTTTGTTAACTTGTTTAATGATACAATTTTGAAATATTTTGGTAGTAAAGTTATTAACGATGAACGCAATCTATAACAGCACAAAGGGAGAATGAAGGAAAAATTATGAAAAATTGAAATTTTAATTTGGCGCTTAATGGTTCTGAAATAGTGTTTGTTATGTGCATAGATATTACGTTTTTTCTTCTGGTTAAGGCTTTAGCACCTATGCATTATTATTTTGGTCTTTGGGACATAAACTGTGCGGATATATAACACTTACTCATAGATATATCCACAAAGTTGAATATGCTGAAAGAGATGAATGATTCACATTGAATATCGTCTTGAAAAGTTATGTTCTTATATGTTATTTGATGGTGAATGTTGATAAAAATGTATGTTCATTTCCGTATGATAAGTAAAGGCTTCATTACTTTGAATGTTGAATATGGAGATAACACTTCTCATTCTAAATCAACTAACTTTCTTGGTTAAACGCCAATAGAAATTTGAGATTGGCAATTCACATTGGTGTTTTATGTAAAAAATTGTGCGAGTCTCATAATCCGGTCTGTTCAAAAGAAAAGGTGAATTTTGAATTTTCGCGGGGGTAAACATTCGATTATCGAAATTATTTTTCGTTATATTGGTAGACATACTTTTCTCATATGTTGAAATTATCAGCCACATTCTTGTGTGTTCTTAGATTTCTCACTTTTGAAAAATAATTCATCGAAGAAGCTGTATCAAATTTTGCGTTAAAGTGGAATAAACTGCTCCAACGCACCAAAAATGTTGACAGTAGCATTCGGGAGTCTACTGTGTCTCAAAAAATTGTTCATAAGTGGTACGACCGCTTTACAGAAGACCAAAAAATGATGATGTTTAGCGTCCTGGAGTTGTCAAAAAGTGGAGAAAACATCAAGACAATGAAAAAAAAGGTTTTGGAAAATCATCGAATCACTATTAGGGAAGTGGCAGAAAATGCTGGCATATCAATCACTTTATGCCATTTTGTCGGATGTTTTGGGCATGAAAAGTATTTGCACTTTGTGCAAAAGCAATTTGTTGAATGACGCAACGACGATAGATTTGCTCATAAAAGGTCATAGCTGGTGACGAAACGTAGGTATATGGTTATGACGTCGAAAGCAACGCCCAATCATCCCAATGGAAGGGACCAGAAGAGTCAAGACCGAAGAAGGCACAGGAAGTTTAATTCAACAACTAAAAATAGGGAACTAAATAACAATAGTTCGTATATTCTTCGTTTATCATCGACGAATGTCTTGTGAGCTTTTACTCTATGAATATTATTGTCTCACCCTACCTTGCCTTTATTTGTAAAGCTATTCATTACATGTTGAAGAAAATTAATATAATATCTTCAAAGTGCTACTAAATTCCAAGCAAATCCACTGAATATAGGTAAGTTGTCATAACTCAAAACCACTCTATTATCCGAGAATTAAAATCTTTAACCATTTATAGTCGAATTTTAAATCACTAAATGTTCATTTATTCAAGAAGAGAGTTGACTCTTGGCTGTAAACAAAGGTATACCATAACGGTATACCATATAGGTTTGTTTATTTTTCCCTACTATAACTTATCCTCCACTTTTTATTTTTATGTACTTTCGGTTAGTTCTCTTTTTCAAATGCTGTTGTATATTGTTATGAATTCAACATAAAATTGGCAATAGTCATGATGATTTGTTTAAGAATTGAAGAGAAGATCACACTCCAAAGCGAATTCAGTCCTTTAAGATCATTAGTTGTAATTACTGTATCAATCCAATGAATGTAACAGCAAAATATTTACCAATTAATATTATAATTATTATCTATAAACATAATAAAAATGTAACGGATCGCTGTCTGAACATGAAAGATATATGGAAAAATATTACCGCGATTTTTATCAACGCAATAGCAGCAAAAACAATGATTGTTGAAATTTGTTCTGTTTGTCTGTTTATCTCTGAGTTTGTGGAAGCTTTTCTCAGATCCGGCTTATCCGATTTATATGCAGTTTTCATTAAAATATTGCGGTAAGTAATATATACTTATATTAACTCAACATTTATTGTTTGTTTGCTGTCAATGAGTTTATAAATGAAAGCGTTATGCAAATTAACAGAATCACGTCGAACGTTAGTTAACTAACTATATCTATCAATTCTTTCTCTGCTCAATAGCATTGACTGAAACTTCACTAAACTTCATAATAATGATCTATATACTCGTAAAATTATATAGACCTATATAAGCTCTGATGAAGTGCGATGAAGTAACAAAAAAGAGTCACCCGGCGTCGTAGATGTAAGCCTGTTTCGACTGGTGATTCAAGTGAAATGATGACTCATCACTGACAGTAGTGATAGGGTGAGAGTGGTAATTTTTTCTTCTATGAATTATATTGAATACTTGAAAAAATGCAGTGTTTTTCATACCAATGTTTTGATTATAAGGTTGTAATCAATTCATTGCGGTAATTGAAATCATCAATTAAGTTAATATAATAAATATGATATAAGCTAAAAGGTATCACTCCATTCTATGTCTGCTGATTGTTGGGTGTTACGAAGTTCGCTGAGTCAGCTTGAATTATATAACTGGAAATGACCGGCCGGCGCGGCGTAAGAAGACTGATCAAACTTAACGATCATTATATTACGTTTATATTTCGAAATGAACCCTAAATAATGACAAATTTGCTAATTAGGCGCCGTATTATATATTTCACAATACAGTCCTATTCGGTTGAAGACTGATCAAACTTAACGATCAGTTTTTCTTCCCCGAAAAAGGTTACGTTTATATATCGAAATGAACCCTAAATAATGACAAATTTGCTAATTAGGCGCCGCGCCGTATTATATATTTGAACCCTAAATAATGACAAACAGGCGCCGTATTATATATTTCACAATACAGTCCTATTCGGTTGAAGACTGATCAAACTTAACGATCAGTTTTTCTTCCCCGAAAAAAGGTTACGTTTATATATCGAAATGAACCCTAAATAATGACAAATTTGCTAATTAGGCGCCGCGCCGTATTATATATTTCACAATACAGTCCTATTCGGTTGAAGACTGATCAAACTTAACGATCAGTTTTTCTTCCCCGAAAAAAGGTTACGTTTATATTTCGAAATGAACCCTAAATAATGACAAATTTGCTAATTAGGCGCCGCGCCGTATTATATATTTCACAATACAGTCCTATTCGGTTGAAGACTGATCAAACTTAACGATCAGTTTTTCTTCCCCGAAAAAAGGTTACGTTTATATTTCGAAATGAACCTTAAATAATGACAAATTTGCTAATTAGGCGCCGCGCCGTATTATATATTTCACAATACAGTCCTATTCGGTTGAAGTGCAGGGAAGCATTATAGATATCAATTAGTAAACACGACGCTCAGGTTTCAATTTCGTGTAGTTCCAATAAAGAATACTAGAATCTCCACCACTGCTCTATTTCCCTGGAGGTTATGCAATATCACACGTGAATTTCCTCTCCCTGGAGGCGTTTCAGTTGGCAAAACTGAATTTCTCGAAGCGTAACACTGTCACCCAGGAGTAATTAATGTTTGCGCACCAAGGGAAGTTCATAACAAACCACATCAAACGCCGAATTTACTTTGAATAAAAACACACTTTTACGGTCCGAATGGAACAATTTTCGACCTCGTGATGGTGGTGGATGGCCCAACTGTCCGTTTCAGAGGACACATACACGAAAATTTACATATAAATTGTTAGGTGCGTCGAACCGCTGAAGAATGGCACATGTTGAAAATGTTTTTTGTAATAATTGTATGAATGAGCGGACAAATGAGTTCACCACATAGTTTAAATAATTACGTTGTTGAAAATATTATTTTCAACATCACTGAAATGCTGCTAGAAATTTTTTCGAAACAATAGTGTTTATGAAGTCGAGTTATTGCTTGTAGTATGGTTGCTAAAACTTGGGTAAAATACACTCAACATAGATACGTCTCGGTCTAAAATTCAAGAATTTCATGGACTTTTGATAATTTATGAATAATAAATATAAATCAATAATGGCAATCAACTGATTGCACAATATTATTAGAATATCGTTTTAAAACCTGCACATGCCAGCAAATTGTTTCAATCACTGTTGTAAAAACAGCAGCAGAAATAAAAGGTGATAAGTCAATCATTCGATTGACAAAAATTTTTTTTCATTCGAAAGATAATCTTGTGGCATTATATTTTAAATCTGGCAAACGACCGCCACGGCTAGCTCGGATATAGTCCAATCTGGACGTCCAATTTTCGATGACTTTTTCCAACATTTGTGGCCGTATATCGGCAATAATACGGCAAATATTGTCTTCCAAATGGTCAAGCGTTTGTGGCTTATCCGCATTGACCAATGACTTTACATAGCCCCACAGAAAGTAGTCTAGCGGTGTTAAGTCACAAGATCTTGGAGGCCAATTCACAGGTCCAAAGCGTGAAATTAGGCGGTCACCAAACGTATCTTTAGATAAATCGATTGTGGCACGAGCTGTGTGACATGTTTCGTCGTCTGGATATCATGGTTGTTCAATTCAGGAATGAAAAAGTTAGTAATCATGGCTCTATACCGATAACCATTGACTGTAACGTTCTGACCATCATCGTTTTTGAAGAAGTACGGACCAATGATTCAACCAGCCCATAAAGCGCACCAAACAGTCAGTTTTTCTGAATGTGACGGTGTTTTGACATACACCTGAGGAATATCTTCACGCCAAATGCGGCAGTTTTTTTTGTTGACGTAGCCATTCAACCAGAAGTGCGCTTCTGGTAAAATGGACGTAGTGCGCGATACGTATTCCGCACAGAACCATTATTTTCGAAATAAAATTGCACTATTTGCAAGCGTTGTACAGGCGTGAGTCTATTCACGATGAATTGCCAAACCAAACTGAGAACAAATCACTTCTCAGCTGCTGAATCGGTCGCCATCTTCAACAGTAATGCCAACAATAGTTCTATACATCTAAAAAAAAACCGTTAGAAGAGAATTGCAGATAAGCTCTATGCAATGAAGACCATGGGGTTGGTGGAAAAACAGAATTTCACATTTAAAGAATTCAACTATCAAAAATTTAAACAAATTGAAGAAAAACACAAAATATTTATACACATATTCGAATATATTATCACCATTGAATTGATTAGTAATAAATAAGTTAAAATTATTAGGTTTATAATGAAACAATATTCAGAATTTTCTCATAATATAATACAAATACGCATGACGACGTTTCGAAGTACTACTTCTTCATCAAATGCTGAATTAATACTGATTTTTGCTGAATTTATACTATTTTTATTAAATTATGAGAAAATTCTAAATATTGTTTCATTATGGATATTAATTTTCCTAATCAATCATCAATTATTAGGATTACTTTTTTTTTTCTTTGGACAGTGTAACAATTGTTTCGTTGTAACAATCTGGTTGTTCAGTCAGTGTATTCTATTGAAAGATCTGACGTGCAAGATTGCCATCTCATTAATTGAAATCGGAAATAGTTTATGCATCTTGTCAAGAATCATCATTGAATATTTCAATATGAGTTACATTCATCAATGAAAAATACATTAAAAATTTTTAATCTTTCAATTCATTGTGTTTGTTTTCGAAGATTACATTTTTCAGTCACTAACTTTAAATTTGATGTAGGTAAGCTGAACATTTTTCAATGAAAGTTACACCATCATTTAGGCTTTTCACTCTTAATATTTCTGATCAAAATCAGAGGTTTTATTAAGTAATTGCGGTTTTACAGATGCACACAGTAAATAAGACGAATTAATATGTTTCCTTTTAAATACCCAGTTAAGTATTTTTTTAACACGACTGTGGACGAATAATTATCGAAGCATCGAATTATTATCGAATCAAAAACTTATGCTGTCAAATTTATATTGAAAATGAATTTTTTCTCTTTTTGTTTTCTTGAAGATGAGATTCAAAAAAGTTATGATATCGATCTCTTATTCCTAATGAGAAAAATTCACTATAATAATAGAATATTTAATTCGTCAGTAAACTGTACCTTCGGTTGTCGAATTAAAAAAACCCAGAGTTTTTGGAATGGAAACAAGTCACTAGCTCTAACTCACGTTATTGTGTCAGTAGTGAAAAGTCGTTTGAAAATTCAAGAGATATTCCAAATTTGAATGATTGAAAGTTATTTTATGCTTGTCTCATTACATTGATTACATCATTACATTCACTACTTCTATAGACAAAAAATATACCCAACCGCCTCTATCTATTTCTGAGAATTTATGAAATAAAAATAGTAAACCTACAAAAAATTGTTGCAGTTTTTTAGATCTGAAAACTTTTTATTCTCACAGTGGTATTCATTATTGAGATTGAATACCTGTGTAATTTTCGAAATGATACATGAAATTTATTCATTCCTCTACATGGTTGACTATACCGTCTTCTCCCGTCTTCCATAAAACGCAACGAAATGACTTTAATTTCCGTGAAATACAATACCGGGTGAGAAAGGAAATAGAAACGGAAATCTGCGAGTGTTTTTCCACCGATATTCCTGAGAATTAAACCTGAACCGCTAATCTAACTCAGGAATAAGGGGAGAGTTTCGAAATTTCACGTACTATGAATGTTAAAATTTCAATGTTTGCCAATATAGGGAACTGTTTAATTTCAAACAGGAAAATTGTCTTTTAAAACGATTATTTGTAATTTGTATTCTTTGTTCCAACTTGATTTACAATGCCATTTGTTTTTTGTATGTCTTCAGATCTTGCCCAATGTGAAGTGTCAATTATATTTCGAATATCAACAATAAAGATTTTGGCACGATCTCAGAGGATGTTGAACTTCAATTCGAGAGATGGCAAGCATTTATGTATTTAATAGTGTTGGCGTTTACTTGATGTAAATCCATTATAATTAAATATAAACTTAAATTCAAACACTTGAACTTTCAGATTTTTCATCTGAAGAAGTCGTTTGTAACGACGAAACCCGTCATGCTATGTAGTCAATAAAGTGTAAATCATAAGTTCAAGCGTTTGAATTTAAGTTTATATTCAAGCATTTATATATCAAACGATTACTCTTACATCACCTAGTGGAACATTTTGAAGAGTACCGTTTAATTTGAAGCACTTGGATCGATAGTGAATTACACAAAATTCTTCAATGCACTCGAGATATGCTTCGGGCGACAAACCCATTATTGAGAATTCAATACCACTAATTTGAGACGATAAAAATTCAACTATTTATAATATCAACCAAAAATTTTCAGTAAAATCGATATTTCGAACTGCCCCTAATGGCAAATAATTGTGGAGTTACGATTATTCTGTCATATGTTCTCAGAATGATTTGATGATGATAATGATTTTCGAAAAATCCGCTCTGTGGTGAATGAATGTGAAATTGCTCAATCTATAATAAACAATTTCGAATTTTACATTCGAGGTGGCTTTCTCCAGTCTCCTGACAAGAATAGAATCTCTTCGTTATTAGTTTTCCCTTAAAAGGACAATATCTCCGAACACATCAGGATATTTTCTAATTGAACTACACACAGGTAGAATCTGTAGCTATTGGAAAAGTGGACGAATTTTTTTATTATAATCAAATAAAACAAATTAAACAAACTAAACAAACTTAATTCCTTCAAACTTTATATATAAACTCTATCTTACGAATTTAGATATCAGTAGATTTTGTCTGAAAGTCAATGCGCAAATAGAAAGTAAACATAAGCTCATCTGATAATTGATAAATTACCCGAAATTATAGGAATCAATTCAGAAATAACAGTCTCATTTCGAAAATCGTCGTCCACAATTTCCACTGGAGTGGCGTGACTTCAGAGATATTCACAAGAAAAAATCCACTGTGTTTAAGTCTGGTGATCGAGCAGGCCATGCGTGTGGTCCACCTTTACCTATCCAGCGATTTTCGTATTCTCCGTTCATAAATTATGGGCAAGCAAACTGAAGTGTGTTTGTGCACAATCGCCCTATTTTTGTATAGATGCGTGTAATTTTTGCATACTCTGATGAAGAAACTGGACGATTCGCGGAATTGATTAATTGATTCAAGCTTGGACTATTTGAGAAGTCCATGATCAGAAAATTTCAACTCCTTCATATCTTAGAGAAAGCAGTCTTACAATAATCAACATAGAACAAAATATTATAAGAATAGGACAAGGAATAACTTCTTGAAATTTGCCACATGTTTATTCAATGCTCTGTGTATTATTATAATGTATGTCGGTAATATACGTTTAATTTATATTGAATGACTCTATACCAATATACAAAATTGAACTTAATCATCATTTTCAATAAGATTGGATTACACTTCCTTGAATTCATTGAATAGAACTAGATTAGACGCTTTCACAAAAAATGCACCTAATGGAAATTAACGAAACGATTTTCCTCTATACATTGAAAATGTCCGATTCATGAGCAGATAAATTTTGGTTGAAGGAGGCTCCACGAATCTCAAGCGGTAGATTTTACCCTGTTTCGAGAAAGCATTAATCGAAATGCACCCGAAGATTCAAGGAGACTCTGAAAGAGCTTTTTGTATGCTCTTTAAACGCTATCCACGTTGAAGTGAATCCGGCAGATACGCTTCACGCATTGAAGGTCGTTAGCCGATATATCCCTCAATTGATTTTTATTCATCGATGGGATCCACTCGGGTTTCTCTATCGCGAAATGCAATAAAAAGCCGATCTCATTGGGAGGCAACATAAGTTAAAAATTTGAATTCGAGCTTCGTAAGATTCAACGCAATCAGCGGGTCAAAAGTCCCAAACTTCAGTTTTGAGCATATTCGATGAAATTCAAGCCGCAGACGGTTTTATTCATGAAACTTCAGTCAGGGGGATGAATTGTGCGAGATTTGCTTGAATCTGCTCTTAGTGGATCGAAATACATCAATCAGTGATGAAGTATATCAAGTCTCTATGGTGCGATAAAGTTTAACGACAGCTATGTATCTCCAGAAAATTAATACTTTTGCGTTGGCAAGATCACTTACAAAAGATTCGGTGAATTCTCACTTTCCAGACAGATTTTAGTGAGAAAGATGGTGATATTATTATTACGCTGCCTGTGAGCTTTGTTTCATTAGACGATTCAAATTTTGTTGTTACCTTCCTTTCCATGGAGGAGTTCATGAAATAACTTCCACTCACCTGGAAAAGAAAAGAATAATAATTAGAAAAATAATAACTACTTTGTATGTTATGAAAATACTCTGAGCTTCTCAGAAAAATGCCGTTTTTAAGTGAGTTCGTTGAAGCCTTTTTGAATAGGTCTCAAATTATTGAGCATAAATATACGTTTAGTTCTTAAAAATCCGCAAAACCCTTTCTTCAAAGTTTTTTCTCCTTAAGGTAATGCATGTGTATATTACAGATCAGTAAGTACATCAGAAAAATAATGGATATAATTGTCATATAAAATTATGGAATTATCAATGTCACAGTATTGAAATTATGGCGTAATAATATAGTTGACAGCGTATTCCCTCGGTAAGTTCAAAAGTGCATATGATTTTCAAATTTATATCATTATTATGATATTCAAATCTAAGATTAATCAAAAATTATTAGTTTTCCAACCAAAATAGTACAGAAAATATTTATCGATAAGAGATTCAATATGAGACAATCTCATGAAACAAAATTTTCACCTAGTCACATTGTTCATAAATTTGTGAAAACAATGTTAGTAAAACACCTAATATTTCACTAGTAGGTGGAGAATCAGCAGTTATACTTATAACGTTTTCAAATTTTGTTTAATTTTTATATCTTTTCGTCAAGGGTGAGTTGAGAGATTTTCGTTTTGATAGGTTAGGTTGGTATTCTTTCGTCCTACTGTTAATTAGGTCTGATTGTCATATGTTGCTTAGAAGATGACAGAAAGTGAACTTGAGTGTGGAAAAAGTTGGCTGGTTTTTTTCTGAAAAATTAATCAGAAATTAATTATCACCAAGATAGGAGACCTTGTGTTGAGTGTTGAGAGCTTCATCAAATTATATACTTTTTCTTTTATGTAATTTTGCTTTGTTGAAAAGAATAAGTATCCTGTATTGGGATCATTTGATCATCGTTGAATTCTTCGGGCATTTGTTCTTCATTGGGAAATTGTGAACAGAAGAAGTACCCTTCAGGTGATCAAAGCACGTGTTCTTGATACACCGCAAACAGCATACTAGATCTTTTCGTAAGTCGAGGTATTTTCAGATTAGTTTTGATCATTGTTTGATGGATGCTTTTATGTTTCAGGGTTCCTGTTTTCACTTTTACGTTTCCTTCTTTTAGATTTCACCGTTTTTTTTTTCTTGAGTACTGGAATTATTAAAACTCACCATTTTGAGAAGGTTTGGCAGAAAAGATCTTTTAGCCTAAAGCTGGAAGTTTGTGTAAGCTTGGTGGAGTGAGAGTATTCAAGTACATTGTTCGAAGACAATTGATAATTGATTTTTTAAATTTCATTAACCTTGAATTTACTTTCATTTTCTTCAACCTTTCAATTTACATGCTGAAGATTCTTTTCTATTCAAAAATTCAATATGTATTTTCTGTTTTGACTAGTAAGTCTTCTTAGCTGAGAGAGAATTAATTTATCTTTAATGTGTTTCAATAATTCTTTTTTGTATTTCACATTATTAATTTTCTTTTATATTTAATATATATGTATATCTGTATAAAATCGTATCATCATTTATCGAACCAAGTGTATATAACTGTCAGGGAGAATTAAGAATAAGAACTGTTAGATCTTGTGGAGTTGTTGTTTGATCCACCAGAAAACCAATTGAATTGTACCGAGAAGTTTCACACCTATTTCGACTGACATTACATTTTTCTTACTCAATTAACCTAACCCATCCTCACTGTAGCTAACTGTGGTGTGGTCACTGCGTCACTGCGTCACTGCGTTGTCATGGTCACTGCGCTTAGCAGTCACTCAGGTTTTGAACCAGAGATGAAGCTTTCGAACTCAATTCAATTTCGTTAATTTATTCTTATCAATTATATTTATTTTTAATCAAAGCATCTGAGGATACAATATAGATTTTTTAGTCAGTCCGTTGATGCTTTCGAATTTGAATTTGAAAATGAAAGAATAAAATGTCTTCAAGAAAGTGGACAATTTTATCATCATTCCATAGAGACATATTGAGTTATAAAATTGGTGAGCTATCGAAGACAATCGAAACGGAATGGATAGATCGACCGGTTTTTCGCAACATATCCTAAGAAAATTTATAAAAAACATATATGTTGTATGAAAAACACTCGGTTTAGTTTCACAAAACTGTTGAAGAAACGACAAGTATTGTCAAGCAATTGATATTATTTCGTGAAATTAAGCCTGAAGGGTTTTTGATTCAAATTATGAAATATCCTAAGATAATATTCGATGCATATTCAAAACAGTTTCTACTAGGAGAGCATAGCATCGTTCTACTAAAAATATGTGTATGTACACTGTTCAAACTTGAAACGCGTTGCTCGACTCAAATCAACATTGTTTATTTTCAAACACCCATGCACCAAGACGCCAAGAAATTTATCATTACCCCAAACAAAGCATTCCTAATACGAATCATGTATTGTTACTATTAGACGTAAACATCCTACCATAAACAATCATTGTGGAGCCGGTAATTTATTTCAGAACTGATTAGCCGTAATATTCTGTTCTACATCAGTTGTCTTAGTTTGAATCAGATATATTATATGAAATTGAAATACGAGAAAAATCTCATTCAGTTTATATTAAATATGAAATTTTTCATTTTATCAGTTTCGAGAAAATATATTCAAGAATTGATCATTATAAGATGGTTTTTTCGGTTCAAAATATATCGTGAAAAAAGTGTGTCACAACAAAAAAGAGTAGTTTTTGTAAATCCGGAAAAATATGAAAAAGATACGATAAACAATTGGAGAAAATTACATCAAAACTTTGAAATACGTTTGATTCATTTCACGAAAGTAAATTCAGAAACTCATATTTTGATAGCACTGACAATAAATATGACATCAATTCAAGAGAAGTGTCAACAGTAACAAAACGATAAGCCGACGATTTAATTATATGGTTGTTAAATAAAACGGTTATTACGTCTGTTAGACTTCCATATCACGCACTTTATATTCGAATGCTAGCTTCACTGCAGATATAAAGCCACATTACAGAATAATGACCCGAATTATTGCCTTACGTTTTCAGTTCTACCAATGCAGTCATTTATAGGGTTTTTTGTTATTTGGGTTTAACGCTTGTAATCTCTGGACATCACCAACCAGATATATATGATTTTTCTCACCTATAAAGTCATAGACACAGACCATCATTTCTAACCAGTGATTCGAACCCCGATCTTATGATTGGTAGGCTTTCGTTCTCATTCAATGGAGATGCGTATAGTCATCTATAATTCTAGAAATGTGTCAAATTTTACATATTGACTGAAGAATAATGGGTGATATAAAAAAACGAGTTTATTGAGAGACAATTTTGTAAAAAAATGGTTATCAACTTATGTTTAACGAAGTTTATCCCCTTTCGTGACAATCAGAATTAGGATCTCGATTCAGTCGAAAAACTCAATTAATGAAACTCTTAATAATGGGCAATTTGCTTAAAACATATTTCTAGTTTATATAACATAGTAGTATTATAGTTGTTATGATGATTTTTGAATGATAACGAATAAAAAATTCACCATGTTTTCCCATAAATAATAAAGATATTTTTATCAAACTATTCGCTGGAAAAATCGATTTCAAATAACAATGCGCTTTTTTCAAACGTTCAGTAAATCAAGAGACATTAATCGCATTGGAGAAAAGAAATAAAACCGTGAAAAAATTCACGAACTTACACCAAGCATTATTTTGTCAACTTTTCCAGTATTTACTAGTGTTGTTACATACGTTGTTTAATAATGTACTCAGTCAAGTGTAAATCATAAGTTCGAGTGAATTTAAGTTTATATTCAATTATAAATAATACATATAATGGATTAACATCAAGTAAACGCCAACACTATTAAATATTTAAAAGAAGCTGATAACAGCTTTTTGGCACAATTGTACTTAAGCTATTACTTGAAAGTGAATATATGGTTTTTGACACCATGTCTGAAGAAAGAAGTGTTCCCCAAAGACATCAAACTTAAAACAGATAACACCAGTAGTTCGGCAAGTAGCCCTCTACTTGCCATACAAGGAATGAAAACGTGGATCAAAAAAGGTTGCAAAATACAGTCATTATTCTGTTGGCATCTTAAGAAGTCATTTGTAACGACGAAACGAGTCATGCTGTGTGTTGTCAATAAAGTGTGAATCGTAAGTTCAAGTGTTTGAATTTAAGTTCATATTCAACTTTTCCAGTATTCAGACATTCATTTCATACAAACTTTCCGAATGACATCACAATAAATAATAATTTGAACATTAAAATAAATTAAACTCTTGGCTTAATGTTTCACGATTTATTTAACAATATGTATAGTCAACATGTTTCGAGCGTTAGCTCATTTTCAAGACTAAACTACTATAAGAAACGTACAACAAATTTATATCTACAAAATGGATGTGAGTAGGGAGGATAGTTGAAAATCTACTTGTTCATTTTCAACTATCCTCCCTACTCACATCCATTTTGTAGATATAAATTTGTTGTACGTTTCTTATAGTAGTTTAGTCTTGAAAATGAGCTAACGCTCGAAACATGTTGACTATACATACAGTTAAATAAATCGTGAAACATTAAGCCAAGAATTTAATTTATTTTAATATTCAATTATGTTTCACCAACAGTTAAGCGAGAATTCAATCTCATTCAATAACTTAAACATTCATCTCCTCATTGAATGAATGAATTGAGTGGGAAATTGTGTGAAATAACGTGACATAAAGTGAACTAACTAGTGTTCAAAGAAGCCATATAATACTATAGATCCGAAATGAAAAAGCTACTCGCTATGTTCGCGAAAAGCATCGCAAGTATCCGCAAAATCGTTCTAGTACTTAGTTCACAAAAAAAAATAAGTATATGGAATAATAAAATGAGCTTTTAAATTGCTCTTCAGTTGTATTTAACATATAAACAGAACGTCTAATCTATATAATTACAACAATAATAAATTAATTTATACCCTTTGTCTAATTTTAATTTGCTACATATATTAATGTGAGTCCTAATTTATTATCAAGATTTCTTTTCTGTTTGAACAAAAAACTATTGTTTTCGCAAAATCTGCACAATCGTTCTAGTACTTAGTTCACATAAAAAATAAGTATATGGAATAATAAAATGAGCTTTTACATTGCTTTTCAGTTGTATTTACATATAAACAGAACGTCTAATCTATATAATTACAACAATAATAAATTAAATAATACCCTTTGTCTAATTTTAATGTGCTACATATATTAATGTGAGTCCTAATTTCTTATCAAGATTTCTTTTCTGTTTGAACAAAAAACTTTTGTTTTCGCAAAATCCGCAAAATCGTTTTGGTACTTAGTCCACATAAAAAATAAGTATATGGAATAATAAAATGAGCTTTTACATTGCTCTTTAGTTGTATTTAACATATAAACAGAACGTCTAATCTATATAATTACAACAATAATAAATTTATTTATACCCTTTTTCTAATTTTAATTTGCTACATATATTAATGTGAGTCCTAATTTATTATCAAGATTTCTTTTCTGTTTGAACAAAAAACTTTTGTTTTCGCAAAATCCGCGAAATCGTTCTAGTACTCAGTTAACATAAAAAAATAGGTAGAAGGAATAATAAAATGAGCTTTTACATTGCTCTTCAGTGTATTTAACATATAAACAGAACGTCTAATCTATATAATTACAACAATAATAAATTCATTTATACGCTTTGTCTAATTTTAATTTGGTACATATATTAATGTGAGTAATTTTTTATCAAGATTTCTTTTTTGTTTGAACAAAAAACTTTTGATAATCTACCATGAGAGTGAAGATTTCCGAAAAAATAATCCAAACAATACCAATTCATCTTCAAGTGAATACAACTCAAAAAAATCAGTTGAAACCAACGCCGTCATAAAAGAAATATATTCAGGTTTTATTCAAGTTTTAATTGCAATTAAACAGGGATCGAAGGAGAAAACAATCTGAGGCCTTTTTTACAGCTACAAAAGATTTCACACTTTTTGGTGTATGAGGTTATGCTATCCATTTCCATTTCCAATACTTCAAATCACTTATATTACCATATTTTGTGTTTCACTGAATATAACGCCTAAGTTTCATTTTGTATCAATTTGTCCACTGTCAGGTATATGGATCATGATGCCTTTTATTTATCTTCATGACAAGCCAACAATTCTCATATTCTCTGGTAGTACTTATACATCCACATGATTGTGCTTAGTCGAATTTCCTACACCCAAAATTAAATAATTTATCCAATTTAGAAGCAGGCTACAGTTTTAAATACTACTGGAATGCAAAAGCTCAATAGTATGGGAAAGAAATCCGAAGTATTACAAATGTTCAAGAATCTGAATATAAAAATGAACTACTATTGAGAAACGGACTGAAATTCAGTTTCCTCTCCTCGATTTATGAAACGAGACATGGCAACATGAAAAGCAGAAAGACAGAATGATATGACGGACAAAGAACATATCAGCCATGAAACAACTAGCAAGAAGAGCCTTTTCATAGAATATAGGTAGTGTTCGTCAGAAAAATTCAAAGTCGGAGCATTGAAAATCATGAGAAGGAAATTTTCACTGCTAATATCTACAGTTCTAAAAACTGGGAAGGAATTCTCGTACATCACTCGGTGAAACTGCATAGAAAATGAAATTTGTGATTGAAACGAAATTGTATTCGGTTAATTTTTTCAGTGAAGTGGAATAGGTACTGCTTTTAACATAAATGAACAGTTGAGACATATTTCGAGTTGAGAACTCATCAAACCTAGTGCTTTTTATGACAAATGTGCACTTTTACAGGTCTGAGCACAATTCCTCGGCCTTCTTGTGATATACGAGATGATTTCCAGAACTGTACTTGCAAATTGAAATTATAACCATAAACAATCGATAATGAATATATATCACTCATACATAATGAGAATTGAATATAAACTTAAATTCACACAATTGAACTTATGATTTACACTTTATTGACTACATAGCATGACGCGTTTCGTCGTTACAAACGACTTCTTCAGATGCTTACAGAATAATAACAACATTTTGAAAAACACAGGTATAAATATCAGGGAATTTTGGATTCTATGACTCTGAGTTTTACCTTAGATATTCCATTCTGACATATAATTTCTATTACCTGAAAAGGTACTAGTTCCACAATTCAATTGGTAAACACCTGATTTGAAAACAAAATTTAAAGAGAAGACAAATCAGGTGTTTACCAATTGAATCGATAAACACCTAAATACTTAATTTCACTGACTTGTTCCAATGGTATATTAATAACTTTGATTTGAATATCATATTCTAATTTAGATAAGTTTGCTTTGTTTCCGACAATAAAATATTTAGATTTATCAGTATTCAATGAAAGACTGTTATCACACAACCATGTATGCAAACTATAAAGGTCACTGTCAATTTAATTTCTTGGGAATCGTTGCCTGAAGTATACAACATCATGTCGTCGGCAAATATAGAAATTTCACAATTCTTTACATACTTAACGATGTAATCGTTCACATTAATGGTCCCAAAACTGTTCCTTGTGGAACTCCAAAATCACAAATAATTTTTTGGACAAATAGCTTTCTTATTCAACATGTTGTGCTCTATTATGTAAATATGAATTGAACCCTTGCAACATTGATAATATTGATTTATTTATTTATTTAAATTAACGTGTCTCGACTACTTGGTCATTGACACATGGTACAATTTTTACAGTTTCATGTAATAGTGTTAATGCTACAGATACTTAAATATAATTGACAATTTAATTGTAGTTGAATTAGATGGAACTGTTATTCTTTCTACATGTGTAAGCTACACAAGGTTGCATAATCCACATTTCCTGATAAATTTTAATGTAAATTCAATTTGGGCCGTTGTGATCAGAATGTCTTTGATATTGTGTTTTTGTCCTAGTTGGTTACGAACTGTCTCATTTTTTGGACATTATTCGCACTTGGGTTGTTCGCCTGATGTCATCAAATAACTGTGGGTCAGTTTCGTATGACCTATTCTTAGTCTCCTAGCTACTATTTTGTCTTGTCTATTCAGGGCAAACCTCGTTTCTTTTTGAAATTTAGGTTGAATTTTGTGCAGTTTGCTGGTATCATTTTCCCATTGAACTTGCCATTCCTTAATGATTCTATTTTTTATTGATTGAATTAGATCTGTATGAACCACAAAGTTTGTAACATCAAGATCTGAGGATTTTGCAAGCTTCGCGGATTGGTCTGCTGCTTCATTTCCTGGGATTTACACATGAGATGGAATCCATATGATGGTGGTAGAGATGTTTCTGTTGTTTTCCAGATCGTGACATTTTTCTTGGATTTTTTGTACAAGTGGGTTTTTCGAGTAAATGTCAGCTATAGATTGTAGGGAGAAAAGGGAGTCTGTGACTGCTCCAACCTTGTGTCCTATTATGATATGACTGAGAAGAGATCTATAGATGGCATATAATTCAGCAGTGTGTATGTTACAGTTAGTTGAAAGTTTGTAGGATTCAGGTGTATTTTGTTCCCTTATGATCGAGCAAGCTTTTTAGAGACATCTTTAGAGGCGTCTGTATATCTTATATCATCAAATGTTTCGTTGCTCATAATTTCTCTGAATGATTGCTTCAGTATATCAGGTGTTTTGAACACTGATAATAATAAACTTAGCAATAGACCTAATTAACAGATTTCCATTTACCTAGTTAACAATACCGACAGTATTGGTAGGTTTATTTTCGTTGTGTCATGAGACTATAAATTCAAGCTGTCATGCAGGCTTCTTTCGCTAAAATTTTTATTCGAATTTTTCTGATAAGAGAATCGTTGTTAGAAGTGCGAAAATGCACTGCAAAAGACTTGCTGTTGTGCAGTAACCTGTGATATTTTCATGACTCCGAACTATAAAACCACATTATATTGAAAATTTATCACCCATGAGTGCTTTTTATAGCCCCTAAAAATATGATGTACTACGTCGACCAGTAGAAGCTTTTGTAACGTTTGATCATATATTGTCTATAGGTCCACGTTGGATGTTTTCTAGAGATACGGAACTGAAAGACATAAAGCGTTGAATAATATGAGATATGTGCGGAGTTCGTAAAAATTGATTTAACGAAGAAGTTTCATTTTAATAGCGTCATTTATGTTGAATCATACAGATACAGAATCTTGATAGTTTCCTATATTTATTGCACTTGGAAACACTACTACTCTGACTGTGGTACAAACAACTGAATTGAAATGAATTTTCTAATGGAGAACTCAATACTTATCCTATATAAGAATGCAAATTTAGATAGATAAAACATTGGATGAAATTCTTCATTGTGTGTTTTTCACTGAATGATCGTATATCTGTATATCTTTTCGTGAGGTGTATTTCAAAGACAAATTTGGCTATATCTTCATTACTACTTTTCTTCAGTTTTATAAGTTTTGTGACAACGGTTTGGTTTTCATCTGAACGTTTCGAAGTTTTTTTTAACTGGATCATCATTCGTTCTATTTTAAATTGAGGTTTCCTTTGTTCTGAAAGAATATTCTCATGTCGGTATGACATATAAATGTTCTTCAGGACAGTTAGAACTTTTATTCCAACGAAATCACTGAAGACGAAGTTAAAGAGCCTCCGAAACGTTTAGACCAAATAACAACAAACCGTAGTCGCATTAGTGCCTGAGGAGCATTTTCCACAAATTCAAAACTACCAACAATATAAAATCAAGGAACAAACTTAAGATACTTAGTACGTAAACAATCATTTATATATATATATATATATATATATATATATATATATATATATATATATATATATATATATATATATATATATATATATATATATATATATATATATATATAACAGGAGATTTTTTAAGAGTTATGTTTTTCAGGTTGGAATCACTGGTTGGTAATGGCATCCGAACGTCATCTGTCAAAGTGAAAAGTTTTCAGTATACTCTGTTATTTCATCATGGAAAGACTTACAAACTATTCAAACGATTGCAAATTGTTGAAATATACTATCAAAATTTGTGCTCTGTGAAAAATGTGTATCGTTTGTTACGATCATATAATGGTCGTCATAATCGACCTAGTGAATCAACAATTCGTGCTGTTGTTATCATCAAATTCGCACCAAGTTTACTTTGTTAGACATTAAACATTGTCCCGCGTACTTAATTGTAAAACATTGTACGCATATATCGCAGCCGTAGCGTACAGTGTTAATGAGGATCTTGAAATGGCAATTCGTCGCCGTTCTCAGCAATTGGGCATGTGTTACTCAACCACAAGGAAAATTTTACGTGTTGATTTGGGTTTGCAAGCCTATAGATTCAACTTCTGCAAGAATTGAAGCCGAATGACCCTCCACAACGTCTAATTTTTGGTGAATGGGCCTTAGAACAGCTTAATGAAAATCCGCTGTTTCATCGAAAAATTGTGTTCAGCGATGAGGCTCATTTCTGGCTTAACGGATATGTAAATAAACAAAACTGTCTCATCTGGTGAGCTGAACAGGCCTTACAAGAATTGCCCATGCATCACGAAAAAACGACAGTTTGGTGTGGTTTATGGGCTGGTGGCATTATCGGTCCATTTTTCCCCAAAGTCGACCGTGGAAGAAACATTACTGCTAACGGCGAACGATATCGAGCCATGATACGCAACTTTTTTTTTTGCTCCAGTTGGCCGAGTTGACCTTAGTTGCAATCAAACGGTGCCTTATGCCACACATATCGTGAATCAATGCACATGTTGAAGGATGAATTTGGTGAGGACTTATCCTCGAAATGGCACTGTGAATTGGCCGCCAAGATCATGCGATTTGACGCCTCTGGATTATTTCTTGTGAGGTTATGTAAAGTCGTTAGTGTATGTGAACATGCCGAACACGATTGAAGTCTTACAGGAAAACAGAGCACGCGTAATTCGTGGGATACAGGCCGAAAAGCTCGAAAAAGTGAAGCAAAATTGGACCTTCCGAATGGACCATTTGATACGGAGCCGCGGAAAACATTTACATGAAGTTAAATTTTTAAAGTGTAAATGTCAAAGGCCAAGTTATCAATTTCAATGAACAATTTGAATATGTAATACAAATTGAGTGTTTTATTCGATTTAAAAAAAACTACGCTCAAAAAATCACCCAATTATATATATATATATATATATATATATATATATATATATATATATATATATATATATATATATATATATATATATATATATATATATATATATATATAAACTTCATTTATAATTTTTTTATTGATGTAGATAATCTTTTCATTTTGTAGTGCAAGTTATATTTTATATTAGACTACTCAAATCTAACATAGTTCGTGTCAAATGCAATGGGTAAACATCCATCCTCTGTACACCTAATTTAACGTTTCGACAATGTTTACTGAAGCAACATCGACATAGGAAGCCAGTGAAATTCGATCAAGCAATAAACTCATTGACCATATATTAACATAATACAATCTCATTCGTGAATTTCAATTAACTTAATTAAAACTCACTTGTAAAATTACAGAAAAGTGCAAATACAGAATCGTTGAGTTCATATTGATCAATAAAAATATTTGACGAATCCCGATGTTTCACAGTTGAACAAGTGAATACATCGCTACCATTTCAGATTAACAAAAGAAGACTGGCTTCCGAATGAAAAATCAAACAATGACTTCGGAATCAGCATCTCGTTTCCAAGAAATATATCATTTAAAATAAACAATTTGAATATTGCTCTACTCTGTTATTCGAATTGAACAAATTGAAAACTTAGCAGTTATAAATATTGCAGAATACAGCCTTGCGAACAATTTTAAAAAGTAATGAAGGGATTTTTTTACAGGTACAGAACTTTAAATTGCAATGAAACAACGATGGATCATTCGATTGACAAGAATTTTTTTTATTCGAAAGATAATCTTGTGGCATTACATTTTAAGTATGGTTTTTGGCATATGACCGCCACGGCTGACTCAGATGTAGTCCAATCTGGACGTCCAATTTTCGATGACTTTTTCCAACATTTGTGGCCGTATATCGGAAATAACACGGCGAATATTGTCTTCCAAATGGTCAAGCGTTTGTCGCTTATCCGCATAGACCAATGACTTTACATAGCCCCACAGAAAGTAGTCTAGAGGTGTTAAATCACAAGATCTTGGAGGCCAATTCACAGGTCCAGAACGTGAAATTAGGCGGCCACCAAACGTGTCTTTCAATAAATCGATTGTGGCACGAGCTGCGTGACATGTTGCGCCCTCTTGTTGTAACCTCAGCTCCTGGACATCACGGTTGTTCAATTCAGGAATGAAAACGTTAGTAATCATGGCTCTATACCGATCACCATTGACTGTAACGTTCTGGCCATCATCGTTTTTGAAGAAGTACGGACCAATGATTAAGTTTTTCTGGATGTAACGGTGTTTTGACATACACTTGAGGATTATCTTCACTCCAAATGCGGCAGTTTTGTTTGTTGACGTAGCCATTCAACCAGAAGTGCGCTTCATCGCTAAACAAAATTCGCTTATGAAAATCGGGAACAACGGCAATCTCGTTTTGGGCCCATTCGACGAATCTACGCCTTGCTTGATGATCGTTTGGCTTCAATTCTTGCACGAGTTGGATATTGTAAGCACGCAAACCAAGATCCTTCCGCAAAATCTTCTATAAAGTGGATGGATACAGATCTAATTCCTGTGCTCGATGGCGTATGCACTCATTCGGGTCTTCCTCAATGCTACGCTCTACAGTAGCAATAGCTTCTTCTGTACGCTCCGTACGGCGCCGGCGTCTCTTGGGATGCGAGTTATCAATAAGGGTGAACGTGGTGCGAAAACGTTCCATGGTTAATCGAATTAACTGCTCTGATGGACGATTTTGTCGACGAAAAAATTGACGTTGTGCGCGATACGTATTCCGCACAGAACCATTATTTTCGAAATGAAATTGCACTATTTGCAAGCATTTTCATGCGTCAGTCTATTCCTGATGAATTGCCAAACCAAACTGAGAATAAATTACTTCTCATCTGTCAAATCGGTCGCCATCTTCAACAGTAATGCCAACCTAAAGTTCTATACCTCTAAAAAAAACACCCGTTACATATACCTACTCCATTCCAAAGCATGTTACGTTGTTCAGAACTAATGCCAGTTAAACAGAGAATACTTTATGCCACATCTATAACAACCTTTGAAATCCAAAAGAAGTTGTTCCGATATAGAGTAATAAAAAATGTAACATAAGTCAGTGATCCTCGCTTATAATATAAGAAATGCCGACCGTTTCTACGTTTGTGAGGTTTCTAAATATTTCTTGACAAATATTATATTTTATAATATTTTATAATATTTTCTTTTTTTTTTTTAAATTTTATTTTATTGAAAATTCGATGCATTAAATGAATTGCCTAGGTCCATAAAATCAGTGAGTGACCATAAGGTATTTAAGCGCGAATTAGCTAAGTTCGTGTCGAACCAATAATTGTTAATCATAAATATTGAACGTAAATGTGTATATGAATTCTATAATAGCTGTTACAAAATAAATACAATCATTATTATCCTTGTAAAGTAACAGCAAGTATCAAACTCTCTTGGTGAGTTGGAATATAAATGGAGTTTACGAGTTCAATGACAGATCCATGAATGATATCATATTAATGACAGAAGTACCTACCGAATATCTAAAAAATTTCAAGGGATTAATCTCCGTCTGTCAAAAGGATTGAAATGAATCCGGCTTATTTTTTCTCGAAAATAGATGAGGATTTTCATCGCAGGAGTTCATTGTTGTATAAAAACGTGTTCATGTCCGAATAATTCCGTGATTCGGCGAAAAAAGCAATAAATCAATTATCGGTAGCCGACTGGCTTTGTGAAAAGCCTTATCAGCCTTTCCATTTGCTCAGACTTAATCTAAATGACAAAATGAATTTTTCTGCTTCACTGGTTTCACCTCCCAGATTCTTTCAGCTGTATCTCCATTTCTTTTTCATTCAATTAGTATGTCTAATCGATTACAATTGGATATCGACTGGACTGAATAATTGAAAATGAACATTTCTGCAGCGAACTTATCGCTCTTATGAAGAACCAGATCGTAGTATGATTTATAGGAATCGGTAGAGAAAATATTAGATACTTGGATCATTCATTATTAATTCGTGAACAATATCAACACTCTACTTTTAAATGAAGAATACTCAAAAATATCAGATAATTTTGATATATTGGTAGGAGTGGCATCTCAATTAAAAGACTAATAATAGAAGGAAAGATGGAAAAAAAATCGTGGAAGACCACCTCCTAGGAGATGGGTAAACCAGATTAAAACCTTAGTCGTCAACAACCTACCGGGGCGCAGAATCGAGTAACGCAGAGTGAAGAACTGCAAAGAGAGAGAGAGAGAGAGAGAGAAAGATTCGAAAATATAGAGGTGAACATGGTATCACAACAGTTTATCACTATACAAACTTGACTCTATCACCGGCTAGCTTGGATTTATTTTTGGCGCCACCTTCTTTATCTGATGTTCAATGATAGTTGTAAACCCTGAGTTACCCTGAGTAACTACTCAGGGTGTGGGAGTTTAACTAACGAAGGAATTGGACCAAAAGAGGGAATATATGCTTCAGAAAAATGTCACTATTGTTACTTAACTATTGACTTGCTGAAAATTATGAGGAAAGCAAAAAATCATGAAATCTTGGATTAAATCACTATTTATGACGAAAAACAAAATAAACTCAAATGGAATTGACAGATCCTTGGCTATAAATCTTAGTGCCTCGGAAAAACATGAACAGAACAATAACATATAGCTATAAAACTCTATGAACCTTTGACACTTAATCTAATGTGCTCAAAAGTGAATAATTAACCCTAGAATGTGCTGATATTCAAACATTGAACATTTCATCAGCAGAACATTGGTATGTATAGATCAGTTCAAAATTTATAACTATCAAATAAAGTATCTAGTTATAACAACAAAAATCATACAAATGGGTTTTAAGTATAATAAAGCATGTCTCTTATTTATTGCTCCTAAAAATTCCAATGAAATGAAAGAATATTGCTCCCTTTTTGCTTTCTTACTGAATATGGAAAACCTTCAGTTTCTTCCTGTGTTCCTAATGATTCATATTATACTTCCAATATACATTCCTATAGTGATCCTCTTTTCAGAAATCCATGTGCTCATAACTCTGATTAACTCTAATATAAAACTATCATAACTTTCGCAAATTTCAAAATTACATCTATCGTTCGTTAGGTGCAAGCTGTAACGGAATTTAATTAAAACTACGTCAATGAAAAGATACCGACATACGCAAGATCGATTTTCAATTCGACAAAGTCGACTATATTGGCCCAAAATTCCAAAAATACGCAAACCATATAAATAACTATAACGAAGAATATACTGACCAATAAATATTTAACACAACTGAACTTTGATTTACCAAATTGAATTGATTTATATTTTTAAAAAATCAGCCACATTCAATACTTGTTGTTTTCTCAATTAAAGACTCAAAATTAAAATGGCGAAAAATTAGGTTACGAAATGTCAACAGAAACCGATGCAGAACCAGAATTATATCGATGTACCCTGAGATTCACTTAATGAGGAGGGGACTTCTCCCGTACTATAAGTGGTGAACTAGTAACGAAGATATTCAATAGTGTTGGCGTTTACTTGACGTAAATCCATTATAATTTAATATAAACTTAAATTCAAACACTTGAACTTATAATAAATAAATAAAGTGTGAATCATAAAGTGAATGAAAGGAATAAAGTGTAAATCATAAGTTCAAGTGTTTGAATTTAAGTTTATATTCAATAGTAACGAAGAGCTGTTGATCTAATATCCCGTTTCAAACGTGGCATTTGAACAAAAAAATAAGTTCAGTACCAAAACGGTAGAGCTAGACGATGAACCTATTACGCTTTTGACTCAATGACGGTGGTGGATTCCATTCCATCGTGTTCTTACACCGCTCAAAATCTGCGTTAAACTGTCGATCCTGTGAGCTATATAGATCTCTTTGAACAATAAAAATTCATGATGAGAAGACATTTTGACGAATCTTTTGATATGAATCATAACAATTCTGTAAGCATTAATCGATTGGACCGATACATTATTAAAATAAAACTAAGTAGTTTTCTGATTTGCACTATAATTAAGTTGAGACATAACGATATTGTTTCGCCAACACAGTATCAACATCTGATGAAGCCACTGTTATGTTTTTACTTAATAATAGTGAAAATCAGGAAAACTACTCAGTTTTATTTAAATCAATTCTGTGAGCGTTTGAATTCGATATGGTACGTGATTCCAAACTCTAAAACGGTGAACTGTCACAAGCTACGGAAAAGTGATCAAATCTTTCAACACTTTAGTCTGTGCATAACAAAGAAAAGTAATGAACAATCGACGAAAAATTGATACAAAGCAACATACAATTGAATAGTTCTTTAATTTTAATTTAACTGTCAACAAACCACTGGTCTATGCCTTAATGGCACATAGCTACCACAGGAAACTTTCGAACTACTGACATTCAACTTGATTAGTGAAATGACTCAATTAAAGTTGAATTATATACATCCAGTTGCCCATTGAATAAATTATTGTATTTTCATTTCATTGATCGGATATAAATGAATAAATTAGTTTGCTTCCATCGTTCTAACATGGATTGTAGTTACATCTAATGAAAAATTATTATGTTTTCACAAAATATAGTGAAAACCACAACAAATACAACATTAAGCTTCATTATATACACATTTTCGTATGCTATTCTGAGCATGAGATTCTGAATTTGGCTATAGATTTCTATAGCCAAATCAATTAGTGATAAAAGATTCATTGCCTGAGAATATTTTTGGAGCTCTTAATCCATTGTCAAGATGTCTTGACAATTGGATTATTGAATCTTGTTAAAATTCTGCATGTTGACTTGGGACATCTGTTCAATATGAATTGTTCATGTGAAATCTAGTGAATTGATTTGAAATATGACAATATAACGCCAATAGAATACAAAGCATTACTCTCTGACAAACTCAGCAAAACATTTATCGATAAAAGTGATTTGTTGATTTTGAAATTTTAAGCTGTCTTCATTGCGTTAGGTGAAATGCCGAAACAAATATTCAATAGGTATTTCTTAATAGAGTTGACTGGATTTTTGGATGATCTCTTTGTGAAACATTGAAGAATATATTGAATAAATAACAATTGGCTTGGTATATCAAAAATGTTATTGAATTATTGCTCGGCAATTGTTACGGGCTGTTACCATATTTTCAAGAGCAAGCCTGAACACTCTTTATTTCCATTAACATATTCATATAGTTTTACATCTATGCCTGCTTTAGGTACCGTGTGGAAAAGGAAAAAAGGAGGGCTAAAATCAAGAAATTAGGCCGAAGCAAGACGAAAAACTGAAGATGAGTTATTGACTTCGTCTTTCGATGATAATAAGAAATTTTCAATTGTTCTAGAAGATCCAGAAAATTTCATGTCATCTGCGAGTGTAGCAATTTCAAGGTGTCCGAATCTATGAAGTGATATCATGCATAAAATGTGTTGACTTTTCAGTAGAATTCTTATTATATAATATGGAGAATTTATGTTCTTTCATTTTGTTTCTTTACCGGTTTCGATATTCCGTCCAGTTTGAGCTATGTAATGTGCGTCAAAAACAAGACAAATAATCTGATAGTGACTCTTACTAATAAACTGGACGGATCATAGAAACCGGAATAAAGAAACATAAATTCTCCTTATTACATGATAAGAATTCTACTGGACTGTCAACACTTTTTATGCATAATACCATTTCATTAATTCGGACACCGTGAAAATTCTGAATCTTTTGGAAGAATTGGACATTTCTGATTAGCACCGAAGGGAGAAGTCAAATATGAATGATCATCAAGCCCTTAGTTTGTCGTCATTACCACTTTCTTAGTCTCCAATTTCACTATATAGACGCTCTCACAAGAAAGGGAGCGTCTTTTCTGTCGACATATAAATGTCGACATTTATATGTCGAAAATTCATACAAATAATTCAATTCAACAAAATTTTTTTGAAACTAAGCCAGATGTTGTACTCATATATGTTTACCTTTCTGCGGAATCACTAGGATGATATGAAAAAGCAGCATCAGTTGGCCCATTTCTGTCGGAACGCCCATGAAGTGGTTATGTTACTTCACACATAAATATAGTTCATCGATAATTCCATATTGAACGTCGATGTCGTAATTCATGTAACATATTCCGCGAATAATTGAACAACTTGGTTTTCTGATACTCGTGAACTTGAAAATTAATAATGAGGCTATTTACCGGTAGTCCACGGTTCATCATCCTTGTAACTAAACAGTCGCTTCCGAGTGGAAATATTGATGATGATTATGCGGTATTACAGCTCCCTCTATTTTCCATGGATTTGACGGAAATATTTCCAACATAACGTATGGTACAAAACATGTTGTCTGTATTTAATTTTATGGAAGAATATTTGATACTAAAAATATTAGCTACAAATCTTTCATTAATGATGATAAATGATGAGTGTAAATATGCATTTCACACCTCTTTACATCAGTACCAAGTCGGTTGGGAGTCTTCCATGTTGCAAATCGCAGGTAATAACTATCGAACCCTTACCCAATAACTTGCGTTTGGCTAAAAGTCAGTATAAGGAAGATGAGGTTTATAACAAGTTTTTTTTTCTATTTGTTATCTAATCGTGAAAAACATGAACCATCAGCAGGTATGTCCTCAACGGATTCTCAGGACTAGAGATCCGATAAAAAAGTATCAACCACAAACGCAAAATGCAGAGGTAGAATAGATCTAATTTGAGTACATTGTATCTTATTCCAACTTTCCTGTAATGAGGTCCTATTCAACTAATGATATTTCAATGTACTCCAAAAGGAAACCCATGATCCATGTATTTCATCTTCACTAAATTACCTGTTTCAGTATTTTATTAGGCGAAACACTGACGCTGACAAAGAATACCGCAAACAAACTAATACTTACACAATAACTTACAAAATAAGGCATCTGACGGATGATGTCAAGATTATCCCCCAGATTTATAATTCTTAACACAAAGTAGACGAAGAACTCTAGAACAACCTGCCATCACAATAACGTAGAATTTAAAATAAAAATGAGCGGGTCATCTAGCCATAGGAAGACAGACCATCGACTGTACAGTCGATGAACAACCTGCCATCACAACAACGTTTAAAATAAAAATGAGCGGGTCATCTAGCCAGAGGAAGACAGAACGTCGACCGTACAGTCGATGGTCAATTCAAGAACAACCTGCCATCACAATAACGTAAGGTTTAAAATAAAAATGAGCGGGTCACCTAGCCAGAGGAAGACAGACCGTCGACTGTACAGTCGATGGTCAATTCAAGAACAACCTGCCATCAGAATAACGTAAGGTTTAAAATAAAAATGGGCGGGTCACCTAGCCAGAGGAAGACAGACCGTCGACTGTACAGTCGATGGTCAATTCAAGAACAACCTGCCATCACAATAACGTAAGGTTTAAAATGAAAATGACCGGGTCACCTAGCCAGAGGAAGACAGACCGTCGACTGTACAGTCGATGGTCAATTCAAGAACAACCTGCCATCACAATAACGTAAGGTTTGAAATAAAAATGAGCGGGTCACCTAGCCAGAGGAAGACAGACCGTCGACTGTACCGTCGATGGAAGAACAGCCATCACAATAACGTAAGGTTTAAAATAAAAATGAGCGGGACCTATCCGGAGGAAGACAGACCGTCGACTGTACGTCGATGGTCAATTCAAGAACAACCTGTCGACTGTACAGTCGATATGGTCTGTCATATGAAAGTCAAAGTCTCTAGATGGATAAATATACATTCACTGATGCCATTCAAAATGTTACATTTTCAACACACGAACAAAGAGAGTTAAAAATTAGAGAAAACCTTATGAATAAAAGTCGAAAATAAGAGAGGTAATCAAATGGCACCACATAATGTGCATAGAATTGAAATTTATCAGCTCTTCTCCAATAAAAACCATTCAACAGGCCTTCTCGAGATGCTTTAATCACACTTCCTCACATGCAACTTCACATAAAATTTAAGGCAACTTAGCTAAGCAAGCCAGGCCAGTATCCGACACAGGTGAATTGGTGTCTGCAGCAAACAGTTGTACTGCAGAATCGGACAATTAAACAGACGTTGATGAAGACTAGAAAGGGGAATGTGCCAAGTACTGAGCCCTATGGAGCCTTGATATACATCAACACTCACCCCCAATACGCCCCCCTACGCCAATACGAAGAAAAACCGGTTGCTACTGACGTCTTATGTCTAGCAATGAAAAAACATGGGTGTCTGATTATGGTGATATAAAGTCTATATATATATATATATATATATATATATATATATATATATATATATATATATATATATATATATATATATATATATATATATATATATATATATATATATATATATATATATATATATATATATATATATATATATATATATATATATATATATATATATATATATATATATATATATATATATATATATATATTTAAAATGATTTATTGATATGCTTAAGATAGTTTATTTTCAATGTTTTCAGCAATACCAAGCCTATTTTAATGTCAAAAACTTTATTTTCGTTGACGTTTCGTTGTATATCACAAACTTGTCAAAACTAATGAATAATTGAATTCTATGAATTACTGTAGATATCAAAACGTCAAACTTATTTAAAAAAAAATTGAATTAGATTTTTTGTATTTTCACATATTCATTTTTAGTATCAGAAAAATAAAAATAAATAAATAAAAAAATAAAAATAAAACTTCCAAAGCGAATGCTAAGCCAGAAATATTCCTCTGATACTAAAAATGAATTTGTGAAAATACAAAAAATACAATCTGATTTAAAAAAAAAGTTTTGATAGCAATAGTAATTCATAAAATCCAATTATTCATTAGTTTTGACAAAGTTGTGACAACGAAACGTCAACGAAAATTAAGTTTTCAACATTAAAATAAGCCTGTTATTACTAAAAACATTGAAAAAAAATATATATATACATATATTTTTTTTTCGATGGCCAATTCGGATGAGAAAGCTTGAAAGATATGTGGTTTATGATACTGCTCCTATAGTCAACATGCATTTCGAGAGCGAGTTTTCAAAGTAATTCAACTCCAAGCTGTTTTATTTTCAATACCGTATTGAACTTTTATACTGTTTGAAGAGCATCTGACAAGTGTCAACAAAGCTCATTACATTTTCGATAATGGACTGAATTAATCACCCAGAAAATAGCCCATTCGTATAAAATTCAAGAAAAATATCTGCAATTTCGGAGACTAAGTAGCCCTAATCGAATTCTCAATGAATTTCTGAGGAACACTAGCAGTGTTCACATTGTATAACGGAATTGATGAAATTTTCCTTCAGCGCTCCTGTGTTACATTTCTCCCTTTCATCTACAGAAAGTTAAGAACGAAAGTGAAAATGAAAGAACTCGTTGTAACTTGAATAAAAGCAATTTTTGGCTGTCATTATTCAACTCTCAAACGGTTTTATGAGTTTCATCATTTTCTCCCCGGAATCCCCGAAACGGTAATCCAAATTCACTTTCCAGGATGTGGAAGGAAATGAGAGTGGCTTGGAAAGCGACAGAGGGCAAAGGTGTAAAGAAATATAGAGATGAAGTTCCGGTAACACCTAATTACTTTCCGCACACAAATTTTCGAATGTGCGCACAGTGAGTCAGGATTTCTCATGATTTTGTGATTTGAAAGATGAAATCTTCTTATCGATATAGAAATCTATGACTATAATATATATAATCATATATATATATATATATGTAGATATATATATATATATATATATATATATATATATATATATATATATATATATATATATATATATATATATATATATATATATATATATAAGGAAATGAAGATTTTTTTGTGCTCATGGCACTGAAGAATGAAATATTCAAGAAAATATTTCATATTAATATTTCAATATTTTTCGATGGAGGCGGTGCGACTGACGAGTTGCTTGCAGAAAGGAACATATGACTCGTACTTCCATCAGGTGTGGATTTCACTATTTCTCTTACATTCATTCCTGAAGGATAATGGAGATCACATCGAACACATTCACATATCTAGCTCTACTTTAACATTCTTCTGGTTGATTTGAATTTATCGAATAAATGTTCAAGTATTCATTTTCATTATTTCGTTAGTTCTAGTGTTCATTCGCAATTATTAGGACTTTTGCTTCATCTTTTTTGCCTCCCAAAAACGCTTAATCCTCTCTGAATGCTCCTTCTTCCGTTCATCTGTCCATTTTACTCCAGGTTGACGATTTGACTTTTGCTCGAACTTCACATGTGCGATTTTATAGCGACATTCAGTGCGATCTTCGAGATTTTTTATATTGATCTGTTGTAGGTCCTCTTTTAGCCACTCTGTTCTGCATTTAGTATTCATAATTATATCGAGTAATTTCTTCGATATTCTGGACGGTTTCATTCTGTAGACATGTGCATAGAACTTTTCTCGTCGTTTTCCGATTTCTTCCGTTATCGTATTTGTCTTTTGATACAGTTCATTCTGAGGCTTTTTCATCCAAATGCCGTTTCTATTGATTGACCCAAAATCCTTCCGAGAATTTCTCGTTCTTGTTTTTCTATTTCTCTGATTCTTGAATGACCGTCAATAGCCATTGCTTCAGATGCGTAGATTGCTTCTGGAAGAATCGTTGTGTTATAATGCCTCAATTTGGCGCCCTCGAAATGCACTTTTTGTTATAGTGAGCCCATGTTAGTTTGTAGGCCCTTTGGAGCTTGGTAATTTCCTGTTCATTAGCGATTCGGTTCAAACCTGAAAATGTATAACTTTCCCGAGGTATTTAAAATGTCCGACTTGCAGCCTTTAACCATGTTTTGTGATAAGAGAAGATTTGTTTTTTTGATTTTCTTTCCATGTATTTGGTTTTATCATGAGAAATTTGTAACCCAGTTTTCTTTGCAATTTCATGTAGTTTTTCTACGGCGAGAATGGCTTCAGTTATGTTGTCTGTGATGATAGCAATATCGTCTGCAAAGGCGAGACATTTGATATTTATTCTATTTTCTTTTTTGATACCCACTTGTATGCCCTTTACGTAAAGTTTTCATTCCCTAATGATCTTTTTTAAAACAATATTGAAAAGGATTGGCGAAAGTCCGCCCCCCTACCGCATACCGGTCTTGATTTCAAAGGGATCTGATACTTCGCCCATAAATTTTACATTGGAAGTTGTACCTGTAAGTGTCTCTTCTATAATTTTTCGAAAATAAATGATAGATTCACAACTTCTTTCTTCCATCCGTTTACAATCCCTCACACTTTATATAGTCATAATACGGAGGTATTCTATGTCAGGTTATATATATATATATATATATATATATATATATATATATATATATATATATATATATATATATATATATATATATATATATATATATATATATATATATATATATATATATATATATATATATATATATATATATATTGTTCAAATTATAGGTTGGAGATTCCGTAGAGTATAAAAACGACTTCTCGGCAGAACAAGATCATCGAGTTTCGCATGCTCATTGAGAAATTACAAATGGTCGCTTACTCTTCGGTTCGTTTCATCTTCTTCAAGTTCGTATCTCTTAATTTTGAATATGCCGATTCGATGCAGGTCAACAATTTCTAAAACACCTGTAAACGGATAATTGACAGGACAATTTTTCTTTCAACGGATAATGTTAGAAAATATTGAAATTAATGCCACACTTGATAGAAACATGAGACAAAAATAATCAGTGTCTCATCTTCTATAACATTGGATCATCCATTTCTTCTCTTGTTTTACGGTGGCGCATCTGATGAGTGCTTGGTAGTTCGAAACAATAACTCTCTGTTTCATGTTCTCTGGTCAATTTCCTGGTATTTTATATTTTCACTAAAAATTTATATTCTTAGAATTAACAGACTTTGAAATCGAAACATTGCATTTGTAGTTCACGCTTGTTTCATTAAATTGAAACTATTCATTTCAAACTTTTGATAGAATAATAGGCTGCTCAGAGAAGAAAAAAAAATTAACTTTGTTCCTACAAGTCTAATTAAGCAAACAAACATTCTCTTTTATTTCTCAGAAATCAATATTGTTTTACTGAAATATTTGGAGATCTCAATTTCATTATGCTGATGTTTATTAACAAATTTACTCTTACATTTACGGTTCAGTTCAAATATGGATAATTAACCACGTAACTGACCGTCAAGGGTAATAGAAAACTATCTCATAATTGCATTAGCCGTAATTAGTCTCTATTGAGAGAATATTAATTGAAGTTTGTCTATTTTCCTTTATAGAGGTCTGCAAGTTTCTAACCAACTCGACAATGACAGTCAGAAATGACTTCGATGTTGGTTTCCACGTAAAGTGTTTTCGATGTTTCTCAGAATAGGAAAACACTAGCACCAAAACTTCACAAATGAATTGAAAGGATATACCAATACATAAGCATTACTTTCTATGATTTAACATAGATGCAGAATAATGACATCGATCTTAGAGGTCTCAGTAACCAGCAAGGAAACAACACATAAACAAGATCATCACACGTCTTCTGCTAGGTCGATTCAACATATTGGTTTTCAACAAGTATAAAGTCTAGAAATAAGTCATTCCCTTTTCTATTTTTTGCGAGTTTCTACATATAGCTCTTCATGAGACCTTGTAGTATTGAAACGGGTATGAAATCAAATCATTTAGGGTTTTGCAGAAGTCTGTCAATCGTCTCTGATGATTACTTTTATCATTATATCCTTATTTTGATAATTGCCATAATAACAGATCTACTGAAACACAATTGATCGATAAAAAACTCAATTGGAATAGAAAGGCGTATGCAATTCATTATACTGAAGGCTTTCTTTTGAAATTTCGGAAATTTATTAAAAATTTTTGAAAACATGGAAAGGAAGTCCATTAATTTTTCAAAGCCAATAAGAATAAATATGAATATTTCATTCAATGAATGTTACAACTTCAGTAGATTTTGGAACTGTGTAACATTCATCGCTTGATGTGTTCGTTTTCTCTATTGATTTCTATAGACGAAATTAGTCTACAATATGTCGTAAGATGGTATTTGAGAATTGAAGTCGATGCCTTTCAGTTGTTGGACTTGGCTCAACTGATGAGTTCGTTGTAAAAGTACTTACTGTCTTGTGTTTCCATCAACTGTCCGTATCGATTGTAATGTCCTCTAACGATTAGAGAATTGAGCCCTATGTGTTCTGCTATCTACCATTAGAAGTGCCGTCTAAAGCAGTCGCAAATTAGCCAGAACAAACATTAGATAAATATTTCAAGAATATAGTAAGTGTGTTATATAAAAATATATCAAAAAATTTCTTATATTTTTCATATATTATCTTTAAGAATATCCCATTATAATATTGAGAACAGACACTTGTATTTTAGTGGCTCTGGTGAATGTAGCAATAGCGTCTATTTGAATTGACTCTTCGCGAAATATTTTGTCGCATCATTGGTAGTATTTTCTTATCAAAAACAATGAAACTTTGCCTTGCAATATTGACACACAACATTTATTGGTCCAATAGCAACGGTTTGCTGTGAACTGTAATCTATTTCAACGTTATAATTGAATGCAGGTCGATAGGAGTTAAACGCAACCTTTTTATATTGTTAATTTCGATTCCATCGATTTCGTTCAACTTCATTCCGAGCTTCGAGTTGTTCGTATGTTTGACTTGATCTTTTATATCTTGGATTGGCTGCATAGCGAGTTCTGCGACTTAAGTTTGTACATCTAATAGCTGGCATTTTTAAAAACGAAATTTCAACTGTAATTTGAAGAAAACTATGTATCCTTCTTTATAATCAAAAATACCACGTGCTATGTTAGTAACTTGTATGTTAGTCTATTCAAACTTACCAAAATTTTATATTAAATAGATGTTTTAAATTAGTCGTGATAGCTTCTGAACTAACCGTGTGATAAGATAATCAATTTCATTACATCCCATGTTTGAGAATTAATAATTATTTCTTACTGATATTATTAATTAAGTATTATTAAATTTTATAATTTTACACGCAATATTTAAAATTTTTTCCTTTACAATGACAGACAACAAAAAAAAATAGTGAAATCGGTCCAGCCGTTCACGCGTAATGGCCTGACCAAAGAAAATAGAGATTTATTTTTATATTATATAGGTAAATTAGAAATAATATTATATTATATGGTTGTTGAGTATTTTTAAATATCTATTCTTGAATTTTTTAATTTTTAGCGCAATTTTGGAATTTTTTCTTTCGTAAGAACCTTCTCCTGACAATGAAAAATCCAACAAAAAAAATAGTGATTGGTTAGACAACTGTGATATGAACTTTATTGAATAGCAATAAAGTTAAAAATGACTACATTTTAGTTAGAAAACGTTTTAATGGGTAAAAATAACGGGCTGTTTTCAGGATTCTCCCGGCAATTATTCGAATTTTTCTTGCTGTAAGAACCATCCTTGGACTTAAACGAACAATTAAAAAAAAGAATTGGCAAAATTGTTGTCCAGGCGTTGTTGAGTTATGCTCTTACCAACACATTTTGCGATTACTTTTTATATTATAGATAGTTTATTTTCCATATAATATCTATCAAACATTTCATTATAATATTAAAAACAGATACCTCAATTTCATTCATTATCGTATATTATCTATATAATAACCCCAAAACATTTCATTTTTATATGAATGATTAACTGAAAGATTTTGATGATAAATGAATAACTTTTCCATCCCATGACATTTCCTACTCGTTTTCATCTATTCTGACACTTTCAACTCCAACGCTAAGAGGATAACTTGCTTATTTCAGCAAATTGCATAATTGGCATATAGTTAGCAGATTACTAAACGTTGAGATTCTTCTCGAGAGAAGTAGATGTGAAACTCATTTAGACGTCGACAATTTGCCTCAGTTAACTCTATAATGGGCTTCACTTTATAGACAGACAAACGTAGAAAAATAGAACAAACTGGTGCAAAACTCTCGCTTCTCGATTAGCGGTTTCATTAGGATTATTCCCCCGTTTCCATCGATGAAGCCAACTAATAGTTACACAGGAAGTTCTCAATTGTTCTGCTATTTGGCTTCACCATGTTTCTAGAATTAGTTCGGTTTAATCTAGCCTCATATAAGCTCGTTCGCATATATTTCCGTATAAATGGGAGGAGACGTTTATATGTGCCAATTGTGTTATGATGGTAGCGGTACCGAAACATTCGTTCATTTAAGGCGATTATTTCAGGGAAAATGGAAGAAAGAAATTGTATTTCATTCTCTCCAGGAAATTAACTTATGTGGTTCGTAATATGATTATGAGTCAGCGATTCTGCAAAATATAGACTACGAATTTTGAGGCTTCAATACTTTTATTCTATAGAGAAATATCCTAGGTTTTCCGCTATTATTTTAGTGATGAATTAGTTATGTAGAATGTTTGTGTAATCATTTAGAATGTATTCTTTGTGATGAATGTTGAATAAATTTCTATTGAACAATAATTAAATATAACACATTTACAGAGAGTACTGTATAAAAACTGTGTGTCTGAGATATTAAGTGTAAATCACGGTGTACCACAGGGAACAGTTTCGGGTTCGTAACTATTTTTAATATATATTAATGACATTGTACAGGTAGACACAAAATCTAAAATAACTTTGTTTGCTGATGATACGATGATGTATATAGTGGGGGAAGATTTACATCAAAGGGTATCGGATATGAACATTGAAATGAACAAGTTTTCGCGTGGCTGATAAATGTGCAGGTTGATAATATATATATTTCTGTAAACGGCGAAGCCGTTGTTCACGATGAACATATCAAATACTTGGGTACAATTTTGGATTCGAATTTGAACTTTGACGCACACGCAGATTATATAACGAGAAAATTTTCGAAAAAAGTAGGATTCTTATCACGAATCGGCAAATCTTTGTCTATGAGTACAAATATGTCACTCTATAAAGCCATTGCAATTCCTCATTTACAATTCTGTTGTTCCTTATTGTTCAATTGTCCTCAATATCAAATAAGTCGATTAGAAAAAATACAAAATAGGTTTATGAGATCTTAATTGAAATGTAATAGATATACACCTGTCAAATCCATGCTTAATGTGTTAAATATGTTATCTGTTAGCCAAAGAGTTGTGTTTAATGTAAAAGTGTTCATTTGCAAACTGAAAAGAAATATGTTACCAACCTACATTAGTGATAGAGTTCGATTATTTGAAGATGTACATCCTTATAGTACGAGATTAAAAACAGACTTTATCCTTGGAAAATGTAACACTACACAGAAGCTAAAATCTATTTTGCACATATAAAAAACTGTGAAAGTTTGAAAGTATTTAAAAGACTTTTGAGAACGTTCATCTCAACCGAATGCAATACAGTTTAAAGTCACTCTAATTCAATTCGGCTTTATGTATGCTAGTACTCTAATTTATGTTTATCATGTAATATCAATTAGGTGCTAAGTATAACGTTTTTGTTTTTCTACTATATTATGTTATGTACATATAGGTATTGGTACTTTACTTAATTCACATTATTTTACGATTCATTATTTTAATTTTTAATTAACTTACTATATTTTGTAATATGATGTAGCAATTCTGCTAAATAAATACATTATGATTTTGAGATTCAAAAATCTAAACAGTCTCCATCCTATCTGATGAAGGTTTTCCACATCGAAACAATATTGCAGATTGAGCAAATTAGTATAAAATTAATGAAATAATCTCTTATTATTCAAATTATCTAGATTAATTTCATCTTTCATCTCGAAAAACGTTCCAAATTAATATTTCCTTCATTTCCTCGGTATTTTTCCCACGTAATCTACTAGGTTTTTCGAGACTAATCTCATCTTCAAGTAATCGGCTACTTATATCAATTATTCAATTTGAAACGTTGAAGCTGAAATAAAGACAGGGAATTGAGGGACGTTTTCATGATTTGAATAGAATAAGCCTTAATTTTTGAAATACTGAAATAAAATTGGTAATGAGAATAGCTGAAAAAAAATTGAATATTTTTGATAATGAAAGATAGCTTTCGAATTTGTTGCCTTACATTTTCTGAATTTTCCATTAAGAAATTTTTATTATTTACAAAATTTGCACTGTTGCAAATTTTCTATTTTCTGGCACATTATTTCAAACGAATTAACTGGCAAAACTAGTTTCTAATTTTGATATGAATTATGGTTATCCCTTTAATATGTAGATTAATTTCTACAGGAAATAAAAATTTCAGAACAACATAATCAACATAATCATTCTCGTTTAAGAAAAATTTTATGTAATCAGTAAAAAATGTTCAATGTGCAGAAAGAAATAACTTGAAAATCTAATTTTTATCAAACCTGCCTCAATTTTTCTGGGAACCAGGACCATATGAAACTTTAATTTATTTTCAGTATGCTTTAACTTTTGAAAACATGCAAGAGGGAATAGGTCACTCGAAATCCATACGATGAAAGTGGCAGCAACCAACTTCTGGGTGCTCATACATTATTTAAACATGTAGGTAGGTACTCTATTCGCTATTTAAACTAGCTAGTGGCTCCATAAACATTATAATATGAAATATTGGCTATAGGGACAACATCATCAGTGGACTCAAAATAACTCTAGAAACTCTCCAGAATTTCCACGCAATTTTTTCTCGATAAACAAATAGCAAAGAGCCGGCTTTTCACATTTGTAATATATCAATAATTGCAACTGAGCACTAACAATTATTACATTATAATAAGTAGAGGAATATAAGATATATTTATATATTATAAATAATGAAAACGAATTTGAGTTTCTATTGTCAATTTATTTCGAAATTAATAGCCCTAAACCTATTTATAAATTGATAATATCATCATTGAAGAAATTTATAATTCAATACAGTATGAGCTATTAATAACAATCAAATATATAAGTGATGAAAATTATTCGAAATACATTTGGAAAGATCTATTCAGATTATTGAGAAATGACCAGTATATTTCTATTATTTCTATTGCATACTGATATTCGTAAAAAAAACAATGAACCTGAAACAGTTGCAGTCATTTAGAAAAAACTTTCATACGTTGATAACCCTATCAATAACACATTGTTATTGAACAATTGTAAAAAAAAAAAAATTTCCAAATTCAATTTTTTTAATTTGTAAACGAATATAAACTTAAATTCAAACAGTTGAACTTATTTTATACTTTATTTATAACGTAAATAAATAATGATGTTATATAATTTATAAAGAATTTGACACTATTTTAATAAAGTGTAAATCATAAGTTCAAGTGTTTGAATTTAAGTTTATATTCAATTTCCAAATTAATGAAATGTTTAAATTTGAGAATGAAATGAATACTATTGCTTTACAAAACGTATATGAATCCGTGTATGAATTACCAAGGTTGTAGAAACCAAATATTGTATCTAGAACACCATCTAAAAAACGAAAAAAGAGAAAGCTGGTAGCTTTCTCTTAAAATAAAATACAAAATATAAATCGTACAAATAATTACGAATCAAGAATATTCTTCAGATATCAGGAAATATCCATATAGATATATTAATAAATAAAAAAAATCTTACGTATAAATATTTATTTATTACTAATAAATTTTACATTACTTTCCAATAAATAGGACTTTTGACTATTTTCAAACCGACGGTTTAGGTTTACTATAAGAGAGAAATGTTGATTGCTTCGAGATGTTTTCTCACCCACTGTTATTTACCAATTTAGTTAATAATTCTTATGACACAATTGTACGTTTCAAGTAATCAAGGCAATTTATAATTTCAAGAAGAGTTGTGAAGATATAAATGAGTTCGTGTTTCCTCCAACTCAAGCTTTCCTGAATGGTATTTACTTCTGCATCAAGAGCAACTAGCAGAAGAAGAAAACATCAAATAGGTATACCTACCTATATACGACATACTGCGAGAATCCATATATATATATATATATATAACACATATATATATATATATATATATATATATATATATATATATATATATATATATATATATATATATATGAAGCGCATAGATGTAGCGATTAAGTATTGCATTGCCACTGGGTAAACATCTGATGAAGATACTTGTTTATAGCTTTCTATAACCCGAACATGTAACCGTTTATGAGATTTTATAACCTTTAGATGTCATCGTTTACAAAATGAATGTTTATATGAAATATATTGATCATTTCAAACTTGTTATACTCAAATCTTTATAAAGATCATGAGATAAACACGATTAGCGAAAACTTAAGTTGAGGAAAAGAATGAAGTCACTTCAAGTACTGAAATTTATTTATCATTTTATTTATATTAAATATTAAAATAAATTAAACTCTTGGCTTAATGTTTCACGATTTATCTAACAATATGTATATTCAACATGTTTCAAGCGTTAGCTCATTTTCATATTTATACATATTGTTAAATAAATCGTGAAACATTAAGCCAAGATTTATTTTAATATTCAATTATGTTTCATCAAGAGTTAAGCGAGAATTCAATCTCATTCATTTTATTTATTATATTTATTTTATTAGATAATGTTTTTTATTATTATAATTTTTTTTAATATTGTATGTCTATGTTGTAATTGATATTTTTAGTAACCAGATTTATTCATTATTACCTGTTACCTGTTACTTGTTACATGTTGGAAATATATGCTTATTATTTTTTTTTGTCAGAAACTATAAGTGCTAACCTAACACTCAAGTTCAAATTATGCCAGTTACTTCGATAGATGTGAAACGAACCTTTTCCTCTTACAAAAATATTCAAACTGATCGGAGACACAATCACATGTTTATGATTGTCTACTGTTTAAGCATTCAAAAAATATTGTATAATTCATATTTCATGCAATGTTACTGCAATGTGTAATGTGACTTATCCTAGGGTGTTTCACTAACTGTATGCTAATTTTGAAATTGAAAAAATGAGAACATCTTTTTTTCCGTTCTCAAAATTCATCCCCATTTGATTTGGTATATTCTACCAAATTTAGTATATATAAAATGTTGCATATTATGCTATATGCATATACAATATTCAAGGTAATTTATCATAAGCAGAGATATAACTGTATGGGAGGTTTCATGGCTTCAATTTCCACCAATGCCTCTACAATTTCCACCAATGCCTCTACAATTTCCAATATTCGATTAAGATGTTTCCTTATACTCCTCAGTGATGACGCTAAATTCTATATAACTCGCAGTCGAGATGCCATTAATATAGGGTGATTTTTTAAGCGTATTTTTTTTAATCGAATAAAACACTCAATTTGCATCATATATTCAAAATTTTTATTGAAATTGATAACTTTGCCTTTGCCATTTACATTTCGAAGATAACTTCATGTAAATGTTGTCCGCGTCTACGTATCAAATGGTCCATTCGGAATTTGACACATGTCCAATTGCTGAGAATGGTGACGAATTGGCACTTCACGATCCTCATTAACACTTGTACAGCTGCAATATTCTCTTCAGTACGCACTGTAAGCATGCGAGACAATGGTTTAATGTCCAACAAAGTAAACTTGGTGCGAAATTTGGTGATAACAGCGTGAATTGTTGATTCACCAGGTCGAATATGGTCGTAACAAACGATACACATTTCTAACAGAGCACGAATTTTGATAGTAAATTTCAACAATTTGCAATCGTTGCTCGTTTTTAAGTCTTTCCGCGATGAAATGGCAGAGTCTAATGAAAACTTTTCACTTTAGCGGATGACGTTTGGATGCCATTACCAACCAGTGCCGGGAACCTGAAAAACTAAACTCTTAAAAAATTACACGTTATATTATGTAGGTAGTGGAAACCTCAATTACTCATTTACAGTGTACACTATCGCAGAATTTGGAATGATTCAATCCGATTTGAGCACCTTGAGTTAAATTTTTTGATGTAATGAATAATTTTCAATTGACCAATCTGGAAGATCGAGTTGAGAATGAATTCATATGTAATATATATTCTGTTGGAATATATATATATATATATATATAAATATATATATATATATGAATATATAAATATTTTCGACCAAAATTGATTTATTGCATTCTGTTTAAGATAAGTTTCATTGTTTGTAATTATGTGGCATCCACTTTAAAGCATGGAAGTTTCATTGTTTGTAATTATGTGGCATCCACTTTAAAGGGAAGTTCGAAATTATCTATTTTCAAACGAGAACTGTCTCGCTGGCTCCTAATACAACAAGTATCATTGGGTTTCAATAGAAAGATATTTTTGTACTGTTTTGCTATATTTTTGTACAATATAGTTTTGTACTATATTCATTTGTTCTTGTATGGCGTTCAGGGCCCGGGTAGTTTTAACCGGAGTTAAATGAGCAGAATCTGGAGAAATCTTGATTTTTTCAGCTTTCTGGATTTTGCTCCTTTCGATACTGTTTAACTGTACTGCTATCTTGTACTTTTTCAGAATAAAGTTATTATTATTATTACTATTTAAATGTGGAATACATCTATCAAAAAAAACCTATCTGGACACAATTTTTAATTTATCACATACGTCAGAGACGGTTGAACCGTTTACGTTGAACTACTTGACCAGATGATTTTATTCGGAAAAAAGCCATAGATATTATAAATTTACGTTATTGGGAAGAGTAATCACAAATAATATATGGTGTCCAAAAACTAATTTCGCAAAAAAGTTTCTGATATAAAAAGTAAGCCTGTTGATCCTCGAATTCGTCGAAAAATTTATCCGGAATTGAACTTTTAAAATGTGCAGAAAACTTTTATAAAGATAAATTCTCAATTTAGTTATGGACTTTCAGTAGGTCATAAACTATATTTCAAAAGTTCTGCAAGTTGCATCGAGTGGGTATTACGGTTTTCTTCTTTTTACAGAGAAAAAGTTGGAAGCTTTTCAGGAAGTAGATATTAAAATTCACCCTTGGATAAACTTATGATACGATTACAACTCACTAATGAGATTTGCGTGTAGCTCTCACGGTTTTCACTTTCTCAAACTATTCGAGTCAATCTAATTATTTCCTGAAAAATTCAACTTCACGCTTACAGTGTGAACAAAATTATAGGACACTTTACGACAAGCATATCCTTATTTGAAATAAATTCATTCTCTCAAAGGATATTAGGGTAGGTATATGATATATGGAGAAAAGGATGAAGGGACAAGTGGAATCATTGAAATTCATATTGAAGAGTATTAGCACTTTATATTACCTCAACATGCAACTGAGCGTTTGAAAATTTCTTAAATAGCCCCTAAACGAAGTTGGCAAAAAAAATGCAGAATAACTATCATTCATTATTTTTCAAGTATTTTCAAATTAACCATTCATACGAGTATTGGACTGATATCCCACAGGTCTCAGCTATCTCATGCACTTTCAATCTGCGGTCTTTTAATACTACTTGATGGATTTTCTCATCATTTCTCAAGTTGTGTCCTTAACGGCCGTCCTGAGCGAGGCTCGCCAGAGGTGCTCACATGACCCATTTTGAATTAAAAAACCCACTGCTCAATAATAGTTGAATATGTTGGGGAGGAGTCTCCTAGTGTTGAATCCATCTCTTCTTTTATTTGTTTTGGTGTTGAACCTTTCAAATACAAGTAGTTGATATCAGCAAGTTTCTCCAATTTTTCCATTTTCACGAAAACAACGGAAACGTCTCGCGCAACGTGCTCTCAAACGCAAACTTACGTAGCGATTAGGCTAAAACTTCACATGAAAGCTCAGTGGGAATGGTACTGTAAGACGCCGTACCAAAATTAGACCTAGTGGCGCCATCTCCTAGTGTTCGGGTAGGAAACTTTTCACCGCACTTTCGTATTGGATACCTATGATTGGAATTACTTCAGAATGTTCATAACCCATGAACTCAGCACGTCTGTCAATGAAATGGGATATGAAAAAATCTGGAGGTTACTTACGGCAATATCTGGTAACTAATCAACTGATCTTTCAAACAGAACTACGAAAGATTTCTGTTCATGTTTAATGGTCAGCAGTACTGTCTTACTGAAAAAATTCTCTCATTTCTGACCTCTTTATTTTGAGTTCAGTGCCTCATTCATATTTTCCAAGCATAAGTGATAAATCCGAAGTCCTTCAACGTAATTTACAATAAATTTTGAAAATATTTTATAATCTACGTATTGTTAACTGCCCACATAAGACATCACTGTAATACTTATTATTCTTCTGAAATTTATATTATTCGTTGTTCTGATATCTTCAGTGAATTTTGCGTCTTAAATCAATTTGAAATATAATGAAAATGTCGAATAGTTCGTCTCACCCAAAAATATATACAATCAAACACATTTAGAATTTTGTCATAATATAATTAAAATACTCATGACGCGTTTCGAGGTACTACTTCTTTATCAAATGCTAAATACCAATAGGTATAACTAACCTAGAGTGAGGAATATAGAATACGACTGAAGTTATACAAAGAAAGAAAGAATCGTATACCTGAAATTAAACACAGAAAATCAGTTTCTTGAGTCGGGTATACCAACTTAAAACGTTCAATACATTGAATAAAAAACACTCAGCTTAGCTTCACAAAATTATATTGTTTTAAGGCAATTGTGTCTGGGTGTTACCTCATTTCCAGAGGATGAACTGGACACTTGTTCTCTAGAACCTTCATTTACTTCGGCGTTAACTTTTCTTCAAGCATCCTATATTGATGCTTGAAGAGCACTGGCGTTAACTTGAGGAGTCTACGTGTATAAAAAACAACCAATTTTTGGTAAAGTTGATTGTATATTCACTGATCTCTTGATGAAAGATCAATCAATAATGGGTGCCTCAAAATTATTGCAAGATTTGAATTTGCCGCCATTTATGCGACATGATAACACAATTCGTTTTGCCGAAATTGGATGATATGAATGTGGTCAATATGTGGTTCAAACAAGACGGTGCCACATGACATACAGCATGTGAATCACTTCAATTACCGCATGAAATATTTTCGTTGACCAGAATTCGACCCCTAGATCGTGTGATTCAACACCATCAGATTTTTTATGGGGTCATTTGATATCGCAGGTCTATGGCAACAAGCCCACACTACGCGCACATAGAAAGAGGAGATGAGAGCGTATGTTGATGCTAAGTCCTGGAGACCGTTTGGTCGATGAATTATTCCATGAATAACTTTATCCTATGAACTTTATTAACCAATAAAAAAATCACAATTGAAGGACTAAAAACCGTATTTTCTATTCCATTCAAATCTTGCATTAGTTTCATATCAAATTATCGAATGAAAGCCCTCGGCTTAATTCGACGAAAGTTTATCTTTCGTTGACAATTTTTTCGCAGTTTTAACCCATTTCCAAAAGTTAACCTTATTCTCCATTATTAATGAATAATTAACGAAAAATCTCTAGGAGAGTGTAGAACACTCATTTCTAGATAAAAAGTGTTCAGAGAATAAGTGATCCGTTCAACTTTAAAAAATTGTTTGACAACGCAAAACAATTATCTAAAGAGGATATAATTTTGTGAAACGAAGACAAGTGTTTTTTTCCAAACAGTATATTATTTATGATTTAATAAAGTCATTTCCAAAATTATGATCATTATTATACAAGTATTTAGGTAACATTAATTTCAATGAGCTATTTCAAGAATAAGTTGAAACTGTAATATTAATTACTTCTATAGACCATTTCCATCAAACAAAGCTTTGTTATTCAGTAATTGATCGCTCCAGTCGTTAGTCTGGAGATATTCTTTTGTTTACATCTCACAATCAACGAGAATCGAAAATTGTTCCGAAATAAAAACAAGGCTTGTCTCATCTATCATGATTAAACTTTTCTTTCGCCGAGGAAAAAATGTCATCCACTAATTATCAAGAAAAATTTCTTCTTTCTCGCAGTTGAGTTTGCTATCTAACACAGTTGAGTCGATTCCAGCCCATGCTCGGAATGATGTTTTGCTCATTCTTTAACTATGTTTCCGGAATTTTATTCCGGTTGTAAATAGCGAAGTCTGCGAATAGTCAATAAAGTTCAACCGTCAACTGAAAAACGTCTAAGTTTTCACGAGAAACTAATTTGGCCCATTGTATTTTTATAACACTGCTCATCAAGTTCTCTGAAATGGACTTGCGGATGAATAACATCTCGCATCGGTTGCGTTTATGGCTCAGTTTTATACAGTTTTGTTGTTATTCTAGGGGAAATCATACGACCCCCTCACAAAAAAAAACAAACTGCAGGAGACAGACACTAAGAGAAGGGATACCTTGGTTCTAAAAACAAGAGCAGTTGACGATGGAATCTGTGAAGCAGTGAATTCTGTAGGGGAGTTTTCCATTCGAAGAAATCATAAATTTTTACGAGAATTCTTCAAAACACATTCCATATGATTGGAAAAAAAGTGGAAAAACTCATATAATTATAGGTTATTTCTGATATAAAAAACATACTGAGTTTTGAACATATTTGAATATTAAAATAAATTAAACTCTTGGCTTAATGTTTCACGATTTATTTAACAATTTGTATAGTCAACATGTTTCGAGCGTTAGCTCATTTTCAAGACTAAACTATAAGGAACGTACAACAAATTTATATCTACAAAATGGATGTGAGTAGGGAGGATAGTTGAACAATTAGATTTTCAACTAATATTTCTCAACAAGATATGTGAGGTAAATACATTTTAAAAAGAACACTCAAAATAAAATAAACTTACAGAACGTGAGATGATATGTCACCACATTTCGACATCAAACAATAACACAGTTATAAAACCAAAACTTCAAAACTTTTTGATCTGGAATCATTCTTCTGTACGCGTTACCAATTATATCACCGTTTATTCGGTACTGTACAGTTGAAGATATATATATATATATATATATATATATATATATATATATATATATATATATATATATATATATATATATTGATGATTCATGAGGCCGATACTTGGAAAAACTTAATATCCATAATGAAACAATAGTTAGAATTTTCTCATAATTTTAATACAAACACGCATGACGACGTTTCAAAGTACTACTTCTTTTTTAAATGCTGGATTGATACTAGGTGTAATTTTACAAACTCAATACTTATAGTTATTTTCACAAAACAAACTAGGTATATTCAATAACTAACTTGTAATGAGGACCATAGATTGTATTCGATGGTCCTATATTCATGGGGAACAAACTTTATAATGATAATATACTCCTAGGACAGTGAAATTCCTAAATATATATTTTAAATTTATTGACAATATTGTATTGTATAGATGTTTTGTTTTTGATTATTACACTAAGGTACCGAGGAAGAAAGTAAGGCTCTTGAAACGTCTAATAAAGAACTTTTGATTAGTTAACTATATTACACAAACCTGATAAAACCAAATACACATTATGATCATCTTGATAATATAAAGAATCAGGTAGTTAAACCATTTTCTTAATAATATATATATATATATATATATATATATATATATATATATATATATATATATATATATATATATATATATATATATATATATATATATATATATATATATATATATATATATATATATATATATATATATATATATTTGAAAGTTTTTAGCATTAACAGGCTTTTTTTAATATGAAAAAGTTTATTTCTGTTGACGTTTCGTTGTTATATTATCAAACAGGCAATAAATCAATTTCAAGATATATATATATATATATATATATATATATATATATATATATATATATATATATATATATATATAGGAAAACAATCATATGTTTTGACAATTATTTTACCTATGAGAATCTATAATTCATCATCAATTCACTAGAGGCGCTTGAATATAACACGTATCAGAAAACTGGTGCAAAATTTAATTGACTTTTTTTTTTAACTGATCATCTAAAACATTTCCTGCTCCTGAACATAGCATTAAGCTCAAAGGTGATAGCTGACATCTCTGTTAGGTGGTTATAGTTGTACTCAAGTTCACTTTCTAAGATCTGTAATCAGTTTTCATGTACATGACGAAGGTATGACATATCAAAACAATATTGTAGTGGACAATATATACATAACTTTTGAAATTCTTAAAATTGGTCAAGTGTTAAGTGTGTGAAATGGAATTAAATTACGAATCTCTCGCCTCTATCAACTATATGAAACTCTAATCAAATATTCTTCAGAACAGCATTTGTTTCAATCATTGTACAACATGTTTCTGAAAAATAATTAGCTCTCATGTATTTACGCAATAATACAAAAAACATACTCTAAAGATGTGAATATCTTGTAATCAACATTATAACTGGAGTAATTGAATAAATATTGCAAAAAAAAGTTGCAATAAATACAAAATCTATGGATTACTCGCTATTTTGCTTGAATATATTTTAAATTCTTGCTACTTGTGATGAGTCAATGAAAATTATATCGAAAATTTCACATGGCAATGAGAACAATAATGGAAGACGGAAGATACAAAACAACAATGAAGGAAATATTCATTGCAAGATATATCGATGGGCAGTCTAACATACCTACCGAATAATTATTTAACATTTTATGAAATCATCTAGAGATTTTATAATATTGATGAATAGAGCAATGAAACTCTTGTCGAAACCGTAAAATCCTTCCTAACAATGAACCTATGTATATAAAGATAGATGATTGATGATCTACATCCGACAATATCAGCTTTATTTGGAAGGAAAAACGAGAACAACTTGTCTTTTAAAACTGGGTACTTTCTTTTTGAATAATCTATCAAAATGAAAAAAATAGAAGAATTGAATTTTTTTTTGAAGTTACAGGTTATCCACTGTTGCTATAATATTTTATAAAAAACTTATATTATGCATTGGACCGATTTTAGACATAAGTACTTAGACATTTTATTCAAACAAGCTCCTTGTTTGAATAAAATAACATATATCTCAAATAATACATGAAATGAGATTCTTGAGAGAGATGATCTGTACTTGAAATAAAATAATTCAGCTCTATATTAAAATAATTGTAATATCATTATGTAATATCATTTGATAATGAAGAAAGTAGATCGAAACGTTTTCAAATTAAAATTAATTCGAATGTTGGACTTTAGGTTTGTTCGAAGATCAAACATTCTTGTGCAGCTTCACATTCTGACTTCTGAACTTTGAGGACTGTTTTTACCTATGAAATTTCAAAATTCAATGTCAATACATTCAACTCCAGAACATCAACGATTGGTTGACTGGAAGCGTGATAGAATTTCCATATATATTGAAATAATGAATTTATTGAATCTGTCAAAAATATGTGAATAGGACATGACAAAAACACACATCCACAACGAACATAAGATAAATAAGGAATAGATCTCGAAGATGTAATTTTCATCGAGAATACTACTGGTTTCAATAACAACGAAAAACATAGATTGGTTTAACTTCTACGATGTCATAAAACCCAAATAACAGAAGTTATAAACGAAATTGCGGACTTTGTGTTCAAGAATCTTTCATATTCGATCATATTTTTTCTCCATATATAATAATTTAATAAAATAGTTATTGTATTCTCTGTCAACTAGATTGAAAGTAGCCATTTCATATTTATTTTCAAGTGTCTTAGTAATGATGATAATTATAATTTTCATTATATGAAAGACCTATACAGACCTATACCTAAGAACGAATGAAACATTTGGATTGAATAAATATTGTATAAAGAATGAAAATTTTGAGAGAAAATAAAGAATAAAGAAACTTGAAAAAAGTAGATCACTAACTTGAACAAGTTGGTGGTCTACCTCTCCATCTCTTTTGTGTAGCTATGGAAAGGCACTCTTTTATTTTATGGTCTTCGGGGCGTCGCTTAACGTGACCATACCATGTTAGCCTGGACTCGGCGAGTTTGTACGCGATCGGTATAACTTTTAAACTACCCCGGATGAGTTTATTTCTTATTTTGTCCATCGCAACATACGCATTTCTCTGTATGTAGTTTTTTTTTTCTAGTAACGAGATAAATATTCTGATAGGAAAATTCATCAATTGGATATTTCTTAGTAGATACTTTGTGTCTTTTCAATGTCGAGTATTTGAAGTCTAATATAAAGGGTTTTGAGGTAAAATATAAGTCTGATGATTCTTTTTTGAAAAATAAACATATTACGTGATCAGGAGTAATAACCTCATAACTAATTGTAGTATGACAGATGGTAATAAGATATAGTTTACACTGATCAAATCGAGTACGTTTTCTCCACCTCTAGAAACGAAGAAGAAGAAATAGTAGAATTCTTTCTTCAGATGCAATAAAGCTTAGCAGTCTTCATCACATAAGACTCAAGAGATGGACACCAAGATATTCAAATCTAGAACGAAACGCATTCTTTCCAACAGAATGAGCCATACATAACTTCGAATTTCCAGCTTTTTTCAGTACTAGTATGTATTTAGGACACGAAACATTGACCAACACGCAACCGTGCCTTTCTGAATCTCAGCTTTCCAGGGAAATAAGAGAGGTCCCAGATTGATTCCTTGAGGATATCATGAGACCCAAAATATCTTCTACAAAAAGATTCATTGAATTTATCGCTGACTCTTCGAAAGCCAAGTGTTTTGGAAATTATTGCAGTCGAAAATCATAAGGTCAAATGCTGTTTGGAAGAGAAAAATATCACAACAATAAATGCAATTTAAGAGTGTTATTGCAACTTTGTTATTCAGAACAAGTTCGTTTTCTAGGTAGGATAAATGAATCCCAATATTGCCAAATAGCATAGCCATGAGTATGTGATTGTCTAATACTTCTTCACTCCCCGTGAAGCACCAGAAATTGACTACAGATTCTGACTAAGTCTCCTGAGATTGAACTTTCTATTTCGGAGAAGCTATCTCCGCTGTTTCTGTGGCTTCTTCCTCGTCTTTCAATAAAATTAGGGCGTTAATATATACACTCCGCCCTATGACCTTATGATCCTGAAAAAATCGCATAGTACTCAAGATTTTATATAATAGAGTAAATTATATAATGAGCCTAAATTATATAATAGAGTACCTCTATAATTACTGAAAAATTCTCTCAAAGATTCTTCAAATGTAAATTGAAAAAAATTCTGTAATATGTATAACACTACCAATGATTTTTTGAGGTTAGATACCTCTGTGTTTTAGGTAATTTTTTAACGTTATTCATACATATATTCCTGTTGTTTATTGTTGTTTCTATGTTATCGAAATATTGAGTTGTGTTTGAACGAAGTTATCAGCCACCAATAAATATTTACTTATCTATGAACATTGCCCATCCTCATACTGATGCTTCACTTTAATTCTATGTAGATTCTTAACGCACAAACATACGACTACGACATATGTCAAAAGATTAATTACGCCAATTGTTCAATTTTCGGTTCGATGTCGAATTGCCAAAGAAACAGAAGGTACTGTTTTCAGTACTCTGAATAGTCAAGAGCAACAGTCAAGAGATACTATTCCCTGGAATGGAATATGCGTCTATAATATGGTCTCCTGAGTACATTTATTCTATTGTCGACTTGAGGGCAATTCAGAGGAAATGTTTGAAGTATATGTACTTCAGATGTTATGGGCTATATCCTTCGAGAGGCTTCGACCATTCCATCCTAACCGATAGTCTGAGAATTGAATTATTGAAGTTGAGTCGTGAACCGTTCGGCCTAACGTTTCTCTTCAAAATTTTGCACAATTTGATTGACTCACCATTTCTTCTCACCAAAAAGTATTCGTGTACCAAGGCCTGGTCTGGGGCGGAATAATACATTTTATGTCACTTACAGCAGATCAAATGTTATGTCACGTTCTCCTATCAACTGTATATGTAACTATTCTTTATGATGGGTGTTGCGGTCAATGTGATATCTATTTTGATCGGCTATCAGTTATCTTGGCATGCCACTCAGAACACCGCAATTGGATGTGATATTTTCATGTACTTGTGTTGTCTACATATGACTTAGATATAAATAATATTTCAATTTTGGTTTTTTTCTTTTTTTTACTATAAATTACTATTGCAATTGATTTTAATTTTATTTTTATTCATCAGATATATTTCGTTACTATCTAGTGAACTTCTGCAGATCATATGTAACTTTCTAATAGACAATATTTTATTTCTAGTTTGTTGAATGAAAACGCGTCATGCTATGTAGTCAATAAACTGTGAATCATAAGTTCAAGTGTTTGAATTTAAGTTTATATTCAATTATAATGAATTTACATCAAGTAAACGCCAACACTATTAAATATTGTTAAATCTGTTTATTGTTCAATACTATTTCAATTTATTTCAATTCAGTTTTTTCGTTGTATATATTCGCTTATACTCTCTTTTTAGTTTTTTTTGTTCATTTTTGCTCATTTATTATTATTTGTGTGCAAGTTGTTATTTTTTCTCTGTAATTGAATGTATATCTGTTGGGGACAAATGTGTTATTATTATGATTACCCCTTTAAAATTTCATTATTTTCATTTCATGCATTCGTATAAACTTTAGTTTTCGACTAGTGTCTGTGAAATTAAGATATGGATTTGGGTTGTAATTTCCTCTACACCTATCAAAAATTACTTAAGAAATATCCCTAGGCCAGAGTTAATTTTTCGGATAAGTGTCCCAATATACTCTAATTGGCGTTATCAGATCTTCATCGATATCCATAACACGAAATATATTCTATCCAAACGGTAACAAATCGTTTCGTTTGGCTCGAGCCGACATGATCGTTCTTTTAATTAAATTGACAACTTCCTGTTATCCAATCGTTTCGTCAAAGCAGAAAAAAATTACCATAAGAATTTCTGAGACTATTCTATAACCAATACCTATTCACCTTGATACAAGCCCACAGGAAATAATCAACCACTGAATGCATGTTGAATGCTCAATAATATCATAAGATATAATGAAAAAGGATTAATATATCCTTGGACAGAATCATTATTTCTATATAGTTTCCGTGAATGAACTTAAATTTTTAATTTGAGGTAGGTTCGCCTCATTCAACCAACAAATATGTAGTATTATTTTTTTAATGTTTTCCTTTCACTCAAATTTTTATTTCGTGGAACACCCAAAAAATATATGAAACAATAAAGTCAGGTAATTAAAATAGAGAGAAACATTTTTTATAACTCTAAATGGGTTCTCCTGAATATGTTTATATTGTATAATATTGTTTCAATATATTATATTTGTTTCGGACTCAAGTTAATCATATTGTCTAAGTGAAATCTTTGAATAATGAGCCTTCATCACTTGTACTAATTGAATATAAACTTAAATTCAAACACTTGAACTTATGGTTTACACTTTACTGACTACCTAGCATGACGCGTTTCGTTGTTACAAACGACTTCTTCAGATGCTTATGGAATGATAACAACATTTTGAAAAACACAGGTATAACTATCAGGGAATTTTGGGATTCTATGGTTTTGGTTTTACCTAATATATTTCATTCTGAAAAATAATTTTTATTGAACGAAAAGGTTTAACAAGGGTGAATTACTTAATCCTATTTGTTCATTGCCCAAATTTCCAGAATTTTTAAGCCGATTTATTTCCACTATTTCCCAATAATCTAATTGACTACTTTTCTCTATATTGTGTAGAATTTTGAAATTCGTATCAAAAGTATGGTTTTCTGTTAATAAATGGTTAGCATAATTCGAATTGCTTTTATTATGGGCGAAGCTATATTTATGTTCCTGTATTCTAGTACCGAAATTTATACTAGTTTTACCTATATATATATATATACCGGGGCATGTTTCACAATTCAATTGGTAAGCACCTGATTTGTCTTCTCTTTTAATTTTGTTTTTATTAATGAGATTGAATTCTCGCTTAACTCTTGGTGAAACATAATTGAATATTAAAATAAATTAAACTCTTGGCTTAATGTTTCACGATTTATTTAACAATATGTATAGTCAACATGTTTCGAGCGTTAGCTCATTTTCAAGACTAAACTACTATAAGAGAAGTACAACAAATTTCTATCTACAAAATGGATTTGAGTAGGGAGGATAGTTGAAAATCTAATTGTTCATTTACAATTTCTTCTTTTCTCTTCCAAGAACTGCTAATTTCAATTGCTTCCAGAAGGTCTAAACGTTTACCTTTATTACCTGAGTGTAGGCATTTAGTTTTATCATAATCTATGAAGTGATTAGAGCTAATACAATGTTCTGAGAATCCAGTTTTATTAACATTGTACAAAATCGACCTTTTATGTTCATCAACCCGAGTTTTTATTCTTCTACCTGTTTGGCCGATATAAAATGCTGGACATTCATTACAAAAAATCTTATAAATACCGCTTTTGTCTTCAACATTTGTCTTTTCTTTATTATTCACTAAAAGTGACTTAATATTCCTTTTGTTTGTACAAATGGTTTTAATTTCTTAAAAGATTCTTTCTAAAAGATTAAAGAAGAGAGAAATTAAAACCATTTGTACAAACAAAAGGAATATTAAGTCACTTTTAGTGAATAATAAAGAAAAGACAAATGTTGAAGACAAAAGCGGTATTTATAAGATTTTTTGTAATGAATGTCCAGCATTTTATATCGGCCAAACAGGTAGAAGAATAAAAACTCGGGTTGATGAACATAAAAGGTCGATTTTGTACAATGTTAATAAAACTGGATTCTCAGAACATTGTATTAGCTCTAATCACTTCATAGATTATGATAAAACTAAATGCCTACACTCAGGTAATAAAGGTAAACGTTTAGACCTTCTGGAAGCAATTGAAATTAGCAGTTCTTGGAAGAGAAAAGAAGAAATTGTAAATGAACAATTAGATTTTCAACTATCCTCCCTACTCAAATCCATTTTGTAGATAGAAATTTGTTGTACTTCTCTTATAGTAGTTTAGTCTTGAAAATGAGCTAACGCTCGAAACATGTTGACTATACATATTGTTAAATAAATCGTGAAACATTAAGCCAAGAGTTTAATTTATTTTAATATTTTGTTTTTATTGTTCTTAATGTGTCTCGATAAATTATTGTTCGTTTTAAATGAAATAATAAAATTATGTTTACATAAAAAGGTTTTGACTTTTTGACTGTCGTTTCCAAAGTATGTTACACTATTATATTTACGATTTCTATCCGACTGATAAGGAAATACTAATCGTAGAGCTGTCCGATAGAGTTTTTTGTCAAGAATTTTTGACACTAATTCGCTTTCATAATTACCTATTAGTAACCGCAATCTGTTTAATGATATTCAGTTCTTTATTGAAATTTTTTTCTGATAAAGGTTTATTGGTTAATCTGTGTATCATACTCTGAAACGCTGCCATTTTATGTGAATATGGGTGGCATGAGGAGTTATGGATTATGGTATCCGTATGCGAAGGCTTATGGAAAATAGAAAAATCAAATTTATCATTTAATCTTGTGATTGTCAAGTCTAAAAAGTTGATGGATTTATCAGATTCTATTTCGGTTGTAAATTTTATATTAGGATGAACTGCAGTAATGAAATTCTCAAAATTTTTTAATGAAAGATCGGTACCAGTAAAACAAGTGATTATATGATTTACATATCTATACCAGAATAATAAGTGTTTGAAATTCGGGTTGTTTTGAATACTATTTTCCAACTTATCCATAAATATCTCAGCTAAAAGAGGACTTAACGGATTTCCCATAATAAGACCACTCTTACTACTATAAATCTTATCATTGAACATAAAGTAATTTTGGTTCAAACAAATTTCCAATAACATTATTATTTCAGATTGAGCTTTTATATTTACGTTATTTTTAATAAGCAAATCTTTAATTATTCCAATTGTATCGAAAGGTGGGATAGAGGTAAATAGGTTAACTACATCGAAAGAGATAAGTTTACAGTATAGAAATTTTTGATGGAAAATTTACAATAAAGTGTAAATCATAAGAAGTGTTTGAATTTAAGTTTATATTCAATTATAATGGATTTACATCAAGTAAACGCCAACACTATTAAATACTTGTAATAATGTTTGAATTTCAGTATGAGCTTTGTAAAACTGTATTTGTAATTCGTGTCATAACTGATGTGGAATTTTTATTTCTGAAAAATGTTTTCAACAATTTCCTACTAAAAACATTGAATATATGCAAAATCAACTTAAATATTCGAATAAATTTTTTCAGTTTCAATTATTCATTGAATCCATGTTTCAGAATCTTAACTCATTAAGAAAATTCTCAATTTAAATAATATGATGAATATTTGAAATTACATAAATACGTATTATTCATGAAAATAAAAAGTGTCTTCAGTACAGTCTGTAGTATTCGTTAATTTACAGATTTTCTTGAAAATTGAATGAAATCAAACGTTACCAAATTGTAAAGATGCAATTTTTATCCATGTTTCGAGTTGCTACTGTTTTCGGGACTGTTCTTTTCTGAAATATGAAACCGAAGCTAATAGATATACTGAATTCAAACTGAAAACGAAAAGCACTGTTCAAATACTAACAGTTTTATCGAAAAATGGTGACGTATATTTCGCCAGATATTTGAAATTTTAGGCCCATCTCGATAATTTGTAATTTCTGTGAAGTGTTTGAAAGTATTCTACATGAAAAAATTTCGTATCATGTTAATCCCATGATTTCATCATTCCAACATGGTTTTATGCAGGGTCGTTCAACAATTACGAATCCAACATGATCACTCAGTACATTGCTGAGGGTAGTGAATATCGCAAACAGACTGATGTGATATACATCGACTTCTCTAAAGCGTTCGACAGGCTTGACCACGGTATTCTGTTGAATAATCTAGGCACTTTCGGACTTTCCAAATCCCTCATCAAACTTTTCGAATCGTACTTGATAGGCAGCGAGCAACGCGTTTTTAGCCGGGGGTATATATCAATTGAACACCGTGCTTCATCTGGAGTGCCCCAAGATTTCTTACTTGGTTCTTTGCTTTTCACAATGTTCATAATTGATATAATCGATGTAATAGATGTTTCAGGTTTATTGTTCGCTGATGACTTCAAGATTTTTCATTACGTTTTCAGCATTGGTGACTGTGAAGGCATTGCCAGAAACTTGCGTAGTATTGTAAATTGGTGAGATTTCAACAAATTAACTCTCAACATCTCCAAATGGCATGTTATGTCGTTCTCCACAAAGTATACTTTGCTAAATTTCAACTATGAAATTGGTAATACTAGTTTGGGAAGACCTAAAACATTTATTGACTTTGGCGTAACCTTCGATTCTCAACTAATTTTTTTGCCACATATCAATACTACAGTAACCACTGCCTGTAGAGTATATGCTTCATTATTCCCATTGGTAAGGAATTTAGCAAATATATTAACGCGAAAAATATTGTATTGTGCTTTCGTAAGATCTAAACTTGAATACGGATCAACAGTCTGGAATCCTGGTTATCAGTTACATCTGAGCAACTGGAGTCTATTCAACGGAAGTTCCTGAAACTTTTGAGCTTCAGAATTGATGGAATATATCCATCTATAGGCATACAACATGAACACTTACATGTCGACATAATGTGGACACACTCAGTGCGCGAAGGAAATGCTATGCAATAATCTTCTTGCATAAAATAATTAACAACCAAGTGAAATGTCAGGAATTATTGCAAAAGCTCAACTTTATCGTTCCAAGAGTTTCATCCGGAAGCGAATTGGCGTTCTACCTTCCAGCAGCTATAACGAATGTTCTAAAATTTTCTCCATTTCACACGATGTGTGAACAATGTAATGTTTTGGAAGCCAAGGTGAATATTTTCAATTGTTCTGTTTCTGACAAATAAAAAGTTTATTAGAATTCCATAATATTCAATAAGTTATAATTTCCGAATGTTTTTCTCAAATTGCGATGTTCATAGAACATTATATCGGATTGGAATATTTCAGGTTCATTTCTACCAATAAATTCAATATATCATACTTTCGTTTTTCTTTACGTTTTGAATTTTGAAGAATTCGAAAACTGAACGAACGCTACACAAAACTGAAAGGCATAAACAATGAATTACTATGTTCCTTCTTATAAAAATTCAACTAGATCCCATTTTAAAGTATCGCAAAGCCGGAGGAAAGCCGACAAAGGAGAACGTGGACTACAAAAGAATACATAATGGAAAACAAAGTATTTCCTATGGGCTAAGCAATTTTTCCGCCGTGGTAATAATCCACTTATCTAGCCCCGCCTTATTCATCCGAAAAAGTGAGAATTTGGTAGCGACAAGCCGCCATTCTGTTCTACCGCTTTCTGCTGCTCTTTGACACACCGTACACTCTTATTAACTCAATTCGTGCAGCATGCCATGGAATCGGGATTACATCCGATGACTTCCGCTTGATGTTGCCTTCAACGCCTTGGCACGCCTGATGCCGTAATCAGCTTATACTCGCCATTAGCAACAAAGTAACACAATCTTGTTGCTGGAATAAATTCCGACCTCAGTCGGGACGGGGTGAGCATGAGATGGGCAATTTATTAAAAGTGGTCGCAGATTTATTGCCTTTTTCATCTCACGAATTACACCTTCCAGTCATAAATCCGAATTTTGTTTCGTGATGCACTCAATGAAATCTTAAACCATTCAAGAATTGAATTATTACAAGGCGGAATATGCTTTTGTTTATTGGGAAGATATAAATCATGATTGAAATTTTCGGGAAAATTGAAATTTACAGAAAATCAATGAATAAAAAACGTCTGTAGGAATTTTTTCAATACATAAAGAATTCAGTTCTATTTAACAGAAATATAATAACGATTTGGAGAATTCATGACAATTGGTCTCGGTATAAATTTGATGAACTTATATTTTCTAAGGATTAATGAGCAAAAATTCAAACACATTCAAGAATTTCAGAAATATTGGAATATGGTTTACTGAAATATTGTTTCGGTGATGAAAGTTAGTGTTCATACGCCTGATTCATTCCTGATGACTTTATTATATACCGAAATAAATCTGACCGTACAGCGATTAACTTTCTTCTTGGTCCTCTCAACAAGATGATGATTTTCGAAGAAAAAATAAATTCAAATTCAAGAGTTGAACTTGAATAAAGGTTTGAGAACATTTTCAGTTTCCTCGTTTAATTATCTTATTACCTAATATTCATAAAATTCTGGAAATATCTCGTGGGTAAGGCACATAGAAATTTTCTAGAATTATCTCATTCTTTATTCAGTAACTATTTATTTTCTATCAAAATTCAAAATTTTCTGCAAGGCAAGCATTTCTATGAGCCATTGAAAAACATCCAAAATTTTAGTATTCGTGGCTTATCAATCCATTGCAAAATACCATAAATTAGTCACAAACATTACTAACAACAACAAACGATAACTTTCCGATTGCACTATTTGAATAGAGAAATAGAAACAATCTAAATAAAGAACATTTTTGCTTACTTTCAACTTTCATCTCTAGAATAGAAAAACACTGTTTCTCAGATTGACTCACAATTGATTCATACAATTGTTATGAACAATTCGGATGTCACAATTGATGAATAAACGTGTTATCATAAAAAGTAGAATTTTTCGTTGGAATTTTGATTTCAGGAATTTTTACCTAGGCCGTCAACATTCGAATTTTCATCTTGTTCATCTTTTGATGTGCGACGACTTTAGTTATCCTAACATTCAACACACCTAATCTCAAAAAATAATGATTTGATAGTATTATGTCTTAATGGAAACAATAGAAAGATAATCACAACACAAAGGGTTTCCTTCAACTCATTGAATTTTACACAATGAAATATAGATAAACCTTATTACAATGCAATATTCATACATTTGAATCTGAATATTTTTCGAAAACGTAAAACTTCGCAGGGCTGAGTTTTCCGAGATTTATGAAAAACTGAAGTATTTATCAAGACAGTATATACCTCAGTGGGAATAATAGGTGTTATCAGACAAGTTGTTGTTATAACATAAATACTATCTTTCTTAGGGAAGAGCCAGAACTTCTGAATAATATTGTTTGGTAGTTTTCTTGGTGTAGTTTCCCAATGCTACTGAACTCAAAGTCAAAACAAACATCAAAACCCTCATATATCAAAAGTTATGCAAACAAAAAAAATTTCATTACGTGACTTATCCATCGCATTTAATGCTCATATAATTCCTCGAAGTGTAGTCATGCGAAGTCATTGTTTAACCAGATGATAAAGTCCGGCAAACTTAATCCGGGTTCGGTAATTGATTCTGCATCGCACTTCTCTCGGGGTTTGGGTAAATATCAACCGTATAATAGGGCGTCATCGTAGATGGCGCTAATGGAAACTGCATACTCCTTGTTCCTTCGGGAGCTTCCTGATTATACCCAAGTGCTCCTCGTACTTGCTGAAGTATGTGTTCGCTGGCTCCGAGAATAATGAGAATAACTATACGGGCACGTGCATTGATTATTGGTCTGGAGATATGGGGAACTCGAATAATTGGATCTGAATACTTGTAGCAATTACATAGCACGCTCTCCGAGCTGCTCACGATTATTATTGTGTTGCTAACTGGAAAACCAGCTCGAAGTGGGAAGCTACTCGAACTGTCTGTTATTGCTAATAACCTCTGAGAAGGATTGATGATTTGATGAATGTATGTGAAGTGTACACCTGGTTCATACTAATGTACATTATATGCAATGACGTACATGGTTTCATTAATTGGTTCAATGAAAATCTGCTCATCTTCATTCAGTACCTTAGATACACAGTTCTCTCCATGATTCGTTCCATGCATATGTTTCAGCCCACACAGAACTGACTGTCCAATATTCTGGAAATGTCTTGTTGAATATGAAAGAGCAAATCCATTTTAGGTGAACCTGCTTATTAGTCTCTTCAGCCAAAAACCATTCAATCAAAAATCTGCGTTTGGAAATACCACATCAACAATCAGGACAAACCTAAGTTGTTACACCATACAATAAACAGTTTACAGTGTTTTCGAACAATTTTATTAATAGTAGTAATATTAAGTAAAAGAAACTTACGTTGAAAACCTACACATTTTTCTATATAACAGCCGTTTACATATGTTTCAAGGTTATTGCCTATCGTCAGAACGGCGTAGTTCAAGTTAAAGATGAAAGTACTTGAAGAGATATATAAAAAATTAATATATAAAACACGAAACACAGTTCCGTACACGTTTTATACACCCAAAACATATTGGAAAGAGTCAACACAACGTTGCAGACGACAATGAAATACCGTCCGGCTATTGTGAGACTTTTATAGCTTCTGGAAATCCCAGACTATCTTAACGATGAAAGAATAATTCTAAGAATTATATTTAATGCAGGAAAACTAAAATTAAGTAAAAGAAACTTACGTTGAAAACCTACACATTTTTCTATATAACAGCCGTTTACATATGTTTCAAGGTTATTGCCTATCGTCAGAACGGCGTAGTTCAAGTTAAAGATGAGAGTACTTGAAGAGATATATAAAAAATTAATATATAAAACACTTTCAATAGTACTTTCATCTTTAACTTGAACTACGCCGTTCTGACGATAGGCAATAACCTTGAAACATATGTAAACGGCTGTTATATAGAAAAATGTGTAGGTTTTCAACGTAAGTTTCTTTTACGTAATTTTAGTTTTCCTGCATTAAATATAATTCTTAGAATAATTCTTTCACTAGTAATATTGTTTGAGATAACTTTCGAAACCCACCTCAAGAATATTTTCTCACGGTACAATTTCGAATTGAATGAGATACGTGTAGAGTTGCTAGCTAGTCGTAGTCCATATTCGATTCAAAATTTATTGCTACTTGAAATCATTTTGAATGATTTTTGTTCAATATAAATTGTGACCAACTCATTGTTGAGTCCTCTTCAATCAACTTATAAAGTCTGAATAATTGGGATAGTTCAAAATTTGAACATTAGTCGAATATGAACTCTAAAACGGAAACCTGAAAGTCTCTTAAAGATGTTAAAATCACTAAATTTCTTAAATATATCACAGCTTATACGCGAGTCAAATTTGTTGTTAGTATTCAAAATTGTCAACAATCGAGCTCCATCATATTTTAATAAATACCTAAATAAGAGAACTCTAAACATGGATTACATCTTGACAAAACATGATTATCAAATTGAAAGGTTTAAGTCAACAGCATTGGAAAAAACCCTATTTATTGAAGGCTTGAGATTGTACAATAGTTTACCATGTAATATCAAGTCTTCTCCTACCGTAAGTCATTTTAAATCAAGGTTAAGAAAAATGTATTTTTTGTGTTGAATTGTATCTTTTTTGTTTTTTATTTTTGTGTACTTTTCTATGGGAATGATATTTGAACTTGCCTTATTCGCATATTTTCGATGTGATATGAATTTATTTGTTATGTAATAGTTGATAGGTATAGCTAAATAAAGTTTGATTTGATGACTCTTCATTTAGTGAAAAAAATATATATATATATATATATATATATATATATATATATATATATATATATATATATATATATATATATATATATATATATATATATATATATATATATAAATAGCGATGTTAGTCGCCGATTATAATGAAAAGAAGATACAGAGTATGGTAGTATGCGGCAGCAAAAAATGATGAAAAAGAAAACTCTTTAAAGTGAATCCAAGCTTTCGGAAATATTTATTGTCATCCTCACGGATACTTTTTTGCGGTTGGTACTAAAAGATGTTTACACAAATTGCAAATGGCGTTTCCGAAAGCAATGGTCAAAAATTAATTAATTATAAACAGAGTAAATACACGACAATAATTATTGAGTTTATTTGATATTTGTCAAGCTGTCAAGACACTCCTATTGACAAATATCAAATAAACTGAATAATTATTGTCTTGTACCTAACGTATTTTCCCTGTTTTTAATTAATTAATTTTCAACCATTGCTTTCAATAACTGCATTTGCAATTTGTGTGAACATATTTCAATAACAACCTCAGAAAAGTATCCCTGAGAAAAGAAATAATTATTTCCGAAAGCTTGGATTCACTTCAAAGTGTTTTCTTTTTCATCATTTTTTGCTGCCGCGTACCAAAATACTTTGTATCTTCTTAAAGTAACAATTTCAAAAGTAACAATTCATTAGTTCACTTGAAATGTAAATTATGAAAATCTAAATTTTCTTCGAAATATTCTTATAAATTATACTTGATTGATCCGTGTCAGTTTCAAAATTAAATTTTCTACTCAGATGTTCTACATATCCATCTGGTGAAGTAGTAAATTTATTTGATATAATTCATTGCCTCACAAAAATCCAATTTCAATCACGTCATCATTAGTTCTGATCAACTCGGAAGTTGCAGTCTGCTATTTCTTCGGCTGTTTTATTGGTCAAAAATTATAGAAATTTCGAATTGATATCGCTGGATCACCTGATTACTCAAATTTGAACAGCAGGTAACATTTCTTCTAGCCAATAACTAGATCTGTATTTTTGCTATTCACCTAAAAATCGAGACTGAATTGATGATATAAGCTTTTGAGAATTAATGGACAATTTAAAGTTAGTTTAAAATGCATTGGAATTCTATTTCACATATATGTTTCCTGAGCTTTATTTCAAACTATCTGACCCGGCGAACTTCTTTCAGCCTTAGAGGCAATGAATGAGCAGACTTTTTCGAATAGATTTTAATTAATAGAAGTTAATTTTTAATTTGGATAATGTAAATTAAAAAAGCAAGTATTTTATTGATTCTTTATTGGCCATGTATTTTAGTGCATATGTTCCAATCTTCAGTGAAGCACTATGTGATAGACGACATTTTTCGTTCTATTATCAGGTGTAAGAACAAATAACGCAGATGGTCTTCCGACCAGTGAACATGCCACATATAATTGACCAGAGGAAAAACATGGATTTTTCAGATTCAGACCACAAAATTTTTTAACGATTGGCCTTGAGATTTGTTTATGGTCATGGCGAATGCAAGACGGAATTGAAGTGGTTTAAGTTCCAACGTCATGCCGGTCGGTTGGGATCATCGGAATCCTTGGAATGAGAACTTCCTCACCTTCGAATTTTCTTTTGAGTATCGTCACTTAAATCACATTGTTCATCAATTTCGTTACCCCCAAACGCGTTCCGTTGCACAGTTTTGGTTGGTTTACGTTTCGAAGCATGATTACTACAGAGCCAACCTTTAGTCGTAAATTATGAGGTGGTAAGCCCGGCACATCCAAGGAGTTTAAAAATTCAATTGGATAGTTGTAGGCTTCATCTTCATTTGTTACAAAGTCCATTGATTCAAAAGAATGCAGTGCACCAATGATCTCATTCTGAATTATGAAGTTTAAGTCATCTAAATCTTTCGATTCGATGATTTGAGGCAAGCGTTTATTTCGTCTGCAGCAGTTGATCTTGGAATTACTGTCAGTGTTTGGCGAATGTTCGGTGAAGTGCTTTCAATGCACGTTTATGTGCCTTTGTGCATTCGTCCCAGACGATGATTTGGGATTCTGATAAAACATTGGCCATTGCGAAGTGTTCTTCAATATTACATGTTGGTTCTGCAATAGTTTGAAGATTTATCGGCAATTTTAATGCTGAATGAGCCGTGCGGCATACTACGTACAATGTGGCTGCTATTCCAGAAGAAGCAACTGCAACCACAATGTTGGATCTCCCTCGAACATTGGCAAAAACTAGTGACATGAGGAATGTCTTACCAGTTCCACCAGGGGAACCCAGGAAATATAAATCAGCATTTCCATCATCAATTGGCTTCAACAATGTATCATAAACTTTCTTCTGTTGCTGAGTCAACAGGGGTACATTCGTTGACAGAATACACGTTGACGATACACAACTTTTATATCTAATTCCTGATGATCATATTCACTTTCCTGTTCAAATTCTCTATCAAATGCGTCATTCATTTCCCGATTTGGGAACGTGATAAAAAGTTTCCTGTGTCCCTCTCCTGGTTCTAAGCTACCTCCCCACCAATTTTCAGCCAAATCAGTTAAGCCGTTCTTGAGTTATAAATAGTGTAACTAACACGACTTTCTTTTATAAATATAGAAGACATAAAATTTCCATTGCGATATGATATGAATTAGAAGACATTCCGAGGATACGTCTCATAGGACCTAGGTAAATTCCAATTGGAATTTACTCTTTAGCATTGCTGTGATTTGATTTAAGGGTATAAATTTTACAATCGATTTCGCATTGAAACTTCAAAGAACTCCATATTTAACGACTCAAGCTCAACTTTCAACTGCAAATTACAACTGAAAAATTATTAAACTTCTTTCCTAACTATCAGTTTTTTATTCTTGGGAATTTTGCGATTGAATTTGCACGAAATAATCAGAATCGAAATGAAACAATCAAAGATGATAACAAATGAATAAAACGATGTCAATTTCATTACTCACTTATTCAAGTTATGTTCGAGTAATAAAACAGCGAGATTATAACATCTGCTCTCTCAAAGTAATTTATAATAGGACTCATATTTCAATAAAGTTCAGAAGAAATAAAATTTCAACACAATGTACAGATTTATAACTTTTCACCTATCAGATTTTCACTTGTTTTTCCTTTTCATAGGAATGTCTTGATTTATTTTTATGAAGCGATTAATTTCAGTAAAATATTATCTTTCACAATTTCCACAATTTACATCGATTTTCGCATCTTACGTAGGTGCTACTCGCATGAAAATTTATAAGTATTGTTGAAGTATCTATACGTTTTATTTATCGAACGTTATGAAGCGATAAAACTCAATGAAATAGAAGAAAATATTCAGAACACAAAGAACTTGGTTTGAGATCTATTAAATTCTAGAATGGCCCAAGTGATTGAAGCTCAAAAATTCAAGAACTCCAAGATTTTTAATTAGAAATGATGACAGATATGTTGAATACATTAAGTACTTTTTGACACAGAAAATACAATACAAAATACTTACAAAAAGGCTGAAGCTATCTGTTTAGACAGATAAATTTATGAACGTATTGGTGAAAAGCTAGTACAATTCTCAATGATGTTGAAGAAATTGAGTTTTTCTGATATAATGTGTGATTTTCAAAGCGTATTTTTTTTAAACTGAATGAAACACTCAATTTGCAACATAAATTCAAAATTTTTATTGAAATTGATAACTTGGCCTTTGCCATTTACATTTTAAATACAACTTCATGTAAATATTGTCCGTGGCTCCGTATCAAATGGTCCATTCGGAAGGTCCAATTTTGCGTCAATTTTTCGAACATTTCGGCATCTATCCCACGAATTACGCGTGTTATGTTACCCTGTAAGACTTCAATCGTGTTCTGCTTGTCACAAACATAACGACTTTACATAACTCCACAAGAAATAAACCAGAGGTGTCAAATCACATGAACTTGGCGGCCAATTCACAGGGCTCTTTCGAGATATAAGCTGCTCACCAAATTCATCCTTCAACATGTCCATTGTTTCACGAGCTGTGTGGCATGTGGCACCGTCTTGATGAAACCACATGTCAACCAATGTTCAACTCGGCAAACTGGGGCAAAAAACAAATTGCGTATCATAGCTCGATATCGTTCGCCGTTGACGGTAACGTTTCTTTCACGGTCCCTCGTCTTTGAAGAAAACTGGACCGATGATGCCACCAGCACATAAACCACACCAAACTGTCGTTTTTTGGGATGCATCGGTAATTCTTCTATGACATATGGTTGTTCATCTCTACAGATGCGACAGTTTTGTTTATTTACATATCCATTGAGCCAGAAATGAGCCTCGTCGCTGAACCCAATAATATGGTCGTAACAAACGATACACATTTTTCACAGAGCACGAATTTTGATTGTAAATTTCAACAATTTTCAATCATTGCTCGTTTGTGAGTCTTTCCATGATGAAATGGCAGAGTATACTGAAAACTTTTCACCTTGACAGATGACGTTTGAATGCCATTACCAACCGGTTCCGCCAACCTGAGAAACTTAACTCTCAAAAAATCACCCGTTATAAGTGTAAAACTGTGATTTTCTGTAATTAAAAATTTGTCAGTATGACCTTCTGAAATATTATGACTTATGCATTATTATAATTCGGAAGAAGTAGTCAGTAGATAATTAATTAGTGGAAATATATTCATTGAAAGAAATTTTTTTCCTCACTTACAAAACACTATCACCAAAACAACATTTGTTTCCTCTTGACCGTAGATTTTCATCAAACCTATTCATTTATTCACTTACCTGTCACCAGTAATAGCCTTCCATGATATTGTCATAAAAAGAATAAATCAGATTACAGAAACACATTCTGCTATTTAAATTCACCGCAGTTTCTCATTAAAATTTCATAAAAGTTCAAAAAAGGTGGATATTAAAAATTAAAAAATTCATTTCTGTCTAAAATACCAGCATACTTCTTTTTCTTAATAACCTTTAATTGAAATAGTGCGAATATGTCTAAAACTCGAGTTGGTATCCGAAATGGATTATTAGTTCTGACGTTAATAAAACATTTCAAGCCCTTAAAATGGTGACCATTAAAACGGCCATTATTTTCGATCTACTATCATTATATCCGCAACTAGAAAATGAAGGAGCTGAATAATCCATAGTAGCCACTCTAGGTATTATCGACTGACTATTAGCACAAAGGAATGAAATTTAATCACTGTTGGCAGCTGGGTTACCTCGGCTATTATAATCTGATGAAATTAGCATAGAATATTGTAGCGCAGGATCATAGCGCCAGGAAGTAAAAAGTGATGAAGTTAGTCTAATCAAAAATCCTCTTGAATATGCACTTTTATTGGTCATTATTCGATAATATTTGCTGACGATGCATTCACGACTTTATAGTGATAATAAATATTCATAGTTTTCAATGCATAATATGCATCTTCAAGGTACTGACCCGTTGAAAACATTACTGCTCAAAATTACTCTGCTGAATAGATTTAATGATGAATTGAAATATTATCTGTATATCCGGATATAACGGGTGTTTTTTTAGAGGTATAGATTTTTAAATTGCAATAAAACAAAGATTGATCATTCGATTAACAAGAATTTGTTTTTATTCGAAAGATAATCTTGTGGCATTACATTTTAAACATGATTTCTGGCATATGACCGCCACGGCGGATGTAGTCCAATCTGGACGTCCAATTTTCGATTACTTTCATAAACGAATTTTGTTTAACGATGAAGCGCACTTCTGCTTGAATGGTTACGTCAACAAATAGAACTGCCGCATTTGGAGTGAAGATAATCCTCAAGTGTAAGTCAAAACACCGTTACATCCAGAAAAACTGAGTGTTTTCAAATCGGTGCAATGGTGATCGGTATAGAGCCATGAATACTAACTTTTTCATTCCTGAATTGAACAACCGTGATGCCCAGGAGCTGTGGTTTCAAACAAGACGGCGCAACATGTCACACAGCTCGTGCCACAATCGATTTATTGAAAGACACGTTTGGTGACCGCCTAATTTCACGTTTTAGGCCTGCGAATTGGCCTCCAAGATCTTATGATTCAACACCGCTAGACTACTCTGTGTGGGGCTATGTAAAGTCATTGTTCTATGCGGATAAGCCACAAACGCTTGACCATTTGGAAGACAATATTCGCCGTGATATTGCCGATATACGGCCACAAATCCATAAATGTTGGAAAAAGTCATCGAAAATTGTATGTCCAGATTGGACTACATCCGAGCCAGCCGTGGCAGTCATATGCCAGAAATCATATTTAAAATATAATGCCACAAGATAATCTTTCGAAAAAAAAAATTCTTGTCAATCGAATGATCCAACGTTGTTTTATTGCAATTTAAAGTTCTCTACCTCTAAAAAAACACCCTTTATTTTGATCATTTCATTGAGTGAGTTTGTTCTTCATTCGCATAATGGACCAGTATTACAGGTTTTTATGACTCTAAAGGTGTCTGCTCATTTGTACCTTTCAAGTTTTTATAATAGCCCACCGTAATAAGACAAGGACCTTCGGTTTAACGGTTGTAGGAATATTATTAAAATTATAACATATTTGATTAAACAATATTTAGAATTTTCTCATAATTTAGTAAAAATACGCATGCCGCGTTTCAAAGTACCACTTCTTTATAAAATACGCATGTTATAATTGATTATTGATGAGGCCGACACTTGGAGAAAATTAATATCTATCATGAAACAATATTTAGAATTTTCTCATCATTTAATGAAAATACGCATAAATTTATGAAAATATAATAAATTTCTCATAAATTCAATAAATATACGCATTATTACGCGTATTTTTTTTAAAATATGAGCAAATTCTAAATATTGTTTCATTATGGATATTAATTTTCTCCAAGTATCGGCCCCATCAATAATCAATTATAACATTTAATATAACATTTATTATATACATATTATTGTATAGGTAATTTTAGTACGTTACTGATATTTCACTATAACCCCTTAACTCAAAATCAAAAAGAATTTTGACGTCTCTCTCGAGAATCTCACTCAGATCCCTCAATTGGCAGACTTGCACTCCAGAAACTACCTTATATGAACAACATCTCTCATCTTTAATTCTCCTATTCTAATTCACAAGACTCTTCATTTGGTCTGTATCTTTTAATCATCATGTGCCCCAATTTCAGTCTAGTAGGCGTTGTCATGTAACATACGCTTGCTTGCATTATGTACGTTGCAGAAAGCATCAACACAACGTTGAGTGTCAAGACAGCGTATTTTATTCAATATTCAGTGGAAAATATTCAGTTTTTTCAGCAACAATTATTTGTTAAACACAATTCAGTCTGGCATTGGATTTTTCATATCTACTGAGAAATTCGGGTGATTTTTGGGGTCCATGGTCAGTTGTAGTCATCAATTGAAGCTTTATATTATGAAAAATTAAAGAGTTTTCATGAGATTGTCACTCAATTTTCAATTTATTATAACAATAGATATAGTCATATTTTACTATTTTTCTAAGAAAGAGTTCACAACGTTCAAATAGAAATATACAAAATGTCGGAAAATATTCCACAAAATATGAAATATAAATCCTTGAACTCCTTTCAAAGACGTCGAAATGCTAAGAATATTCAGTGCGTATTCTATAAGACGAAACGAACTCCAAAACACGATCGAAATAAAACTTTATGACGTCGGAATTTCACAAAAGTAGTTCAGAGATCACAGCCAGCAACTCTGTCGGTTTTGCAGGGCTCCATTCAACATATTAAGAAAGTTTTTCCGAGTAACGAATCCGACATTGCGTGTATAAAAGGAAGTGCAAATGATTGGAGATTTGAAATTGGTTCCGAAAGTTATGGTATTATTCTTGAGCCGACATAGCCTCAAATCCAAAGTTACGTCTTTGAACACAAGAGCAATATTTGTGACGAACCCTATTAAGCTTTCGAGCTTTCATTGAAGAGAATTTCCTAAATGAATGGAACTTACTGATCCGATCTGATAACACTTCTACACTTCTTCTATTTGGAACTAAGTCACCATTTTCAGTTGCTTCTGTGAAACAACAATAAAATTTCAGTTCCATTCATGATGAGCCTTACCTGTAACAAAAAATATGTATCAGATGAATAATCATTTCATAGATTTTGATGAAAGAAAAAACTCATTTATCGGAGAAGTTTTCTTGATTGATAATATGTTTGTTCGAATGTGTTCGGCTTTACTTGATTTAAATCCATTTCGAAAAATTAAATCTTAACGAAAAACTGAAGATTTACACTTTTCTATTGAACAATGGGGAAATGTACGTCACAATTCTTCAAGAAAGATGTGTGTATCTAAAAAACAGGGTTACCGTAATCATTTCAATTTTTGGAAAGGTGTATCCATCAGTAACTCTAAAATTTTCACCTTTTCATGTCTGAAAGCTGCAGTAATACTAAAATATAAATCATCTTTTCAAATATTTAATAGTGTTGGCGTTCACTTTGGCGAATGATGTAAATCCATTAGAATTGATTATAAACTCAAATTCAAACACTTGAACTTATGATTTACACTTTATTGACTACATAGCATGACGCGTTTCGTCGTTACAAACGATTTTTTCAGATGCAAACAGAATAATTCTTCATTATTCATCATTATTCTGTTTGCATCTGAAGAAGTCATTTGTAATGACGAAACGCGTCATGCAAGGTAATCAATAAAGTGTAAATCATAAGTTCAAGTGTTTGAATTTAAGTTTATATTCAATCATCTTTTTCATGAAAGGATGATTTGGTCAATGTAATATGTATTGATGAAAGCAATGGAAGAATAATCATTACACAAAGGCTTTCGTTTCAATTTTAAAATTTTACACAATGAAAAATATATCAAACTTATTTATATTATATAAATGTAATATTCATACAAAAAAAAGAAGAAGACAATTCCTATTTCTCAATTAAAGTACGGAACATTAATTGACAAATAAGCATAAAACATATTCAACACACTTTATATAAAAAAGGAACATTTCAAGATAACGAAAATATGAATTTTGAGCGAGACATTGGTGAAGTTTAGAGACTGCTTTCTATTCAATAAAAAAAAGTGAACAAAGGTTAACTACAAAAGTCAGATTGAGTGAAATAGATCACCTTAACTCAATTTTCTCGTCGACTTAAATTTTATATTTTTTTTTATTTCAGTAGTATTTTACATAGTTTACTCGAACATCAAAATTAAGTATTCGGAAGTTTTTTAACAGGTTTTTGAACACGCGAATGTGAACTTGTCAGAGAAACGAATGTCATACTTAGTTTTACACAATGCGAATATTGAAAAATATTGCATTTTTTATCGAATATCTTTTCGTTTTTCTTTGAATGAATGCATTGAAGTACCGATATAAAACTAATTTCCTTTCACAATATTTATGGTTTTTTAACTGTACTTCAAATATTATGCGAGATGATTAGACTGACAGCCACTATGAAATTTCTACGTGAGGAACAAATATGAAATTTGACACTCGATTAATAGATACTCGACTTCACTGATGAATAAAAACGATGATTCTTGAACTCAAAATGAATTGGCAATTTTTCAAGTATTTGAGTAGAACTCAAAAACGGTTTAGTGTTTGAAATAATATGAAATGAAATCATTTCAATTATTCCCTTAGGTGGATTAACCGACCCTTCATTATTATTAGCAATTATATATTATGCATGGTTATTATAATAACATTATCATTCACTAGATCTATTTTTGAATTTACCGGACCATTGAGTCGACTATTATAGTGAGTTGAACCAGCTGGAATCGATGCAAAGATGGGTCGCGAAAACAGGTGCTTTCGTTTAATTCCCATCTCAACAGAGAAAACATTTCAACATCATCTATACAAGAGTAGAATTGTCTCACCAACAGTTCCGCACCAAATACAATTCAAATTTTACAGTAAACAGTATTTTTGATGAAGAAAACTCAAAGAGTAGTTTTTATAGAGTATGCTGTCAAATCTTTCAGGAATAACTTCGACACTCTTATATCATTTTCGCTTCAGTAAGAGTCGTAGAATTTAGGTTTCATTTGTGCCTATGCTTTAATGTTTTTTCTTATATCAGAAACTGTAGTATTTAACAGTAGGTGTGTTTTTATAAAGAAAACTATCAAGCATTCACGATAGATTGCATCAACTGTACCTATGTTATGATATCTTCCTAAACCGCTTCGATTACAAATTTGTGTTTATCCTGAAGAAATTAACCAACATCGACATTACATACTACTAATTCATTACTCCTAAACTACAGGAATGGGTAATTATTACTCATGATATATATTCGAATATAGTTAATTAGAAGATAAGCAAACTTACGCAAGTTAGTTTCGATCTAAATTACAGCTGATAATCCTACGACTGCTCTCAGATTTTGTTAAAGATAAGGCGGCGTAGCGAACTGATAGCTCCGGAAGGTTACGCAGCAAATCCGGGGTGACATCCATACGAGTTGATGCGAACGGATTAGGATAGCGAATTGTATATATAGGTACCGGTACCTATCTTATCTTCCGCGTAACAGAGCGTGATGACTCGATGTCCCGATTTGTTCAATATCTTGAGGAGATAATCCTAGAAGGTGGTGGAATTGAGTCATATACATACACGTAATACGAATAATCATAGCTATCAAGATAATTGGAAAATGTCAACAATGTTGCCAGTAAAATATTGAAACGTACTTTTATAGTACTTAATAGTTTTGTTTGATTTTAACTTATCATTTTCTACCCCATTTCATATCATGGTAAATATACTCATTAAGCAATAAATTTTCATATACATTCAAAAATTAATACATTCTAATAGTATATATTGAGGTTTTCAAACGAAGTGTCGAAGTAGGTATATCAAATGAAACTCTTCGTTCCCTTCGGAATTGAATTTTTAGCGCATTTCGAAGCCTATCGAACTTATTAAAAATACCATTTCAAGCTCTTTTCATCCTATTGATGAAGCTCATCAATGGTATGTATTCAAACGATCAAGTTCCCATGTGCTTTCTAAACTCAACAAGGCTTATCTTTCGAAAATGATGGAAACAGCTATTAACGAAGTACTAGCTTGAGCTGCCTCTATCAAAGAGACTAGATAACCTGCCTCGAGAACGAAAGGGCACCTTCTCGTGACAAAATCAATGCTTACTTCCATACAAAGATGGCAGGCTTTGTAGAAGTTTAATCTGGATACCTTAATTGGTGCGTTTGGAAATCACATGAAAATTTGATTGAGTAGGATGCAGGCTACTGATGATTCTCATAAGAGGATGAAACATCCTGACTTCGCGATAGACCCACTTTGTCTTTGTAGCACAGAAGCGAATATAGAATATTCACTGACGAAAGTGATAGATCGTTTTTTCGTTCACAACATTTGTGCAGATATCTTCCTGAGAGATCTATTTGGAATATTTCGATATTCGACAAATTTCAGTGTAGACTGAGCATGACAGATTCATGAATCTCTAAACTATATATATATATATATATATATATATATATATATATATATATATATATATATATATATATATATAAAGTAAAAGATTACGGTATAGCTGAGTTTTAGAAAAAAACTTGGCTACGAAAGTGCCAATGAAGGGTCACGAAAAGGAAGCTAACATTCCATTTTGACAAGGAGAAAACCTCCTATACTTCATGTAACTCTAACAGTACTGAAGAGTTTTACGCTGTGAAAGTTATGAAAGGAAGTGTGATATATATAATAGTATATCTCACACTTCGAAGCAAAAAGACAGATTCCACTTTCTCACTGCCCTACGTAAACACAAAATAATTGAAAAACATGTAGTACTTCACTCAATACTTTTACTGATAGAATTCCAGATAACAGGTCAAAGGAGGATGATCTACCTTTAAGTGTTCTTACCTACTTTGTTTTTGAAGTTCAAGTGTAATTTCTTATTATTATACCCGTCTTTTATTACCTGGTCTCTATATTCAATTTTAATTCATAGATTTTACTCTTTTCCTCTGCTTTTCCATGTTCTGCCATTCTAGAATATGTATTTACATCTATATTCACCAAATTGGATCAGTGTTAATTTGGCATCTAAAGAAGTTGTGCTTCAAAACGCGCGACATGCGCCTTATTCAATATAAGCTTTCAATTATTGTTTCCGTAATCACTTCTTGAAGTCAAACTAAAAATTGAAAAATTATTATACTGGTGTGAATCAGTATAATAATTTTCTATCAGGTGGTTTCAAATTCCCGAATTTTCTTCAGAATCGAAATAGTTATCAACGGAGCTTCTAATAAAATGGGGATTATTCAGTTTTAGTCAAGCTCAAACAAACAAAGGAATCCTGCCTCACTTTTTGATATAATGATTTTCTTCATTGAAATAAAAAATCCATTAAACGACCTGCCGATGTGTGAATGAAATAGTCCGATAAATGACCATTACGATGTGGACGCATACAAGGAAGATAGAAGAAATTCCTCACAAACAGAAAAAATCCAAGCTGAAAGTCGAATTGTTTTTTCGCTGAGTAAGGAGAATTGCTATGCCGTTAAAACAACTGAAAATGAAGTTGCAAGTTTTTCCTCCAGCGAACTTTCTGATTACCGCTTTTCCGTAAAAACGCCGCGAAAAACATCAGCTGCCCAGAAAAGTAAACCAGCACTAATAGAAATTCTTTTCAATAGTGAGTCTGGGTGAAAATCTCGAAAACTCTCACGTTCAGGGATAATTTTATAACTCTGAGCTAATTTCTTGGAGAGCCGTTGGGGAGAAAAATGTAACAAAACTTTTATGCGGTAACGGAATTGTGTTTGTTCAGGTGTAAATACTACTCTTACGTTAAGTGGAATCTGAGGAAGAGTCATAGCGAAAAAGATTTATGAGATGATACGGGATGGAAAAGCCAATCCAATCGAAAAATAAGAAATAGTTTTTTCGCAGTGATGGATGAGTGAACTGTTTGTCTATTCGAAAAATGATTTAACAGTTCACTTTCTTGGATCTCATTATTTGCTCGAACTTTTCAGATGTGTCGATAAATAATTTTTCAAAACAATGAATGGCTTATGTAAATGAAAAAAGGATTGTAACATCATTTCATTCTATCGATGAAAATGGCATGTTTCATGTTTGCACTATTGTAAGTACAATTGGTACGAAACGACAAAGTGTAATAAATATAGCTATGACTATATAAAGAAGAAACTGAAATAAGATGAAACAAAGTAATTAAAGCTAAAAATAAAAAGAGGTAATTAAATCTCAAGTACAGAAACTTAGACAATCATCAACCTTCAATACTGGTATGTCTCTTGAATTTGGCATAATCATCGTTACTCGCATCAATGAGTAACTTGTTATAGAATTTGAATAGAAATTCTGACCATTTTGTATTTGCTTGTCTGAACCAGTCTGCAAGTATCTTCGACATTTATTCTGTCATAAATGTAAAAATGTCTGCATTTGATTGAACATTGATACTTCTTTTTGGCAAGATAATGAAGAAGGAATTCCCAGATATAAAAACAAGGTAGAGTCACAATTTGTAGCTGTGAAAATGCATCAATGAAGCAGGATCGATAGTCTAGATTTCCCAATGATCTAATAAATCTTCTTTAAGTCGAAAAATACTCATTGCTCTTAAAGAACAGTCTCATAGAAGTATAACATATTTTATATGACTCAATTAGCGTGATGTACGCTGGTATCACAACATGGAGTCTCATCGAGCTAGATAAATTGCGGATGACAAAATACTTTCTTCAAGCTATTCGGACAATTGACTCTCATGTGTCTCTCCTGTTGAAGCAACAAGAAAATTCATGTAGCAATTGGGATTGATATTCAGAATATTACGTCTCAAAGAGAATGAACGTGTGGCTGAAATCTCCGCATTCAACGTTAATTTATTCGCAGAGAACCATTCAACCACACTAGATCTCATCACTAAACTTCTCTAAGCGAGACAGGTAAATAATCGAGACAGATGAAGTTGTCACCAGCACACAGTTGTTCTGAAGCACCAAGTAAGTAATCGGGAAGATCTTTGATGAAGACCAAGAAACGCAGTGTGCCCAGCACTGAGCCCTGTGGAACCCTGATCTCCACCACCGTACATCCCGAATATTTCCTCTCCTGTTTCAGTCTGAGAAATTCATCTACTGAATATGACTAAATAAACATTGAACTGCTCTTCTCAGTCAAACTAAACTTGATTATTATTATTATTATTTTGAATACTAAAGAGACAAAAAAGCCAATTTGATTTGAATAAGTTTGAAATTTTGATATCTATTGTAGTTCATTGAATTCATTTATTCATTAGTCTTGACAAAGTTGTGATATACAACAAAGCGTCGACAAAAAAAAATCTTTTTACATTGAAAATAGCCTGTTATTGCTAAAAGTATTATAAATAAGTATTTAAAATTCACGAATCATTTATACTTGTCAATACTGAGACTCTTAATGAAAATATCGAAATATTTCGAATAAAACTCTCAGGGAGCTGTCTACACAAATGTTGTCAACGAGAAAGAACCTTTTGAGAGTGCATATTGAGTGCGCTTCGAAAAATCATCGAACTCGTTTGTATTATAATAAGATAAAATTCTTTCATCATGATTATGAATCATCAGTCTTATTTAATCAACAATCGATGACAACAAGAATCGATGACTTTCAAAACGCCCCCAGTTCCCATATCCGAATGAGGAGAACTTTAGTTTGTGAACCCTTCACGTCAATTCCCTCTATTGAAGAAAAGACGTTTAAACTGTCTGCAGCATTTTAGGTTCACGAACTAATATTCTCCTCATTCGGATATTAGACTGGGAGCGTTTTGAAAGTCAACAATTCTTGATTGGTTGAAAATGATTCGTTATAATGATAAAACAAATGTTTTTTTTTATTTAAGCATATTCGCATCAACCTTATTGGTTATTAGTGATTCGTACATGTTCACAATTTTGTGATAATATCGATACATTTCAAAAAGTTCAGTATATTTGGAATATTACAGTTTCTGCCAATAATGCTGTCGAAACCTGGAGGGAAGTCAAAGTTATTTCGCTGCACCAAGTATTTTGGGCAATCGGTGAAAAGGTGTTGTACACTCAGTTTTGTTCCACATAAGTCACACATTGGCTCTTCTGTGTGATTTAGCAGATAACTGTGAGTGAGATTGGTGTGTCCTAAGCGTAGCCGATTGACGAGCACTTGATGTTTACGATTGTTTGTTTCGTCAGGCCACGGTTTCACATCATATCTTATTAATCTTAGTTTCGCACCGGACATTTGCCATTGATTTTGCCATTTCTGGGTTATTGCTACTTTCACCATTGATTTAATGTTTTTTATTATCATTTAACAAGATTTTTCGAGGCGCACTTAATATTCCATCTCTAAAGTGATAGGTTCGTTCTAGTTGACAACATTTGTGTAGACAGCGCCCTGAGAGTCTCATTTGAGATATTTCTATTAAGAGCCTCAGTATTGACTATATTGAGTATTGCTGTATTGAATATTGATATGTATCACTCTAATTAGATAGTAATTATTAATCATCACCGTCAAATTCTAAGTGGTGGAGGACCGCATAATGCAATATTTGAAATTAATTTCAATATGGCCTAATTCAATTTGTTTGCCATTATTAAGTGCGATGTTTATTTCTAGAGGTGGTCTATTTGATAGGCAATTAAACATTTCACAATTGAATAACAGATTCACATAAAACGGAATATGAACCCTAATTTCTTGATCTCAAGTACGCCTTGGCCTGTTTCAACTCATAACTCAGTGATAACCGATGCAATGAAAGTTTGGGAGAAAGCAATTCGGGAATGTGCGGCGTTAATACTACGCTAAATAGAGCCATAAAGGATAGGATTGCATTCGAGACCCTCTTCGACTCGTACGAGACCACAACTCAACCTCCTAACTACTTTGACAAGTTTAGTGCTCGTTACCTACAAAGAGAAGTTATAGATGGCACTGCGATTGCAAGAGCCATCATTTGTTCAGTACATCGTTAAACTAGTCTTATTGTTAGGGGTTACCTGATCTATTCAATCTTCCCGTCATATCTGCATGTAATTTAAGCGAAGCGATATCCCGGTTTGTTGATGAAAAGGGCATGTTCGGTGTTTATACGTACAGTGGAAATGAAACCTCATACCGTTACAATAATACATAATGATAGGTATATTTATCGATCGAAAAAGTCAACGATCTTGTTGAATGATAATAGGATACAATTGTTTCATCATTATTATGAATCATCAGTTCATATTTAATCTACCAATCAAGAATCGATGACATTAAAAACGCCCTAAAGCAAATCAAAAGGTCCTATAGCAAATTGAGCGGAATTTTTCTCAGTGAAATATTCACGTGAGCCCCCTCTATCAGAGAAAAGACGTATTAACTCTCCCTAAAACCAAACGTCAACGAGAATATAGTTTTTCATATTAAAAGAATCCTGTTCTTGCTAAAAACATTTTGAATGTTTTTAGCAATAACAGGCTTCTTTTAATATGAAAAACTTTATTTTCGTTGACGTTTCCTTGTATATCACAACTTTGTCAAAACTAATGAATAATTGAATTTTATGAATTACTATAGATATCAAAATGTCAAACTTATTTTTTTGAAAAATTTAATTAGTTTTTTTTGTATTTTCACATATTGATTTCAAGTATCAGAGGAATATTTCTGGCTTAGCATTCGCATGAAAGATTTAGTCTTCTTCACCATGAGGAAACCTCTGAAAAACTTATGATAAGCCCGGTGATTCTAATAAGTGTGATTTATATATATATATATATATATATATATATATATATATATATATATATATATATATATATATATATATATATATATATATATATATATATATATATATAATTACATATAGTTGAGTTTTATACTTATCCAGAATATGTATATTAACTGGTTTATGTGTGTGAAATTGAAGGTAGATCTAGAAAAAATGAGTTTTGAGATGTGATGTTTGGTGATTGTTGCGTATTCATTTCATGAGTGTTATTTGTGAGGTTTATTAAATCGTTGAATGAAGATGTTTAATGTCTGTACTTTCATTTACTGTGTTTTCCAAATTTTTACGAATGTGTTACATTTCTAAAATTAAAAAAACTTCAAATTGAAATTTCCAAATTTAGGAAATGTTACACATTGGTGAAAAATTGGAAAACACAGTAAATGAAAGAACAGACATTAAACATTTTAATTATATTTACAACGATTCCTTAAACCTTACAAATAACACTCATAAAATGAATACACAACACATCACCAAACATCACTTCTCAAAACTCATTTTTTCTAGATCTACCTTCAATTTCACACACATTAACCAATTAATATACATATTCTCGATAAGTATAAAACTCAACTATATGTAATTATATATATATATATATATATATATATATATATATATATATATATATATATATATATATATGTATATATAAATCTCACTTATTAGAATCACCTGGCTTACTTTAAGTTTTTCAGAGGTTTTCTCGTGGCGAAGAAGACTTAAACTTCCTAAGCGAATGTTAAGCCAGAAATATTCCTCTGATACTAAAAATTAATATGTGAAGATACAAAAAAACTATTTTGATTTTTCTAAAAAATAAGTTTGACATTTCGATATCTATAGTATTCATAAAATTCAATTATTCATTAGTTTTGACAAAGTGTGATATACAACAAAACGTCAACGAAAATGAAGTTTTTCATATTAAAAGAAGCCTATTATTGCTAAAAGGATTCAAAATAAATTATCTTAAACAGGCAATAAATCTATATATATATATATATATATATATATATATATATATATATATATATATATATATATATATCTTGAAATTGATTTATTGCCTGTTTGAGGTATTTATTTTGAAAGTTTTTAGCATTAACAGGCTTTTTTAATATGAAAAAGTTTATTTCTGTTGACGTTTCGTTGTTATATTACAACTTTGTCAAAACTAATGAATAATTGAATTTATGAGTTACTATGGATATCAAATGTCAAACTTAATTTTTTGAAAAATCAAATTAGTTTTTTTGTATATTCACTTATTGATTTTCATTATCAGAGGAATATTTCTGGCTCAGCATTCGCTTCGGAAGTTTTAGTCTTCTTCACCATGAGGAAACCTCTGAAAAACTCATGGTAAGCCAGGTGATTCTTAAGTGTGATTATATTTACATATATACAATTACATATAGTTTTTTATATACTTATCCAGAATGTGTATATTGTTCGTTTATGTGTGTGAAATTGAAGGTAGATCTGGAAAGAATGAGTTGTGAGATGTGATGTTTTGTGATTGTTGTGTGTTTATTTTGCGAGTGTTATTTGTGAGGTTTATTAAGTTGTTGTAGATAGAATTTAGATGTTTAATGTCCGTTCTTTCATTGACTGTGTTTTCCAAATTTTTACGAATGTGTAACATTTCTAAAATTTCTCTACATTTTTTGTCTCTTTCAGTTGCCAAAATTTTCGTATTTTTGTAATCAAAATCATGTTTTTCTGTTATTTTATGTTTATTCAAGGCTGTGATTTGAGTTTTCGCGTATTTATGTGCTTTGATTCTTTCTTCGAGATTTTGTGCTGTTTGACCGATATAGCTTTTATTGCAATTGTTACACGGAATATTATAAACTGTATGAGTTTTTCTCTGAATTACAGTTTTACTTTTTAATTTTGTATATATTTCTTTGATTTGATTTTTGGCAGTATGTGCTATTCTTAAATTATAAGGTTTTAATATTTTAGCAATATTTGTACTTAGTTTTGGAATATATGGTAAGGGAATGTAATTATTTTCGTTAGATTCATTTCTTTTTGAATTTAAAGTATTATATAATTTATGAATTCTGCTTTTCATGATTTTGTTGATTAAATTTGATGGGTAATTATTTTTCATGAGAAGAGTACGAACTTCTTCAAGTGTTTCATGTCGTAAACATGGTGATGTTAATTTTAGTGATCTATCTATAAAATTAATTATTATACCTTTTTTCTGGGAATAATGATGATTACTTATATAATTTATGGTTCGTTGCGAATTTATTTCTTTTCTGTACCATCTTGTAAAAATTTTGTTATCTTTTCTTATAATTGTTATATCAAGAAAATTCAATTTTTCATCTTTTTCTTCTTCAAGTGTGAATTGTAATTTATTATGAAAACTATTGAAACGTTCTAGTATATTATCAATTTGATCTTTATCTGCTATTATTAAACAATCATCAACATATCTTTTATATAATAAGATATTTTCTTCTAAATTTTTTATTATATCTTCTTCTAAAAATTCCATTACTAATTGTGCAATGACACTTGAAATTGGACTGCCCATTGCTACACCATCTAGTTGTTGATAAAATTCATTTTTATATTGAAAAAAATTTGTTCCTAAAGTGAATTTTACTGCTTCAATGAATTCATTTTTTGGAATACAAGTGAAATTTTTTAAAATATTCCATTTTAGATTTATTATGTTTGGAACGATTGCATTGGGTATATTAGTATAAAGTGAGATTACATCTAAAGAATATAATTTATGATTTTCATTAAGTTGTAAATTTTTTAGATTATCAACTAAATGATAAGAGTTCTTGACATAAAATTGATTTTGATTTATTACATTTTTTAAAATTGAAGAAAGAAATTTAGAAAGATTATATAGAGGAGATTGAATATATGAAACAATTGGTCTTAATGGAATATTATTTTTATGTATTTTAGGTAAACCATAAAATTTGGGTGGTAGACTATTATGTTGTATTAACTCTTTAGCTGTTTTTGGTGATATAAAATTATTTGTTTCCCATTTTTTTATTAGTTTGTTAGTTTCATTCTGTAAAGTTTTTGTTAGATCTCTCTTAATTTTTTTATACGTAATTGTATCACTAAGCATTTCGTTAATTTTTTGTTCATATTCAATAGTTTCTAGAATGACTGTTTTATTTCCTTTATCGGATTTTGTTATAGTTAATTGTGGATTAGATTTTATGAATGATTTTGTTTTATTTAAATTTGTCATAAGAAGTTTATTTTCAGCTGTATTTTTTATATTTTGAAAATTATTATGGTATGATTCAATTGTATTAGTTACTTTTAGTCGAATTGAGTTTTGATTTTCAGTAGGTAATTCGGAAATTCCTTTTTCTATTTTCGTTATGATATTGAAAATCGGAATTTGATCTACGTTATTTATTTGTACCGCGTGTTTTGGATCTAAATTGAGTATATTGTTGACATATTCTGGTATTTCTGTTTTTGTTGTATTTATAACATTCTCATAAGATGATGATGTTGGAAATTCTATATTTATTTGTTCAACGTAAAGTTTGTTGAATTTTCTTATTTTCTTGAGTTTATTTTTTTCAATAAGAATATTAATTTTTCTAGTTTCATTTTGTTGAAAATTTTCGAATATATGAGTTGGAAGAGTATTTCTTAATGATTGTGTTAGATTTTGTATTATTTTTGTGAGTGTTTTTATTTCTTTTGTTGTATCTGTAATAATAAGGTTGATAGTTTTTTGTATATATTTTTTGTTGAGATTTTTGAATTTTCTGGATAAGTACTCACAATTTAAGTTGATATGATTTCTGTTCAACTTCAGGAATGTGGGGCATATTTCATTATGCTTACATCTAAGTAGGAATATTCTTCTTGATTTTAGGTTTGTTAGTTTTTTATTCAAATTGGCGAGGCGTTATTATTATATATTATTATTATATACGCGAAAACTCAAATCACAGCCTTGAATAAACATAAAATAACAGAAAAACATGATTTTGATTACAAAAATACGAAAATTTTGGCAACTGAAAGAGACAAAAAATGTAGAGAAATTTTAGAAATGTTACACATTCGTAAAAATTTGGAAAACACAGTCAATGAAAGAACGGACATTAAACATCTAAATTCTATCTACAACAACTTAATAAACCTCACAAATAACACTCGCAAAATAAACACACAACAATCACAAAACATCACATCTCACAACTCATTCTTTCCAGATCTACCTTCAATTTCACACACATAAACGAACAATATACACATTCTGGATAAGTATATAAAAAACTATATGTAATTGTATATATGTAAATATAATCACACTTAAGAATCACCTGGCTTACCATGAGTTTTTCAGAGGTTTCCTCATGGTGAAGAAGACTAAAACTTCCGAAGCGAATGCTGAGCCAGAAATATTCCTCTGATAATGAAAATCAATAAGTGAATATACAAAAAAACTAATTTGATTTTTCAAAAAATTAAGTTTGACATTTGATATCCATAGTAACTCATAAATTCAATTATTCATTAGTTTTGACAAAGTTGTAATATAACAACGAAACGTCAACAGAAATAAACTTTTTCATATTAAAAAAGCCTGTTAATGCTAAAAACTTTCAAAATAAATATATATATATATATATATATATATATATAAAATCTATTCTAAAATCTAAAATCATCTAAATTTGGGTATGACTGTGGATGCTAATCGAAGAAAAAAAGAAAACTAATCAATGAAAGACACGTGAATTCAAATAACATAAAGAGCAATATTTCTAGTTTGACATGTTGAATGAGCCATAACAGATAGAGATTTGCATCATAAAAACGTCGAGACGAGCAGGCATCGACAACCTTCTGGTCGTTCGACAAATGGAGAAACTCAACTACTAACGTTCAAAGCGAATGGATTGCCTTAGTCTGACGTCACAGAAAAGGGCGGAGCCATTAATTGGCTCTAACCAAAAAAGTTTATCGTCGTAAAGTCCAATAAGAAATGTTTCTTTCAGTGCTTGCTCATTTATAATGAGAATTCCTCTTCATATAGTTCGTATTTCATACGGTGTTATGAAGGACAACTTTTCAAGCTAGATTATTCAATCAAATTAACTCTTTTGAATAAAAACGAATATGATTTACCTAAAAGGGAGTCTTTCGAAACAGAATACACATTTTGGACTTCTTATTTTATCATAAAAAACGAGAAAACAATAAATTAAAATGTTTTTATGAGATTTTGCGCTAATTAACTTATTTGGCTGAAGTGAGTATAAGCGTCAGTGACCTCACACTTAAGCACTCCATAATTGAGGTAGTTGGATCTACTTCTCTCAAACAGCTAAAATTGAAGTCTAGTTCTATTCAAAAATTTAAATGTTAATGTGTGCTATATGCATTCTCAATACAATAGCTGCAATAATGAATAATAGTGAAGGGCCAATGAATAAGTTTAACGCCTCTCAGAAGCAGATAGCATATTCTCCTATTGTTCCACATTCCCATATTCTATTCAGCTTTTCAACAGCCTCACATTTGATTTCAATTATGATATTCAAGTCGAACCATGATTCAATGTAATGTCTATGTTTACTGGAAGCAAAATTTCTGATTTACGATTTTACGATAAGGTACCTATTGAACATTATTGTTTGAAACTGCACCCATAAAAATAACGTACTGCCGTATTTCTTCAAGATATATTGCGAAATATGCAGTTAAGGGAATTCGACTTTACAATAAATACTCTTCTGCACTGCAGTATATAACTTTACCTGCATCCTTGAGCAAAGAATAGATAGATAGATATATTTCATCCGAATTGATTAACAATTACATTACATTCTACCATTATTTTAATTAACAAAGAAAAAAAAGAGAGAAAAAAAGTGATTCATAAGGATGAATAAACAAAATTAACACACCTAGCTAACTAAATAGTGTACATTACATTCGACAAATCTAATTATTTTTATTCTACACGTTAGTATATTTATAGATTCAAGCTAAGTAACAAGGATGCATGGGATTTCCTCTCTCTCTTTCCCCTCAAGGCAAAAAAAAATTTCACAAAAACCAATCAAGTCGTAATAAATTCAAACCTATCTAAATTCTGATGTATAAAGCATCGACAACATTTACTGAACTTTTTCTTATTCTTGATCTTCCTAATTTCTAATGATATGTTATTATAACACTTTGCTGCCAAGTATTCAAAAGATCGAAGGCTAATATTTTTTTTTTTACTAGGAATCTTCACATGCATGTTTGCAACTCCTCTCGTAGAATAATTATGTTCTATATAATTTTTCCTGTCTTTCATATTATGCATGTATATGCAAATATGTAGTATGTAGAGAGAACGCACATCGAACACCTCTTGACAGTATAGGAACTTCGTTGGGAATCTTTTCTTTTTTTTTGTATATAACTTTAAGATGTATATAACTTTATAACGCAGAACTTTATTCTGCGTAACGCTAAGGGAGTGAAGAAGGTTATGATATAATCCACCCCATACCACTAATGCATAACCAATTAATGATTCTACAAGAATGAAATTCTACAAAATGAAACTTTTGGCATAGTAATTCTCGGAAATTATAATAATGGAGTCAAGAGTCAAATCATTTGAACACATCTTTATACTTTTCAATTATTTAATTTTTTTAATTCATTTTAATTATTTAATTTAAAAGAAAAATTTTAGCAGTTTTCACATACATATAAGGCTGCCTCCATAGTCTAGAGCATGGGTTTCGAAGTTTTTCTTGAGGGACCAAATTAATATTATCGAAATTTTTAGAAGGACAAAAAAACGGAATCAAAATTGAATCAATAACCACAATGTTTTTTGTTTCAAATATATTTAACTTACCCCAATTTACGATTTATTTCCTATTGATAACCTAACAAAATGGTTGAGAAAAGATTCTTATGAGTCACGTCAAATTAGAAGTACCTATGCCAAAAAAGAAATGTTAAGTAAATGTCTATCAATTGTTTAAATTTTTTACCTAAAGAACTCAGGTTCATATTTCACTTTGAAACCTTCAGAGGAGGTCTCTTTGGATTCAGTTGAGCAGTCAATATCAAGAAGTTCAGGTCTTTCTTGTTGGAAATGACTTGTGGTGTTTATAGATTTCACACATTCGAACTGAATTTATTTCATGATTTTTATATTGACATTGATCCATACAACAACATGAAAATATTTATTTGTTTGAAGAACACTTTTTTTAAACACTTTTTGAAAATAATATGCAAACTTTCATTGAAGTTCACAGAATATTTCAGTTTATGTTCTCAACCGCCAATATCTATAAAAAACAGTCGAAGATGAGTCAATGGACGGAAAAATCCAGCCTTTCCACAAAGAAAAATTGTTAAAATTTCTTTCGATTGAAAAGATTTCTATCTTTCACATTGTAATATTTCATTTCATTTTGGAGAGTTTCGAACGCTTTTCTAAACATTGGTAAATCATAATAAACAATATACCTACCTAGTAGGTAGTGATAAAATATCTACTGCCTCATGTTATCCAGTCATAAAAGAATGATGCCATACAGCACATCATTTACAACATTTTCTAACTCCGAACACTGGAGAATATAATATGAAAATTTCAAACAGGCGGCTTTCGGGTTTCAGTGAACGGCTTAACTCATACAACAAGAGAGAAAAGGCGCAGACCCTTCTTCTATAGTATGTAAATTTCAACAATGTCATCTTCGTGTGAATAGACGACGGAGGAGTCCACATGGTTACGTGGGTAAAAACATAACATTTGATGAATCAAGTACATTATGGTATTAACATTTTCAACGTTTGTTATGCAAAATAATCTTATCACAATTCTTATTTTACGACGTTTTCTTCACATCGGATTTTTTTTGCCTAAAAAGGAAATGAGTGGGTGACAAATATTATGAATCAACCTTCCTCTCAGCATTACATTTGTCCCATTGAATATATATCTCATAGAATGAGCTATAATTTCTAGCGAAACGTTAACAAGAAATGAATTTTTCAGCTTTTGTTATTTGTTATTACTCAGACAAACTTTTTTGTTATTAATATTTTTCATTAAATGCAACAAATTTCATTACCAATATTTTATCTGCTTCGTGTTTCTATGAAGTCAAAGTGCTTCCCCTATTTAATGTTCAATTATATTCATCAAGAGTTTGTGTAACTTACGTTTGAAGATTGTTTCATGAACATAAAAGTCATCTTGAGTTGCCAGTACGATATTGTAAATTTTAAGATCATTTATATTCGATTTGAATAGCTCATTCAATACATTGTCAATTACATAAAACGAGACCTACAACTTACATCACCATGAATGCGCCTGGAATAATACCTCAAGTGAAAGAACCAGTATCCCAATAGAATAATCGCAGAGGTAACTAAACTAAAAGAACCCAAAAAATTTGAAATTCAGAAAAAACAAAAGGAAAAAAAGGACGAAAACCAAAGCCGCAATAAAATTGATGAAAAATTTTTCACAATTGAAATACAAAATATTTCAGAAGGTCCCAATTTCAAGATTCCTAACGGCAGAATTATTTTGAGCAAATCTTCAGCAAACTGAAAACAATGCCACTAAAAAATGAAATGGTCTACTCGATTCTTCTAAGTACTGCTGAAAACAATACATAGGACAAATATCAGGGAGATTACATGACTGCATAAATGCCCTAAATATTCAAAAGCAGCAATAATGGCAGTGAAAAAACACAACTCTACAGAAAATCTAAGTCTAATCAGATTGGACTATGAAGAAAATACGAACAACCCATGAAAATAAAGAACATACAAGAAATATGCCATATACGAACAAATTAGAAAAACACAGTTAATGACAAAAGAGGACATCCAACAGCTGAGTTATTTCCATTTGTCATTTCTTAAAAACTAATCAAACTAAAAAGAGAAGAAAGAATACATTGGCAAACCAAACACTTAATATATCAATGAGATGATTTTATAAAATATATTTTTCATCAATTTAATGACGATATTGTATTCATATTCATTTATAATGTGAATAACTTCAATTTATTGTTAATACTAGGGCAAGCTTTTGAAAATGTAATATTTGTGAAGTCCATGTTGTCTATTAGATTATTTCTATTGTATAGGTATACTTAAGAAGTACTCTTGAAACGTTTCTCAACCGATTCTTCCAATCAATTGGGGTATTTTGCAAACGTTAAACAACAAAAACTCAAACCAAATTACCACGAATGACCAAGTAACGAAAATGGTTTTCGACAAAAAAAAATAATTGAATATAAACTTAAATTCAAGCACTTGAACTTATGATTTACACTTTATTGAGTACATAGCATGACGCGTTTCGTAGTTGAAAAGGACTTCTTCAGATGCTGACAGAATAATGAAGTTAATGAATTATTCTGTTTGCAGCTGAAGAAGTCGTTTGTAACGACGAAACGCGTCCTGCTATGTAGTCAATAAAGTGTAAATCATAAGTTCAAGTGTTCGAATTTGAGTTTGTTTTCAATTATAATGGATTTACATCGAGCCAACACTATTAAATGAATAGAAAAAAATATATATATATATATATATATATATATATATATATATATATATATATATAGATATCTATATATATCTATATATATATATATATATAGATATATATATATATATATATATATATATATATATATATATCTATATTTTATTTCGAAAGTTTTTAGCAATAACAGGCTTTTTTTGATATGAAAAACTTTATTTTTGTTGACGTTTCGTTGTTATATTACAACTTTGTCAAAATAATGAATTATTCATTAGTTTTGACAAAGTTGTAATATAACAACGAAACGTCGACAAAAATAAAGTTTTTCATATCAAAAAAAGCCTGTTATTGCTAAAAACTTTCGAAATAAAATATCTTAAACAGGCAATCAATCAATTTCAAGAAATATATATCTATATATATCTAGATATATATATATCTATATATATATATATATATATATATATATATATATATATATATATATATATATATATATATATATATCTCAAAAAATTTGAATGAGGTTTGATCGTCCACAGAAAGCTCATGCATTATGTTATAATTTCTCGAATGTCACAGACTGTTATTTGCGTTTTGAATGATCGATAAATCAGTTTGTCAAAATATTACATATGGCTGAATTTCGAACAAGGTCGTCCAATTAGAATAAATCAATCCGTTTCAATCGATGAGATACTCCAAAACATCATTTCCGCATTGAAATATAAGAGCGTATTCGGCTAATGGCCTGTCGCAGAACAGCCTCCGAAGATTTACACAAGCACTTCGCAGATTCATAGATCGAAAATATTTTTCAATGTGGATGATTCTGATAATCTTCCAATCTGCTTTCATTCTAAATACTTCAAATAATTTCAAAGACTTACGTAGCAAAAACTTCAAATGAAGTTTGCAATCATTCACCAATAACTTCTAAGAAATATAATAATTATTACATTAAAAATAACACGAACACAGAATCATAATAGTAAAAATTAACATTCACTCAAATGAAGAATTAAAGAAAAGAAGAGGACATGAATAAGTGCCTGAGTGAATGATAAATACATCAATAATTAAATAAAACAGCAATATATAACGAGCGAATGGAAACAATAAATAAAATAGCAACTATATAGCTAAACCTAAAAAATACAACAGAAGCGAATGAAAATATAAGGAATATAAAAAGGAATGAAAACATAATACCTCTATAAAGTTCATAGGAGAATCTGAAAAGTCATTGAATATGTTGTAATCGATATGAAATCGAATTATTCTCCTTAGACCAGACCTTGATACCCGAATGTTCATACAAAATTCTCTAAAAAAACAGTTTCTAGTCAATAACAAACCTATTTAATAGTGTTGGCGTTTACTTGATGTAAATCCATTATAATTGAATATAACTTAAATTCAAACACTTGAACTTATGATTTACACTTTATTGACTACATTGCATGACGCGTTTCGTCGTTACAAACGACTTCTTCAGATTCTGTAAGCATCTGAAGAAGTCGTTTGTAACGACGAAACGCGTCATGCAATGTAGTCAATAAAGTGTAAATCATAAGTTCAAGTGTTTGAATTTAAGTTATATTCAATAACAAACCTAAGATCTTTGAACTCAATACGATCTAGTGACCTTTCAAGTGTATCTATAGTGAATTAGAGTCAACACCCGAAAAATTGATAAACATGACTTTACATTTACTGATATTTGGTTTTTGTCGGTTGATGGCAAGTGTTTTGAATTGAACTCTCATACATTTCAACAAATTTGCAACAGAAAGAGTATATGGTTTCTTTTAGGTTATCAAGTTTTTTTGTTATCATCCGAGAACCCTAACTGATAACAGAAGCTAAGAAGGAAATGTCGAGTGTAACTTTCCATTCAAAATATGTTTTGATTTTATCCTTGAAAGGCCACTTTTTTCAATAATAGTAAGAGCTGGGAAGATTGATCTAGGAACTAAAAACTGTAAGTTTTTCTGATGTCTACCAGTGAGACTAAATATGGTGATTCTTGCATATGCTTTCTCGTTTTCTTTAGATAATCTGAAACTAACAATACTCAATTGGTCAGACGTTAGACCAATCCCAATATCAATGCCTTTCAAAATATTAATTGAGAACATTCACTTTATAACATACATTCCTAAGTCAAAATCATTTACAGGATCTGAAGCTGTTCTTCATTTGAAGTACTTAGTCAAGTCATCAGAAAAGCAACCACAATACGTGCATTTGCTTTGTACTTGTACTTTGTTATTTGTGCTCGAATTAGTCTCGAAGATTTTGGGTTAAAAGTCACCCAATATTTTCACGAAAGAAGCAATAAAAATTTCCAACAATAAAGTCAGCCTCACAAATATAACGAATATAATTATTTTGTTCATTATTTTCCATGAGAGTTATATATCAGATATATGTTTCTACACTCAAACGATTTCATACAGGTAGATTTATACACCTGTCAATTATCATATGTAGATATAAGTTTCAGATTGCCATATCTCATTTAATTGAGTTCTGCTGCAAGCTATGCAAGCTGAAACATCTATAAATATAATACAAAGGAACACTGATTAATACATCATCTCCACCAAGAATAATTGCCTTCTTATTCCAATAATGTTAGCCCTAAGGGATACATTGAAAATTAATCATTATGAACTTTCTTCAAAATCGATTTTTCTTCGATAGTAACATCTCACACGAGAAGTATGATGAGGAATAACCAAATCTTTCTTGAATAAATAACCTATACAATGACTACGGATAATACAGGTGAAAGAGTGATATGCTTTGAAAAGGTAGATCTACTTTTAAACCTGATATGATTATTCCTCAAAATATAGATCCGGTGGAACAATGTGTTTTGCACATATACAAAAAACAAAACTCAATGATTTTTCATGTTGAATATTTCTTAATATGAACATTTCTGTAACATTCTATCAAACGATGAATACTTCCTTCAAAAGCGTTTTAGAATTGATGATTGCAATTTCAGTGGGCTTTCCCACTGAAACTAAGTGGGCTTTATGATATTTATAGTGAACATCATGTATATAGTTTTGAGAAATAATCATAATTGGAGCAACATTCATTTTGGTGATATCAACTCATCGAACCATAGACAACCCACTAGAATCAGTACCCACATGTCAGCCAGTTAATTTGGGATAAGTTAAGCTGATATTCCAGGATTCTGTACGTTATTGCTATAATGTTCATATAATGAGGAAATGATACTATTGTTAAGTCATTGAGCACTAGTTTAAGCCCTATTATGAGTGGATTATTTTGCAATATTCAGTTGCATATGGTTCCCAATTAAGTCTGTATCTAATTAGTTGGCGTTATGGTTACACCTAATGAATTCGTAGAATTATATAGAGAAACTTCTGAGGTAGATTTTCCCCATACCACAATATTAATTATGACAAATGAATATTATTGTTTGTTATGCCTACATGTTTGAAAAAATATATCTTTCATATTTGTATATTTATTATCGTTTTTTACCACTGGCGGAGTTGGAATGATTTGAATCACTGGATTTGAATCAGTGATTCTAATCGTTCATTGCAACTAAATCAGCCAAAAAATGTCTATTGGACTTTTAGGACAGGTTTACAATTTCGACAAGAAAACTATAAAGAGGCTGGTAGAAAAGGGTGTTTTTTTCAGAGGTATAGAACATTAAATTGCAATAAAACAAGGATGGATCATTCGATTGACGAGAATTTTTTTTATTCCAAAGATAATCTTGTGGCATTCCATTTCTGGCATATGACTGCCACGGCTGGCTCGGATGTAGTCCAATCTGGACTTCCAATTTTCGATGATTTTGTCCAACATTTGTGGCCGTATATCGTCAATAACACGGCGAATATTGTCTTCCAAATGGTCAAGCGTTTGTGGCGTAGCCGCATAGACCAATGACTTACATAGCCCCACAGAAAGTAGTCTAACGGCGTCAAATTACAAGATCTTGGAGGTCACTTCACAAGTCCAAAACGTGAAATTAGGCGGTCACCGAAGGTGTCTTTCAATAAATCGATTGTGGCACGAGCTGAGTGACATGTTGCGCCGTCTTGTTGAAACTACAGCTCCTGGACATCATGGTTGTTCAATTCAGGAATGAAAAAGTTGACTGTAACTTTCTGGCCATCATCGTTTTTGAAGAAGTACGGACCAATGATTCCACCAGCCCATAAAGCGCACCAAACAGTCAGTTTTTCTGGATGTAACCGTGTTTTGACATACACTTGAGGATGATCTTCACTCCAAATGCGGCAGTTCCGTTTGTTGGCGTAGCCTTACAACCAGAAGTGCGCTTCATCGCTAAACAAAATTGTGCGCGATACGTATTCCGCACAGAACCATTATTTTCGAAATAAAACTGCACTATTTGCAATCGTTGTTCAGGTGTGAGTCTATTCATGATGAATTGACAAACCAAACTGAGAATAAATCACTTCTCAGCTGTTAAATCGGTCGCAATCTCCAACAGTAATGTCAACTTAAAGTTCTATACCTCTAAAAAAAACACCCGTTAGTTTGATCAGAAGCAGTATTCGTTTGAATGAAAGAGTTGCGTCCACAAAGCAGTATTAGTCGATGAAAAAGTCCTAGAGAAAACTGCTCGGGCTTATTCGTGAGAGGAAATATATAAAATGAAAAAATTTCTAACCGAAGAATTAAATATACCTTATCAAAAAACCTAGATAGCTTCTTCGGTTGAGAACCGAAGGCAACCAAATTTTTATTCCTTTAAAAGTGTCTGAATCCGGAAAAATAAAAATTTCAATTAATACTAAGTTTATCAATAGGTAAATACCTACTTATCATAGGTATTGATTTATGTTACTATTCCAATCTATGAAATTTTTGTCCCATTGACTCGAACTACGTTGTTTTCATTTCAATAGATTACTGAACCGAGTATTAAATTAATAAGAAAAAGAAAATTGATAAATCTTACTTAAGTCAAACTAATTCGATCATCATGATTTTATCAGAAAGATCACGAATTTTGTCGAACAACGAATTATTGTGCAGGTTAACATATACTTACTATATCACTAGTCGATTGGAACGATACTTGATGAAAATCTGAATAAATAATTTAAATAAAACTGAGTAGTTTCTTGATTTTCTCTATAATTCACTATAATTATAGTTTTATTCAAATTATATACTTACTATACATTATTATATAATTATGATAATCAGATATTCCATTGGTGAGAGTTAACAATCAATATTCTCATTTTTTCAAATGTGTTCCGTATATTTTCTCAATTTTAATAAGTTTTTTCGGGTTTGTTTTCCACATACAAAAATATATCGCTGATGGAAATCTGCAAATTATAAATTCAAACATTACACTGACAACTAATAATGAGATGTATCAAGGCTTGACAATGGTTGAGCAATCCAAAAAATGTTCAGAGTGTATTTTTACATACCTCGAAATTCTGTTTTTTTCTCGTATTTTTTGAAAATATCGATTTCAAAAAAAACATTCAATACGCCTTTATATTATATACTCTTCATGACATATAGTCTTTATAATATATACTTCACCAGTTATACCATGAAGATATACCTGCAGTAGATGTTCGAAAAACTCTCAGGTATTATCCTAGAACCTATGCTACGCTCACAAAGTCTGGATAAGATTATCAATCTGGACTATAGCTAGTGACTATGAAAACTCGTATATTGATAATAACACCAGGTTGCTTACATCATTTTCTGAAGTAGTAGAATTGTTATGATGTTTATAACCGCCAATACTGATAAAAAATTCTCTGACGTTTTTCTGCACCTGTTTCTTTGTTATAATGAGTGTTTTTTTTTGAGGTGCAGAACTTTAAGTTGGCCTTACTGTTTAAGATGGCGACCGATTCAACAGCTGAGAAGTGATTTATTCTCAGTTTGGTTTGGCAATCCATCATGAATAGTCTCTCGCCTGAACAACGCTTACAAAAAGTGCAATTTTATTTCGAAAATAATGGTTCTGTGCGGAATACGTATCGCGCACTAAGTCCATTTTATCCATATGCGCACTTTTGGTTGAATAGCTACGTCAACAAACAAAACTGCCGCATTTGGAGTGAAGATAATCCTCAAGTGTATGTCAAAACACCGTTACATCCAGAAGAACTGCCTGTTTGGTGCGCTTTATGGGCTGGTGGAATCATTGGTCCGTACTTCTTCAAAAACGAGGATGGCCAGGACGTTAGTCAATGGTGATCGGTATAGAGTCATGATTACTAACTTTTTCATTCCTGAATTGAACAACAATGATGTCCAGGAGCTGTGGTTTCAACAAGACGGCGCAACATGGCACACAGCTCGTGCCACAATCGATCTATTGAAAGACACGTTTATTGACCGCCTAATTTCACGTTTTGGACCTTTGAATTGGCCTCCGTGATCTTATGATTTAACACCGCTAGACTACTTTCTGTGGGACTAAGTAATTGGTCTATGCGGATAAGCCACAAACGCTTGACCATTTAGAAGACAATATTCGCCGTGTTATTGCCGATATACGACCACAAATGTTGGAAAAAGTCATCGAAAATTGGACGTCCAGATTGGACTACATCCGAGCCAGCCATGGCGGTCATATGCCAGAAATCATATTCCAAATGTAATGCCACAAGATTATGTTTCGAATAAAAAAGAATTTTTGTCAATCAAATGATCCATCGTTGTTTTATTGCAATTTAAAGATCTATACCTCCAAAAAAAAAACACCCTATACTTGTTTTTATTTTATAGGTTCGAATAGTGCAATAAAAATATTCTATATTTGACATTATTACATGAAGTGTATTGGTAGCGTGCATACATAAGGATCATTATTTTCATCTTCCTATTATTATATACATTTTCTATTATTGGTTACAGCTACTTTCACTAGAACTTAACATCGATGAAAATCAATGGCTTCGGTAATAAAACGCCGCTGCATTTTCCGGCTGCTGTTATTGGAGTTTCCATTTCAGGCAAAATGCGCTTCAACGCTCAGACTCTACAAACGCACTCTACTGAAAATTTCTTCGAAACTCATAGGAAAACGTATTGATCAAAAATTTAAGGTGAATAATCGAAGTTTTTCTGCTTTACTACTGTCCTGTGAAGAAAATATTTCAATTAATGATATATATAAATATAAAGCAATATAATGTTTCAACACTTTTTACTATCGCTCTACTTTCTCTAAATAGGCGATAGGCTTAGAAAATAATTACTATTATAACAATGGTACCGCCATCCCGTTTAATCAATTAATACATTGGTAAAGAAGTGGAGAGGGATTGGTACAGAATTTCAGAAGATGGACTTGGGGATGGTGAATGATTAAGAGTGTGATAGTATTTGAATGAATGAAATGAAAAATGACGCTGTATCTTAAAACTGACTAACAAAAATGAAGCATGAAATCTTTTCTAGCACTCATCTTCGATGTGATATGAATTTTTTCATTTTGGGCGATAAGTCATTTCTACAGCTGAGATGTCTTCAATTGAAACCAATTATCTTCAAATTCAATTGAAAAATCATTTCAATAAAGTAGGTATACATAAATTTGTATACTGTAACCCATCTCTTCTATGATATAAAATGCGTCTTTCTGCATTGTGCAGATTCTGCACGACCTGTTTCAAATTCTAAAAAAAATTAGAAAGTCTCTGCACGCCTTTACTGTTTGATTTCGAGTTGAATATCAGAACAAGAACAAAATTTTGAGAAAACTAGAATAATGAAGGAGAGTTCTGATATTGTCAATAAGAGTTCGCACAATTACTCTTGGTGGAATATTTTTGAACAAAGTTCTTCGAAATTCTTCAATACACCCTTATACATCGCACAAATACTCTTGGTGAAATATTTTCGAACAAACAAAGTTCTTCGAAATTTTTCAATACACCCTTATACATCTCAACTATAGTTGACATTAAATGTCATTTGTTGAGTTCGTTCTATGTTCGTATATTAGAGCGAGTGTTGTATGTGATGACATTATTAATAATAATAATATTTATTTAGCTGAAACTATACGAAAAATCTACATATAACTGTCAATTTAATTACAAACCTATTTGAAATATACTTTCTTATATCACCCTCAAATATCTTAATAATAGTAGTAACTAGTTCTCAATATATTTGATAAATTATTGAAAGCCTCAAATACGTCATAGTATATACTATTTTTAGATTTAGAGAGCTTACAACTTTGGATATAAAAACTATCAGTATTTCTAGAATAATACCCACATCACTGACATATGTTACATTTTTTATTGAATTATAAGGAAGCAACTGATTTTTTATTTCGAATATGAATATATATGAAGCAAAGAGTAATCTTTGTTTAACAGACATTAGTTCCAAAGAATTCAGCATGATTTTAACAGGGGTATACCTATTGCACTTCAAAATTGTTCGCATTGTTGAATTTTTTTCATTAGTTAAAGGAAATAACAATGTGGAGCAATATTCAAAAAGTGGAATCAGTGGCGTAGCTAAGGGGGGGCGGCGGGGGCGGCCCGCCCCGGGTGTGACCCGTTTAGGGGTGACACCCGAGCCCGACTATGACCATCAGTTATAGTTCTTTCTATTTATAAAAACTCGTAAATCTGCGGCAGAGAGCATAACCGCCACTATTAAAATTATCTAGGTAACTATAATATCGTACCACGAACATAATAATTGATATTAAAAAAAAACAATGTGCACAGTGTCAATCGATCAGGGATTCCCCCAAAATTTAATACCCCGTTCGCGCATAACCAACGCTAGTCAGGGGATTCCCTCGATATAGCGCTCGTCACTTGTATTGTGGATTGGGCTTCTTTTGTTTCCGACCGCATTCATTTCAATATTCGCTTAGGTGAACGTGTGAAAGTCTAGTGCAAAGTGTTTGTTAATTATTAGATATTATAAACAACATTTTTTGTATAAAAGTCGATTCTTGAAGAAAATAAACAAGGTAAGTGAATTATTTTTGTTATTACAGGTAATACTTACATTTTTTATCCATTTAGTTTCTAATAGCAGTAACTCAGATTATTTTGAAAAACCCTTCAATTTTATTCTCTTTTAATTACTGTGTATTTTAAACTATATTATTGAGACGTCCTAAATGATAAATAGGTACCTAAAGAAGGTATTCCAGACGGATTGCAATAATATTTTTTTGTTTAGCCTGGGCAAGTATTACTTATCTACTAAAGGTATTTATTTATTAAAATAGGTTTCAAAGACTTTGCTGGTGTAAAAAGATTTTACTTATATTTCTACACGTTTTACGATATTACTTTAGGTAATAATGTTTAATTGTAAATAATATTCTTATTTATTATTAACTTACTTAATATTTTCCTATCTAATAGCAATGGGATTTGTTTACAAAAACGGAATACATTAAGTTTAGATTTTTGATTGAAAGTTATCATAATCATATCATACAACTTCGCGTACGTTGACTTTGCTCCGAGATGAGCAGCTCGAGCACTCGTGGCACGGATATCACAATTAACGGTGGAGTTTTTAACTAATATTTTTCTAATAATACTTGAAAACATATTTACACCCAGACGCAGGATTGTTAGGTAATATAAATTAACAATCCTGCGTCTGGGAAAAATATATTTCACAAAGCTAGTTACGTAACGTGTAGGTGTTTATTTACTGTTATAATTAGTTTATAAAATCAACGTTTCACTTACTAACTAAAAATATTTTTTAGAATACCCAGAACGAAATATGCCTCGGGGAATTCATACTTCGAAAAGACAAAGCGGGTTTCAACAGAGAAAAGGCAAAAAGGCTAAAATGGATGAAATTAAGAGCATGTCCGGTTCTCTTTTCAAATATGTCACAAAAGCAGATAGCGGCCAAAGTTCAAGTAAAGTACCCGAGTCTCCTGCTGACGAAAGTAATGATTCACATCTTGGAGACTCACATTCAGATAGCAACATCGACAATACAGAATCAATGAAGACGACCCAGGACCTTGACGGAATCAAAATAAATAATGAAAATGATTCCGTTAATGCTACTTTCGGAGATAGCATTACCTTTGAAGAATCAGTTCAACACTTGAGAGATGTTTCACATTGGAGTTTACCGGTACCTGATAATGTTCGCATTGACATAATAAAAAAGGGGAGTGAACATTCCCAGAACAAAGAAGGACCGTTTCCTACTGTATCTCGTCATGGTTCAAAGATTAAAGGTGATTCTCGTCATCTTTCACAGGAATGGTTTTATAAACCGATGCCTAGTGGTGAAAAAATTCTACGATAATGGATGGTATTTTCTCCTATATCAAATAACCTGTACTGTTTTTGCTGTCGTTTATTTGCTGTCAGTAACATACAAACAACATTTACAACTGGATTTCAGAAGTGGTGGAAACTAAATCCTAAAGTATTGGACCATGAAACTTCATGTGAACATTTAGAAAATTTCGAAAAGTGGAAAACTTTGGAAATGAGATTAAAATCTCACACCACAATAGATGATGCAGCCTTGCAATTAATGAATACGGAAAAACAGAAGTGGAAAAATCTTTTATCTCGATTATTAGATATAACATTGTTTTTGGCTAAACAAAACCTAGCATTTCGTGGACATGATGAAACCAAAGGGTCGTCTAATAAAGGTAATTTCTTAGAACTAGTTAAACTGCTGTCAAAGTATGATGCAGTACTCAAAGAACATATACTATATTTGGAGCAGGAAAAATCACCTAAAGTAACATATTTATCGCCAGAAATACAAAATGAGTTCATAAATGTTTTAGCTAATCATGTAAAATGTCAGCTTGTAAACGAAATTAAATCGGCCAAATATTTCGGAATCATGTTTGATAGCACACCTGACGTTTCACATGTTGATCAAATGTCTGAAGTGATTCGTTATGTAAAAATTAATAATAGAAAAGTAGAAGTCAAAGAAGTATTCTTAGGATTCTTTCCTTTACATGGAAAAAAAGCAGCTGACTTAAGCGCTGAAATACTAAAGAAGCTTGAAAACGATGGCTTAGATATTATGATGTGTCGTTCTCAAGGTTATGATAATGCTGCAGTTATGAGTGGTATACACGGAGGAGTACAAGCTATTATAAAAGAAAAAAACAATAAAGCAATTTTTATTGGTTGTATAGATCATTCCATTAATTTATGCGGCCAAAATTCGTTCGCACAAAATGTGACTTTTAAAATGTGTTACATTTTTCGGAGCAGTGGAAACAATATTTAACTTTTTTTCAACTTCCACAAGCCGTTGGGAAGTGCTCCTCAATCACAGCAAAGCATCTGTTAAAAGACTTTCGACAACGCGATGGAGTGCTCATTACGGTGCAGTAAAAGTATTGGCTGAAAATTTTGATGGGATAAATCTGCAATTGAGGAACTATGTGACCAAGACGTAAATTTAGAAACTAGAGGTGCTGCACAAAATCTTATGCCTGCTGTGTGCAATTTCTCATTTCTTTGTTTTCTTTTCTTTTGGAATGATGTGCTAAGGGAAGTGAACAATGCTCAGATTGCATTACAAAGTAAAGGTTTATGTGTTGATGAAATAATCATAAAACTAGAAGCACTTCGTCTATTCATTGGAGAGAAACGGTTGCATCTAGCAGAAGAGGCAATAGATTTTGCTGTACAAAAATCGGAAAAATACAACATTTCGATGGAACGACGAATTCGTCGCAAGAAACGCATGCCCGGTGAGTTAGCGTCGTCCACCGATGCTGGACTTACACTTAGAGCGGAACTTCAAAAGGACATGTTAGAATGCATTGACAGATTCAATATTGAACTCGAAACAAGAGTAAAGTCCATTAAAGACGTAGCTTCATTGTTTGAGGTTGTGCAGTCAAAGACCTTGCTTTCGGCAAACACTGAACAGTTAAAATTAGCTATATCAAAATTTACTTACCTTTAGATGAAGTATCAGAAACAGAACTCCTTTTAGAAATACCAAGATTGAGAAGACATTTAAAAGCGGCTAATATTACTGTCTCTAATTGGGTGATACTGGACTTTTTGAAATTTATTGTGGAATGGGATTTTACAGAATCTCTTCCGAATCTAACGGTAGCACTAAATTTTTATTTTTGATATTAATATTTATTAATTAAATATTAATTAATTATTTATTAATTAAATATTTATTAATAAAATATTAATATTTATTTTTAACAATAAAATAATTATTCTAAGAATTCTATTCAATCCAGGCAAACTAAAATTAAGTAAAAGAAGAAACTTACGTTGAAAACCTACACATTTTTTTTTTATATAACAGCCGTTTACATATGTTTCAAGGTTATTGCCTATCGTCAGAACGGCGTAGTTCAAGTTAAAGATGAAAGTACTTGAAGAGATATATAAAAAATTAATATATAAAACACGAAACACAGTTTCGTACACGTTTTATACACCCAAAACATTTGGGAAGAGTCAACACAACGTTGCAGACGACAATGAAATACCGTCCGGCTATTATGAGACTTTTATAGTTTCTGGAACTACCCAGATAATCTTAACAATAAAATAATTATTCTAAGAATTCTATTCAATGCAGGCAAACTAAAATTAAGTAAAAGAAGAAACTTACGTTGAAAACCTACACATTTTTTTTTTTTTTTATATAACAGCCGTTTACATATGTTTCAAGGTTATTGCCTATCGTCAGAACGGCTTAGTTCAAGTTAAAGATGAAAGTACTTGAAGAGATATATAAAAAATTAATATATAAAACACGAAACACAGTTTCGTACACGTTTTATACACCCAAAACATTTGGGAAGAGTCAACACAACGTTGCAGACGACAATGAAATACCGTCCGGCTATTATGAGACTTTTATAGTTTCTGGAACTACCCAGATAATCTTAACAATAAAATAATTATTCTAAGAATTCTATTCAATGCAGGCAAACTAAAATTAAGTAAAAGAAGAAACTTACGTTGAAAACCTACACATTTTTTTTTTTTATATAACAGCCGTTTACATATGTTTCAAGGTTATTGCCTATCGTCAGAACGGCGTAGTTCAAGTTAAAGATGAAAGTACTTGAAGAGATATATAAAAAATTAATATATAAAACACGAAACACAGTTTCGTACACGTTTTATACACCCAAAACATTTGGGAAGAGTCAACACAACGTTGCAGACGACAATGAAATACCGTCCGGCTATTATGAGACTTTTATAGTTTCTGGAACTACCCAGATAATCTTAATAATAAAATAATTATTCTAAGAATTCTATTCAATGCAGGCAAACTAAAATTAAGTAAAAGAAGAAACTTACGTTGAAAACCTACACATTTTTTTTTTTTTTTTTTTTATATAACAGCCGTTTACATATGTTTCAAGGTTATTGCCTATCGTCAGAACGGCGTAGTTCAAGTTAAAGATGAAAGTACTTGAAGAGATATATAAAAAATTAATATATAAAACACGAAACACAGTTTCGTACACGTTTTATACACCCAAAACATTTGGGAAGAGTCAACACAACAATCTTTAACTTGAACTACGCCGTTCTGACGATAGGCAATAACCTTGAAACATATGTAAACGGCTGTTATATAAAAAAAAAAAAAAATGTGTAGGTTTTCAACGTAAGTTTCTTCTTTTACTTAATTTTAGTTTGCCTGCATTGAATAGAATTCTTAGAATAATTATTTTATTGTTAAGATTATCTGGGTAGTTCCAGAAACTATAAAAGTCTCATAATAGCCGGACGGTATTTCATTGTCGTCTGCAACGTTGTGTTGACTCTTCCCAAATGTTTTGGGTGTATAAAACGTGTACGAAACTGTGTTTCGTGTTTTATATATTAATTTTTTATATATCTCTTCAAGTACTTTCATCTTTAACTTGAACTACGCCGTTCTGACGATAGGCAATAACCTTGAAACATATGTAAACGGCTGTTATATAAAAAAAAAATGTGTAGGTTTTCAACGTAAGTTTCTTCTTTTACTTAACTAAAGTTATTTATAACAATATGTGCATCAGTAGCTTCATGTGAGAGAAGTTTCAGCAAATTAAAATTAATTAAAAATTATTTACGGTCTACAATGACCGAAACCAGATTAAACAATCTTGGTATTTTAACGATAGAACATGAAGCAACACAAAACATAAATTTTGAAGACGTGATTTCGGAGTTCGCTAGTGTCAAAGCTAGAAGGAAGAAATTTTAATTTTTAACAAACTAAATTTGTTTTACATAATAAACAAATATTTGTAATAGGTACTCATATTTTAATAAAACGTAAATGATTATAACTTTTTTTTATTTTAACAGTTTCGATTGAGTTTTAGGGTGACACCTATAAAATCCGCCCCGGGTGCCACCTATGCTAGCTACGCCACTGAGTGGAATTATTATTGATTTAAACAACAATAATTTCACATATGTTTTTTCAGATAGTTTTTCCTATTCTATTAGAAAAATTTATTTTTTTAGAGATTTCAGATGATATGAAATCAACATAATTGAAACTCAATTTTTCGTCCAATATATTGCTTAATTATTTTTTGTTCATTCATCTTTATAGTTATATCCTCATTTTTATAAGTTTTGAGGGTTTCACTTGTATGTGTTACTTGTGTTAATATGTTATGAATAAAATTCAATATTTATTTTCTCGGTAAATATTTACATCGAAGTTGTTTGAAATGTTTATGATCGAAGATCAACAAATGTTCAACAAGAGCGTCAGACTTCATTATCTCAATTGTCTGATTGGTTTTCTATAGAAACAATTTCAAAAATGATACAGAATATTTTTCAAATACAAAACGAATATATACTCTGTTATCAGATTGATGGCTTTGTGCTCCATTATGACGCATGATTTATTGAAATTAAGCTCAGCATATATTGACTAGAACTATGATGTAAGTTCATCAAGAAAAACGTGAAATGAATTTTCACAAAAAGAACCTATCGCCTACTTATCACTTATTAGGTATATCAACCACTAATTGAACATTGCAACAAATATCATACTGTTTCAAACGATATTGTTGAAGATTTTCAAAAATTATTAAATCACCACATATCCAGAGAAAGTCAGACGATTTCTGAAAAACTCATCAGCAAAGAAAATTATTCGTGAGGTTTGATTGATAAGATTCAACAATTTTCATCCCTTCAGTACAAGTTTCAGTATTTAATATCACAAAACTGATAATTTCTCAAAACGTGCAATAGATAAATTGAAAATCTTTTCACTTGTTCCTAACAAAGCTTATTTTCAGTTATTAACTTCGAAATATTTGACAAAATAATGTCAAATAATCGACTACTCCACTCAACTCTCATAATTGAAACTCGTAAAAAAATTGTAGAAAGACGAGAAAAGAATAATTGACTGGAAGCGTGAATGTTGAGTACATTATAAAAGACGGGGAAAGATGGTCCAAGATGTTCTGATTGATGACTTCGAAGTCAGGAACATTATCGTGAGAACGGGAAGAGGAAAAGGCCTAAAGTGCCGAGATGACAGCATCTCGTTACTTCATATTACCTGAAACGTCGGCTTGTTTGGAGAAGTAATAGGAGGTCTCATTCTAAAATTAAAAGTAATAAAGAAAAAGCTTTCTTTATGTGTTCGATATTCTAGCCCATGGAGACTGCAACTTATACTCGTGGGGGACTTATGATTTATACGATGAAAGTGATACTCCAAAATGAAGGTTCTGCTCAGATTGAGTATCCCATTTACCTTATGGAGATTACTTTATGATCTAATATATAATCAAAAATTAGCGCTTTTAACTGCCTATCGAATGAACATCAAATTCTCCATTAAATGTTGGTTTCAAGAAAATTATAGGAGGTGATTAAACTGGTCTTTATGAATAATATTGAATACTTTCAACAACTAATAGCCAGATGAATAATTTCTTCCATTGCAAAATATAAATCAATAAAGTAAGATGATAAACGGAGAAAAATACTGGGTGACCGGAAATGAGGACGTTTACAAGGTATGCCATCAAGTTCTTCGTCTGAAAAACACCTTTCGAATAAACTTAACGTTAAAAACAATAAATTAAAAATTAACACACCAGACTTTAGTTTCACTGAATATATTGAAAACTCTACATATGTTTCGGGTGGTTAACCCATTATCAAGAGTATACAATAATACTACAATCATACTAATATTCAATGAAACTTGAGTCAAGTGTGTTAATTTTTAATTCATTGTTTTTAAAATAATATTTCACCAAGAGATAAACTTAGAGGTTATGATACTATGCTGTTCGAATGAATTGGGACAAACTTTTTTTTTCTTCGTTTGAGTTACAGTAGTAAGTATGTGAGTACTAGGGTGGCCCAAACACCCTCTCACCTGCTTGTTTACTACCTGAGGTGACGTGAGGGTTCGACCTTGACCATCATTTGCTTTTCTGAACCGGTTTTACCTCGCCAGCCATTCAGTTGTGAGCCTACCGGTGCGACAGTTGGTGGTTTCAATTTTGATACGTGCTGTTTGTCTTGTCTTGTCCAAAGATTGATATCACTCCGAGGAAGCGTTTCAAACTTATCGCGCTTAAGGAACACACATCAACGACTGTAGGAGATGAAACTGAGGCTGTTGGTGTGGAAAAGTCCAGCGTTCCGAGAATTTTAAAAACATTTGAAGAAAGTGGCTCATCGTCTCCAAAAAGAAAAGGAAACTGTGGCCGCAAACGCAAAACTACTCCAAGAACAGACAAATTGTTGATGAGAAAAAGCAAAATTAATCCGAGAAAGACAGACACTGATCTTCGAAGGGATTTAATGGTTTCTGGTGTGGAGGTGCGCACCTCAACTGTGCGAAAACGACTGCAGGAGGTTGGCCGTAAGGCAAGAAGACGAAGAAGAAATCAACTGCTTACCCAGAAAATAATGAGGACAGGTTTGGCATGGGCCAAAAAGTACCGTGCGTGGACTGTGGATGACTGAAAGAAATAGGTTTTTAGTGATGAGACACATTTAATTGTTCAAGGGTACAAATCAACTGTTGTTCGCTGATCACATCCAGCAAACTGTAAAACATCCTTCGAAACAAATGTTTTGGGGTTTTTTCACAACCTATGACACTTGACGATTAGCTCTTATAACAGGGATGATGAATTCTGTGAAATATATGGAAATATTGGTCATCTCAATCCATTCATGAAATATTTTAAAGAAACGACTGGCAAAAATTGATTGCACTACAAAAGAAAAAATGATTATAAGTGCAATTCAAATGTGGTTTCATGATGACGAATTGAAGAAAATCTGCACTACGCTAGTGGAATCGATGCCTAGACAAGTTCAAGAAGTTATTTCTACGAAAGGAGGACATACTTCATATAAATATAAAGAATTTACGATATTTTGTATGCATTTACTTCATTAAAAGGCAAGATTTTACGAAAACATTGTTTTTATCCTTTATCCCAATCAATTCGAACAGCATAGTAATATTCTCAATTTTTCTAAAAGCGCGAAACACATGCTATAGTTCATCATATTCAGCCACAGTGTTGTAGTATTAAACTGAAGGTCCTCGCTGGAAACTACGGAAAGAATATTGAAAATATTCTCAATACACCCCAAAATAAAATTTACATTAGAAGAAAAACTTGTCAACTCAATTAATTTCCTAGACCTAACAATTAAAAAATCAGATAATAAACATTCGTTTTCTATTTATCACAAACCATCACATACGGATACAGTAATTCATAATAGTACGGTTCACCACATAGTACAAAAAAGTCATCATTCAATAGTATAGTTCATAGACTTGTTAACCTGCCGCTTTTGAAGAGTGATTTTGACAAAGAAAAACGTTTAATTATGCAAATAGCCTCAAACAATGAATACAAACCAGAAATAATAAACAATTTAATGAACAAAAAACTTTTCGAAAGAGCGGTTTCAGAAGTTTTTCCTCTTATTAAAAAAAAGTCAATATTTAGTGTTTTAACATATATGGGGATACCAAGTTTCAAATTGAAATTACTTCTAGCAAGCTATAAGATTGATATTCTTTTTCGGAGTACTAATAATATTGGTAACATAATCAAAAATGATAAATCAAAATTAATAAAAATCAAATGGATATACAAAATCAAATATGATAGTTGTGAAAAATTTTATATAGGAAGATCTTTCAGAAATTTCCAAATTATATTATCGGAACATAAACGTAGTTTTGAGAAACAGAAAACAGATTTCCATTATGATAACCATTTATTAGAGGAGAGTCATATATTCAGTTCAGAGTTTAAAATACTGAATAGAGAGAATAAAGGTTCCAAGCTAAATCTTCTGGAATCGTTACATATTAATAAATTCAAAAATTCGGGACTTTCTCTCAATAGTCAGTTAGAGGTTAACACTAGCTCTACTTAATATGTTCAATAAGAATATTCCAGGTAGCATATCAGACTGATTACCTAGTTTTTAGTTGATTTACTTTCAATTTTATATTTTTCATGTTCAAAAATTTAAACTTTTCTCAAATTGTTTTTATAAATCTTAGTTGTTTATTATTTGTATCTTTTCCAATATTTTGTTGGTATACCTGACTTAAGAAATTGATTTTCTGTGTTCATTTCCAGGTATACGATTCTTTTCTGTTAAATATCAGTTGTATTCTATGGTCCTCCTTCCAAGTTACTCACAGAACATATCTGGTATGTTCTGTGAAAATAGCTATAAGTAGTAAGTTTGGAAAATTACACCTAGTACTTATTAATTCAGCATTTGAAAAAATTTCATTATGGATATCAATTTTCTGAAGTAAAGGCCTCATCAATCATCAATATTGAAAAAATAATTTGTAATTTTATATTCTTGAATCTGTTGTATAAATCCCTGATATATAAAAATAACTTTATATATTCGTATATGTAATTGCCTGATGAATAAATATTACTCATATTTTCACTGCACCAACATCGTACATCTCTGTTTTAGAGAGCGTTTTCTCTCAACCAAGAATTCGACTTTTGCCTCAGTACTTAATACCGCAAAAAAATCATTTTCATTTATATATATATATATATATATATATATATATATATATATATATATATATATATATCTTTCATGCAAAAACTGTACCTATTGAAATGGAGAAAATCGATCGTTTTCTAGAAACTGTAAATGCTTCAAATTATATATCTGTCGAGATATCATATCAATCATGTCTCAATTTCTGTGGCTTCATGTTTATACAAACTATTGTCAGTGATATATTGTTTCGATTCAGTTTTGTAGGATCCATTAAATTTGATGGAATAGGTATAGAAATGTAAATATGAATAAAGTTACGGTGTTTTCATTTATAATTGAAGTTTCGTTTTTGAATCGACAAGCAAACAAACAGAAATTGCATTTTTATTATTTTACTTGATGGTTAGTTCCACAATTCATGATATGATTGAATACTGATTTCAATAAAAATTGGCTATATTTATTTCATTCCATTGCAAATGTATCGATAGGTAAGATACACGTAACGAAGAAAGTTGGAACATTGAAAAAAGAAGTGTTTTTCCCATGTTTTTCATAACAAAATTTCAATAGCTGTGATTGAATTTTCGGTACACGAACATTTTCGTGCAATTTTAGCAGAAACCTTACATTTACAAGAGATTCTGACGTATCTACGCAGATGAACGTCTTCTATGATATTATCAATTGATTTCTCGCTCAATACTTGGTAGAACATGTGGTAGAAACAATATATCAATCATTAGTATGAAAAACACATAGCTGACTTCTATAAAATTGCTCAAAGACTGTCCAGTGAACTAGATTGCCACTTCAGTCATATTTTATGATTTTCTGACAATAAGCATTTGTGAAGTTCAAGTCTTCCGTTATTCAACATGATAAATTATCACAGAGTAAAGGGGTAAAGACGGAGTCCATAAATTGTTTGAGGTGAAAATACTTTGTCATCAAACTAATGAGGGAACACAGAAATGGATTATACTAAGATTTAATTTCGAAATTGGATAATTACTCACAACGCGTCATTTATTTACAACGGATCAAGTGAATCCTTTCATCATTTTTATAATAAACGTAATCAAATTAATACAAGCCGGTCTTCGTGGTTTAATCGGAAGAACACCAGAATTGTGCGGTAGACCTCGGGTTCGAACCCCGGTGAAAGGCATGGGTGTATGTGTTTGTGCATTATTTGAAGTAGTTTAATGATGATATATGCTGGGTAATGTACATTGATACAAGCCCAATTGCCGTTCGAAACCGATGTCAAACTGTAAGTCCACTCAATTTAAAAAAATTAATACAAATAATCTATGTTTTTCCATGGTTGATTAGGTCATATGTGAAAAATTGGAACTGATTGAAAGCATACAAGCAGTTATTTCAAGGCAGAGTCGGCAGACACTTGAATCGATGAACCTATGTATTTTGCTGCGGATTCAGCGAAAACATTCACAAAAATAAAACTCACACTTTCATGATTTCTAGCTGACCTGGCCAACGTTGTTTTGCCATATAAATTATTATAATTATATATATATATATATATATATATATATATATATATATATATATATATATATATATATATATATATATATATACTTATTATATAAGACTTATATAATATATATAAGTCGCTTTCTCTGTAAATCTGTAATATCTTCGAAAATATTCATTTAAATCATATGCTGTTAAGGGCCATATAAATCTATATAAAATCTACAATGTATTTAAGGTATTTAATTGGATAAGGATTAATGTTGTATTGGTTAAATTCGTAATGTTAAATTCGCTTCGAAAATTAGCCATTATTTGTAAAAAGTAAATGAGAAAAAAATTTTATTGTGGTATATCCATAAGAGATTGGCATATACCATAGCGGAGTTCTCTGTAGACCTTTTCAATGTGTATAATACTTAGTACATTATTTTGATAAATCTCGTAGGGTTCAGCCTTCGTTTGCAATGTTAGCGAAAAAATGTAATTATTTACGACATCACATTAGAAACCTCAAAAATAACATTATTTGTCCACTATTTCATGGATGCTCTTATACATATAAACCTTCCTCTTCAATCACTGTATCTACTAAAGAACACCACATCAAAATCCTTTGCGTAGTTTTAAAGATTTAAGCATACATGGGGATATAGGGACAGAGAAAGCAACTTTGTTTTATACTATGTAGTGAAGTATTGCTATTCCTCGCTGGAGAGCTGCCGCAAACGCTACGCCCCGCAATTTTTAAATCTGTAATACCTTCGAAAATATTCACTTAAATCATACGGTGTAAAGGGCCATATATATCTTTATTAAATGAACAATGTATTCAAGGTATTAAATTGGTTAAGGATTAATGCTGTATGGGTTAAAACCGCTTCGAAAATTAGCCATTATTTGTCGCAAAAAGTAAATGACAAAAAAAAGTTATTGTGGGTTATCCATAAGAGATAGACATATACCATCACGGACTTTTCTGTAGACCTTTTCAATGTGTACAATACTTAGTACATTATTTTGATAAAACTCGTAGGGTTCAGCCTGCGTTTGCAATGTAAGCGGAAAAAATGTAATTATTTACGACATCACATTAGAAACCTCAAAAATAACAGTACTTCTCCACTATTTAGTGGATGTTATTATACATATAAACCTTCCTCTTGAATCACTCTATCTATTAAAAAAAACCGCATCAAAATCCGTTGCGTAGTTTCAAAGATTAAAGCGTACAAAGGGACAAAGGGACAGAAAAAGCGACTTTGCTTTATACTATGTAGTGATACATATACTAACAGAAATCACTTTTCGATCATTTCGATATTTTCTAAGGCATTCTATATGTTGCCAATACCGAATGAAATGAAATCATTGAGATCATTATAATCATAAATTGAATTGAGCTGAAGGCTATTTCATTCATTAATGTAATTTAATATAATAAAGTTATACGTTTATCGGGTTAGTTATATCGTTTACAAATTGAATATAAAATTAAATTCAAACACTTAAACTTATGATTTGCACTTTATTCACTACATAGCATGACGCGTTTCGTCGTCACTAACGACTTCTTCAGATGCTTACGAAACTCGTCAAGCTATGTAGTGAATAAAGTGTAAATCATAAATTCAAGTGTTTGAATTTAAGTTTATATTTAATTATAATGGGTTTACATCAAGTGAACGCCAACACTATTAAATATTTAAAAATCGTTCATAAATATGAACGGATGGACCGATCTTTATGATTTTTCGTATAACAAATTAGAAAACAAATAACAATAATTGTCGAATCGATATTTTCTGTATATTTCAATAAGAATATTTTTTTCATGTTATTTCAATGTTTTTTCACGTCAGCTCAATATCAGTTTGATATTTTGCGTTTCATGATTTTTATTTGTTAGGTTCGTCATCGATGAAATGAATGCATGAAAATCATTAAAATCGTCCAGCTCAGATATGAATGGTGTAATTTATGAGACTTTATATATATATATATATATATATATATATATATATATATATATATATATATATATATATATATATATATCTTGAAATTGATTTGAAAATTAAGAGTGAAGATACAAAAAAACTAATTTGATTTTTCTAAAAAATGAGTTTGACATTTGATATCTATAGTAACTCATAAATTCAATTATTCATTAGTTTTGACAAAGTTGTAATATAAAAACGAAACGTCAACAAAAATAAACTTTTTCATATCAAAAAAAGCCTGTTATTGCTAAAAACTTTCGAAATAATATATATATATATATATATATATATATATATATATATAATATATATATATATATATATATATATATATATATATATATATATATATATATATATATATATATAAACAGTATTTGTTGTAGGTATCGGTATAGCTCTTACTTTGAAGCAGCCGCTGACAAATCTTTCGAGCTTGTTGTTTCTCATTAGAACCTCATAGCCAAAAAACCCAAAAAAATTCAAGAGAAGTTTCTAATCAACATATCTGGATTGGAAGACTCGATCATTATTTTGCAAATTAGGCAATTTTTTTCCTTCACGGAATTTATAACCAATAATTTTCACACGATACTTAAAAGTTTAACGTAAAAGAAATTATAAAAACGAAAGAAGTAGATAATGTAGCGATTTACTGTAGCTAATGAGCTAATATAGCTCGCACTTGGAAGTAATCGTTAACATGTGTTTCGAGCTTGTTAGCTCCCATCACAACGGCTTAGTCAAGTTTCATATCTACGAAATTGAACACGAAAAAAAGCACGAAGATTCTCGAAAACGAGGCTACCATTTGTGGCTTCTGTCATACTCAGTCCATACTGAGACCTTTAATATCGAAATATCTCAAACAAAACTCTCAGGAAGTTGTCAACACAAAAGTTGTCAACGAGAACGAACTTTCGAGAGTGAATATTGAGTGCGTTTCGAAAAATCATCGAACTTGTTGAATGAGGCTACCAAACATCTATTTCATCCTTATCAGGAATCAAAAATAGATGTTTATTCAAACTATCAAGAATCGATAACTTCCAGACTCCCCAAGGTCCTCTATTCAGAATGAGAAGAATATCAGTTCGTCAACTGAACACCTGAACTACGTCTATCCAAGAAAAACCGTATAAACTTCATTCAGCAAATTTTATTCCTCCTCATATTGACTAAGTGTGAATGTTTCGTGAATTTGGAAAATATGGTGTTTGAATGAAACGTATACAAAGCCTCTACGTACTTCCAGTGAGGTTGTCACGAGGAAAAAATCTTGAATGCTTGAAAAAGTTTATCCTTTTTTTTCGATAGAGGGTGCTCACATGTTCATTTCACGAACTCATATTCTCCTCATTTTGAAGATGGGACCTGGAGGCGTTTGAATATCATCGATTCTTGATTGGTTCGATCGTATGGTATTTTCATTCAATACGTTCGAAGATTTTTCGAAACGCCCTTAATATTCACTGTCGAAAGTGAAAGGTTCGTTCTCGTTGAAAAATTTGTGTATACAGCTCCCTGTGAGTTTTAGTTGGAATATTTCGACATTTATTGTCTCAGTATTGACTACACATGCATATATTATTATTATTACGATTGTTCCCCATGAGGAGAGCAACTGAACTTGAATTAGACATTATTTGGACTTTTGCATCATCTTTTTTGTTTCGCAAAAACGCTTCATCCTCTCTGAATGCTATTTCTTCCGTTCATCTGTCCACTTTACTCCAGGTTGAGGATTTGACTTTTGCTCAAACTTCACATGTACGATTTTATAGCGACATTCAGTGCGATCTTCGAGATTTTTATATTGATCTGTTGTAGATCCTTTTGGACGTCTTTTAGCCACTCTGTTCCGTATTTACTATTCATAATTATATCGAGTAGTTTCTTCGGGATTCTGTACTGTTTCATTCTGTAGACATGTGAATAAAATTTTGCTCGTCGTTTTCTGATTTCTTCCGTTATCGTATTTGTCTTTTGATACAGTTCATTCTGAAGTCTTTTCATCCAAATGCGGTTTCTATTGATTGGGCCGTGAATCTTTCTGAGAATTTTTCGTTCTTGTTTTTCTATTTCTCTAATTCTTGAATGACCGTCAATAACCATTTTTTCAGATGCGTAGATTGCTTCTGGAAGAATCTTTGTGTTATAATGCCTCAATTTGGGGCATCTCGAAATGCTCTCTTTGTTATAGTGAGCCCATGTTAGTTTGTAGGCCCTTTGGAGCTTGGTAATTCTCTGTTCATTAGCGATTCGGTTTAAACCTGAGGACTGTACAACTTCCCCGAGATATTTAAAATGACCGACTTGCAGAATTACACCATGTTTTGTGATCAGAGAGGATTTATTTTTTGGTTTTCTTTCCATGTATTTGGTTTTATCATAAGAAATCTGTAACCCGGTTTTCTGCGCAATTTCATGTAGTCTTTCTACGGCGAGAATGGCTTCAGTTCTGTTGTCTGTGATGATAGCAATATCCAATATCGTCCGCAAAGGCGAGACATTTGACATTTATTCTATTTTCTTTTTTGATACCCGCTTGTATGCCCTTCACGTGAAGTTCCCATTCCCTAATGATCTTTTCTAAAACAATATTAAAAAGGATTGACGAAAGTCCGTCCCCCTGCCGCACACAGGTTTTGATTTCGAAGAGATCTGACACTTTGTCCATAAATTTTACCTTAGAAGTTGTACTTGTATATATATATCTATCTATATATATATATATATATATATATATATATATATATATATATATATATATATATATATATATATATATATATATATATATATATATATATATATATATATATATATATATATATATATATATATATATATATATATATATATATATATATATATATATATATATATATATATATATATATATATATATATATATGTATATATAGAGTAGAAATATTATTCACGTTGAGATTGTAAAATAAAATCGAAAAAGAATTGAGAGCACCTGCTTTTTTCCCTAATCGATTTCAATGGATTCCTGGACACTCATATGCATTGAATTGAGAGAGCAGTAAAACGCAAACAGCAGAGTCGAAGTTCACTCGATACTCTTGGGAAAATATGGAGTTTACAGAGGTGCAGCAAATGAACAATAGCCGTGTTCACGTATAGAAAGTAAATACTATGGTGCCGTTTGATTTACAACTCCCAGATAAGGAAATCAAACGTTATTGTTTGAAACTATGCCGATAAAAATAACGTACAGCTTCGCTTCGAACAGCGCTGCGTCAGCTGAAGGTTCTCTTGGGGAATTTGAAAAGCGCCGCGGCGGGCGTCATCGCAACAAAACCATGATTCCGTTTACACTCAATCTGTAATAGCTCCATTTTGGAGGTTATATCGTCGAGGGAAACAAATCCGGTTACGGTTGAGATGATTCGAAGTTTGAAATAATTTTTTCGCACTTATATACATATGATTTAAAGTTAAATTTCACAGTTTCACTCGAATTCGGTGTAAAATACATGGGATGAAATTTTTCTTTCAATCTTTACACTAAAACAGAATTTCTTTTGAGCTCTGTTGTTCAAATTCATGAAAATGAATATTAAAACAAGGAAAATGGACTATCTATTTATTTTATTAATACTCAGTTTTATTAATATTCAGACATAATGGGCCTCTGGACAAATGACATATTAATGACAATTAATATATATATATATATATATATACTTATTATATAAGACTTATATAATATATATAAGTCGCTTTCTCTGTAAATCTGTAATATCTTCGAAAATATTCATTTAAATCATATACTGTTAAGGGCCATATAAATCTATATAAAATCTACAATGTATTTAAGGTATTTAATTGGATAAGGATTAATGTTGTATTGGTTAAATTCCTAATGTTAAATTCGCTTCGAAAATTAGCCATTATTTGTAAAAAGTAAATGAGAAAAAAATTTTATTGTGGTATATCCATAAGAGATAGGCATATACCATAGCGGAGTTCTCTGTAGACCTTTTCAATGTGTATAATACTTAGTACCTACATTATTTTGATAAATCTCGTAGGGTTCAGCCTTCGTTTGCAATGTTAGCGAAAAAATGTAATTATTTACGACATCACATTAGAAACCTCAAAAATAACATTATTTGTCCACTATTTCATGGATGCTCTTATACATATAAACCTTCCTCTTCAATCACTGTATCTACTAAAGAACACCACATCAAAATCCTTCGCGTAGTTTTAAAGATTTAAGCATACATGGGGATATAGGGACAGAGAAAGCAACTTTGTTTTATACTATGTAGTGAAGTATTGCTATTCCTCGCTGGAGAGCTCCGATATAATAAACGCGTCCGTTCGCTGCTAAATTCAAAGTGCTATAGGGAAAACCGCGGCCTCAGACGGGCAACGGGCGGCCGGCCGGTACCGCCGCAAACGCTACACCCCGCAATTTTTAAATCTGTAATATCTTCGAAAATATTCACTTGAATCAACTTATATCAAGAGATAATTTGCGGCGAGACAAAATACATCAAAGTATGTAGGAAATTATTCGAGAAAAGGCGCCAGATCGTTGTTGCCATATTTCAGGACGCAATAATATATGTTTATTATAATTATCAGCAGAGAATATATCATTAGGTGAATATTTTTGGAGACCCCTACAGGAAAGACATCTGCATTTCATAAGTGCAGATAACACGAAAATGCTCAAGTAAAATAACATCAGAGCTCGAATTTCATGTTATTCATAAAACATATCGTATTTCTACATCAAATAATCCGAAATTTACACCCAGGAATGATGAAAACAACGTTTGACTTTATTGCGTCCAATATACGGACGCAGCATTGTTCAGGACGCAGTAGTGTATGGTATCAAGCATTCATACGGACGCAACAAAGTTAGCTCTTCATATATATATTTATTCATTCACAGGAATGATTTCTTCTCGCATATGCCTTACTGAGTTATGGACATCTTGTTCACAGAAAATAGCACATGTCTCTTTTCCTTTTATATATTATCATTAGGTGAATATTTTTGGAGACCCCTACAGGAAAGACATCTGCATTTCATAAGTGCAGATAACACGAAAATGTGCTCAAGTAAAATAACATCAGATCTGAATTTCATGTTATTCATAAAACATATCATTATTTCTACATCAAATAATCCGAAATTTACACCCAGGAATGATGAAAACAACGTTTGACTTTATTGCGTCCAATATACGGACGCAGCATTGTTCAGGACGCAGTAGTGTATGGTATCAAGCATTCATACGGACGCAACAAAGTTAGCTCTTCATATATATATTTATCATTTATATATATATATATATATATATATATATATATATATATATATATATATATATATATATATATATATATATATATATATATATATATATATATATATATATATATATATATATATATACTAGCTGACCCAGCCAACGTTGTTTTGCCATGTTCATTTAAATCATATGCTGTAAAGGGCCATATAGATCCATATTGAATCAACAATGTATTTAAGGTATTCAATTATATAAGGATCAATGCTGTATTGGTTGAAATCGCTTCGAAAATTAGCCATTATTTGTCGCAAAAAGTAAATGACAAAAAAAAAGTTATTGTGGGTTATCCATAAGAGATAGACATATACCATCACGGACTTTTCTGTAGACCTTTTCAATGTGTACAATACTTAGTACATTATTTTGATAAAACTCGTAGGGTTCAGCCTGCGTTTGCAATCACATTAGAAACCTCAAAAATAGCAGTACTTCTCCACTATTTAGTGGATGTTATTATACATATAAACCTTCCTCTTGAATCACTCTATCTATTAAAAAAAACCGCATCAAAATCCGTTGCGTAGTTTCAAAGATTAAAGCGTACAAAGGGACAAAGGGACAGAAAAAGCGACTTTGCTTTATACTATGTAGTGATAACTTATGAATCCACTATGTAGGCAAAACCATACTGTCGTGCTGAATTATAGTGAAAATTACAAAGTACTTAGTTCTATTCAAATTAAATAACTTATTCAGTTTTAAATGAGAGGTAATAATAAAAACTTGTCTAAAAATCACTTATTTTTTCTATTGTTACCTCTCATTTAAATATGAACTATCATAGAGTAGATTCATCGTTCATTGAATTTTTATTCAGTTTTATATCCTCCTAGTTCGAATTTAAACTTTCACGCACACGCAAATTATATAGCGAGAAAATTTTCGAAAAAAGTAGGATTCTTATCACGAATCGGCAAATCTTTGTCTATGAGTACAAAGTTGTCACTCTATAAAGCCATTGCACTTCCTCATTTACAGTCAATTAAACAAAAAGTTGTTCCTTATTGTTTAATTGTCCTCAATATCAAAAAAGTCGATTAGAAAAAATACAAAATAGGGCTATGAGATCTATATTAAAATGTAATAGATATACACCTGACAAATCTTTGCTTAATGTGTTGAATATGTTATCTGTTAGCCAAAGAGTTGTGTTTTATGTTCAAGTGTTCATTTTTGAACTGAGAAGAAATATGTTACCAACCTACATTAGTGATAGAGTTCGATTATTTGAAGATGTACATACTTATAATACGAGATTCAAAACAGACTTTAAAAGTGAAAGTTTAAAAGTATTTGAAAGACTTTTGAGAACGTTTTTCCCAACCAAATTCAGTACAGTTTAAAGTCACTGTAATTCAATTGGGCTTTGTTTCTGCTAGTACTCTAATTGATGTTTATCATGTAATTAATATATGTTAGGTGCTAAGGCAAACGTTTTTGTTTTTCTAGTACATTATGTTATTTACAAATATTGGTACTTTATTTAATTCACAGTATTTTTCATTATTTCAATTTTTAATTAACTTGTTATTACTATATTTTGTAATATAATGTAGCAATTCTGCTAAATAAATACATTATTATTAGTGTCTAAAGCTCGAAAATGCGTTTTGTTCTATTCTTTTTATAAATTTATTTTAAAATTATGAAGATAGATTATTGAGCATTGGCACTTTGAGATCATTGTTCACAAAGTGTTGTTATCCTCATTCGGATATAGGACCTGTAGGCGTTTTGAAAGTAATCCACTCTGGATTGATTGATTAAATACGGACTAATCATTCATAATAATGATGAAACAATGGTATTCTATATATAAATATGATAATTAGAACATTCATTCGAACGTCTACGATGTGGCGCTCCATTATCATTCAAGGGATAAATGTTAGAGAAATAAAAATAAAAATGTTATTAAATTATTGCTTGAAATTTTTACAAGCTATAATTTTTATTTACACTTCCACATATTTAGCTCTACTATAACGTTCTTTTGGTTAATTTGAATATTTCGAATGAATGTTCTAGAAATATTTAGAATGTTCTTGAATATTTCATTCAGTACCATAAGCACAAAAACTTCATTTCCTTATATATATAATTTATGAGCAATAATTTAATAAAATTTTCGTGAAAACCAAGCCAAGTGTTATTAACATACTATAGAAATATATTATATATTTCAATTCAATTCAAGGAATTCAAGGCAGCAATATTTGGATCGATATTGAGGAACGTCGATGTGGCGTTGAAAGACTCCACTTATGATTACAAATCGAATTCATACCTTCCAGATTAATAGAGACATTATCGTCGACGATGTCGATAACCATGGCATAGTAAATTGGGTATAGACATCTAATTGCATAGATTAGTAACGCTGGAGAGCGTAGCGCACAACACGGTGCCGACGTCAGGTATGCATTACAAATAGACCAGATTAGCCCCTGTTCGACCCCACAATCTCAATAATTCAATTATTTTCGATTCCGACGTTCTAGAAGGGGAGACGAACAGCAAGGTTCTGCTGACTTCTGCGTTTCTCAAGGATTGAAAACATACTTTGGAATAATTATCTATTACTCAGCGGTAGTAAACAACCATCCATTCATTCAATATTTGCTGGAAGAAGAGTTATGACATGATACGTAAATATCAGTTTATTTCTGTAGGTTTTATAATTATAGAATGAAGCTGAGAAGGATATGAATATATGGATATGAATATATTCTATATATGAAGCATGAGTGAAAGAAACTTTTTCAAACATTCTATTCGATTATTACTAAAGAGATTTCAATAAATATTCCTTGGATGACCCAGTGTAAAAAAGTATCATTAGCATTATTCATTGTTAAAAATTTGTTTCGAGGTCAGTATGAATTCATGAATAAGATAACAAGAAATAGTATTAAAAAACCAGATATTAGAATTATGTGAAAAATTTCCTATCATTTCTGAGTTTCATACAGCATTCAAAAGAAATTGCCATTGTGAGACAGCAATATTGAGCATATGTGGGAAGTGGTATAGTTCTCTAGAGATAAAAGAGAAACAGTTATAGTAGTATTATTGGATTTTAAAAGAACTTTTGAAACGTTATGTAGATCATTATTATTGAAAAAACTGAATAAAATTGACTTTGAGGGAGTAGTAAATGATTGGTTCGGATCTTACTTGGATTGGGGAACACAAAATGTTCAGTTTAAAGGCAATCTATTGGATAGGACGAAAGTGGAGGTGGACTTAGTATAAGGAACTGTATACGGTCCGTTGTTGTTCTCCTTATATATAAACGATATTGTCCCTCATGTAAAAAAATGTTCTATACCTTTATTCGCTGATTATACTATGCTCTTTATATGTGGCAAAAATATTAAGAATATGACAGAGGGATCAATAGAGACCTTTCTGAATTGAATGAATGGTTGTGTGACAATAGCTTCTTCCTAAATGTGCAAAAATCTAACTTCATAGTTTTGGGTACGAGTAAAACCGTTAAAATTAATAGAAATGAGATATAGAAATATAAAGATTAATGAAGAAAAAATTAGAAGAGTAGAAACAGTAAAGCGTTTAGGCAGTATGTTAGACGAAAAATTGAGTTTCAATGATCATGTTGATTTCATATCTAAAATCTCCAGAAAAAATCAATTTTTTGAGAAGAAAAGAAAATAATCTGCCTCATATGTGGAATTATTGTGGTTCAAATCAATAATAATTGATTTATTATTGATTTGCGCATTTTGAATATTGCTCCACGTTGTTATTTGGTTTAACCAAATAAAAAAATCAACAATTAAAAAAGATACAGAATGGAGCCATATACCCCTATTAAAATTATACTGAACTCCTTGGAACTTACGTCTGATAAACAAAGAATACTCTTTACTTCGTATATTTACCATTAAAAATCAGCTGCTTTCATATAATGTAATAAAAAATGTAACATATATCAGTCATGTGCATGGGTATAATAACATAAATACTAATAGTTGAAATATCTAAATTTGTAAGCTTTCTAAATGTGAATCCTCAAATAGCATATACTATGACGAATATAAGACTTTCAATAATATAGCAAGTATACAGAAAACTAGTACTAGTATTAAGATTTTTAAGCGTGATCTAAGAAAGTATATTTTAAATAATGAGATATTTAAGTGATTCAAAATTAACAGTTCATAATATGTAGATTTTTTGTATAGATTTAGCTAAATAAATTTTATGATTATTATCATTATAATGCTCACAGTGTTATTTTGAAGGAATAGAATAGGAGAGGAAAAAAATTGCAATAAGATGAAATTATTACAGCTGTGAAATATGCATTGTGAAACTTCCGATGAATGTATTGCAATATTTTTTGTTCTAATTAACGAGGTACTTAGTAATCTTAAAATTCGACCGTACATTTTCATCATTATCGAAGTACCATTTCGTACTATAGTAACACGAAATGCAAACATCATTTCAAAATGTAGGTTATTCAAACTTTTCTAATTTGTTCTGAAATTTAGTATTTTTTACGGTAACTTCGTAATTCAAAAATCATTTGAACATTTCTAATGAGACTTTTTATGATAGTAATACTGAAAATGCATTGCAATCATGACTCGAGTAAAATGTTTGATTTTTTAACGTACTCAACAATTTTTTGAAAACGTAGGTACCTACTTAGAGAGATTAATATTGAAATTCGGGTTCTGATTTTCCTCTGCAGGAATTATCAAGCTCTAGCAAATTTTATCAAGAAAATATAGTAGTGAAAATGGTATTCGAATAGGAATTCTTATATAGTTATTCGGATTGTGAATTGATTAAGTCGACACTTGTTACTGAATATATCGAGAGTAAATTTATATATATATATATATATATATATATATATATATATATATATATATATATATATATATATATATATATATATATATATATATATATATATATATATATATATATATATATATATATATATATATATATTATATGTGTGTGTATGTGTACTGAACAAAAGTGAATTGAAGTTTGATATACATGTAAATCACGAGCACGAAATATAGAAAATTTTATACGTATATCGCTATATAATTTTTCGACGGTAAAAAAATATATAACATTTCTGAAATGCTATTCACGAGTGATCAACAAGACACATTTAAGTACTCTTCATTTATAAACATAAAACAATATACGAACTCAATCTTTTATCACAGAATTGATTAACAATCATTGAAAACAATATTTTAAAAATTTGAGAAAATTAATATATTCAAAAATTTAAATAGTTGAAGACACAGAGTTCATTTATTCAGAAAGCGATATGAATCGTTACTATTATTGCATGTTCCCTATACCTTTGCGAAATACTATGGAGATACAGTTGTGAAGAAGTAGATATCACATTTCTGAATGCTTCATAATTTTTTCAGTAATCTTGTATAGTGTAAAATTGCTTCAAAGAAACAATAAATGTTCCATTCCATTGTTTTATAAATTTTCGAAAAAATGGTAGAAAAAGACTGTTGTTCACATTCACAATTTACATTGACACATTTTTCTTGAACAAACTCTGACGTATTTTTGTTTCTGTATAAAACAAAATGAATTATCCTGCATAATGTTGAATTGCTTCAGAGGACCAATAAAAGTTCTGTTCGACTGTCCTATAGATTTTTGAATAAATGGTAACGAGAACACTGTTTCCTAGATTTTCATACTTTTTCAATTTTTTTTCAATCAATGAACCTACTGTCTAATGCCGATTTCGAAGGCCAATGGTCTCTCAAATTATGTAAACATTACATAAGAATTAATAATGTAAAACTAATCGCTTCAAGTCATAGGTAAACACAAACACCGATACAATATCCATGATTTCACCGGGACTCATTACAATACCTCCCCATTGATGGGTGTTTTCCCGACTATATGTGAAATAAACTAATATGCAAAATATGACTGCGTTAATCTAGAATACAGTCCTTTCCTCAGCATCCGTTGGAAATGAATTTACATCAAATAAGTAGGTCCCTCAAACCTCCAAACTTAATAAATTTTCTTCGACTACAAGTATTAAAGTAAAGATCATCAAATGATAGTGTTGTCAGTTGTTTGCTTCGTATGAAATGATTCGAACACAACTGAAATACTGAGCTGTCGCATATACTCCTATTCATTCCTAGCTTGAAAATCTATCTTTACTGTAACTCCTTTTCCCAAGGGACTATCGAGGAGTCTTACGACCTACGTGTCCTTGAAAGTCAGGAAACTTCGGTGATATATCAAGATGTAGGGATGTCTCCACCGTTATCTACTCCCTTTCTATGCAATAAGTTCTTATGATGTGAAAAACAGTTACCCCAATATTATGTCGTATTTTAAAATAACCATTTCTGATGCACTTGTCAAATTTAAGTTAATCGAGTCCCATCTATGAGAGTATCATTTTGTTAAGAACTGTGAATCATGAAATTTTCAATACCTACTCAAATATTAAGGATAGCCTCGCATACCATAAACTTGTTGAGAATATTCGAATATTCGCATGAAAATAAACGCAAAACTCTCCTTCTTCTTCTCAGTGATTCACTCTTGACAGAGTGGTGGTTGGTGGTGGTCGTGTCGCGGTCTAGTGCCTCTGCGTCCCACGGAATTCGGCACCACACTGCTCTATACTTTGCGGCTCTAGAATTTTCATTGATGCTGGAATGAGTCACAGATTTTATCAGGTCTGTCCACCTTGTTGGAAAGCGCCCACGCAATCTTTTGCCCTCGACTTTCCCTTGGACCACCAATCGTTCGATAGCGTCTTCATTTCGGGTTATATGTCCAAAGAATTTAAGGAGTCGCAGTTGCAGAGTCGACGATAACCTCTCTTTAATGTTTAGCTGCTTCAGAATCGAGAAGTTTAACTTTTTTTCAACTCCTAATTCAACTTTTTTAGAGATTAGGTCAACAAATTCTGGTCCTCTCTTTCATTATTCTCGGTTTTGTAGATGCTCATAATATTTATGATACAATTCGGAGTTTGCATTGGCTGACTGATACAATTGCTAAGGCCACTGTTTCTTAGGAGGAAACAGGAGGAGAAGTTCGGACATGATTATAATTGCTAGTATTTTAGGTCAGATACACTTTCAATTCACATCCCTTGAACAGAATTATTTGAATATTTTCATAGGTACAATCCAAGTTTCATGAAAGAAACAACCTTCTTCATTTCTGTGTACTTCATTCAACGTCATACAGTGTTTGCTTTGATGTGTTTACATCAAACGATCAGAATTTTCTTATCAATATGTTTCATTTCGTCCAGAATTGAGAAACTGTTGTAGGTCTTGAAACTTTGCTAGAAGTCTTAAAAGTGTACTCCTTTTATTGGAGGTAAGTGTTGAGCCAATAGGTAAACTGCTGATTCACGTTTATTGGAATATAGTAGAAAAATTTCAACTGCTACTCTTCAGCTATCCTGCGTATGATTTCACCTGAAGGTCAATGACATACTTAAACATCCTTGTATAGATTCTGCTCTGACTATTGAATTTGCAGATGTTACTCAGTCATTGTGTCCATGTATTCGCTAGTATCTCATTTACACATACATCATTGGAAATATTTCCGCTCCTACTCTTTCAAGTACTTTTTAGGGTACTTTTAAGTACCCTAGATACATTGGTTGCAGAAGTGCTTTATAATAATAATAATATTATTGATAATAATAACAGTATTAGCTTTATTAGCTTTCGGCTAGTTTCTTTTACGTTTTTATACGTTTTGCCTAGTCTTTTATAAACACCATCCAGATACTTTAGTTGCAGAAATACTTTATACGTTGCGCCTATCATTGCGATAGAATGCCAACTTAGAAGGGGTTGAAGATATTATTTAGCAATTATCAGAGGTTATTTAGCAGAGCTTGAAAAGCGAAATGGTGATGCCTAGGAGCGTTATAGGACAAAATGCGAAAAGAACATTCTCACATTCAGCGCATTACAAACAAGTTCCTGCTCCTGAAGTTATCAAAAGTCTGTCACAATAAATGCTGCGGATCCTGTATATCATAACCGCATAATTCATGAAAAATCTTGAAACGGGCATATAAGCAGGGTAATTGAGAAGAATAATTCCTGATATGTTAGTCATCAGAAGTTATCAAAAGTCGGTCACAGTTAACGCTACGGATCCTGTATATCATAACCTTATAATTAATGAAATATCTTATTGAACATGACTGAAAAGATGAAGTGAAATTCTTGAAGGGCGTCTATATTCAAAAATGAGCTGATATGACGGTGGATTGTTATTATTTTGTTTGATTATGTACAAAACGCTTTTTGATAGACGGTATTTTTACTTGTTAATAAAATCACTGAAATTACCCATAAACGTATAATGTTCCTTTATACCTGATAAATTCAGTTTTATGGCTTTTCGCCAAGAAAACATATAAACTTTTACGTTGCTTACAGTCAGCTCGAGATAGCATACCTTATTTGATATGAAAATCAATTAACATACCTATAACATCCTCCTACTAGCTCGAGAAAAAAAAAATAAATATATATATATATATATATATATATATATATATATATATATATATATATATATATATATTTTTATATAAATGTTTCGAGAGGGTGGCTTATGTTAGTTACTTTAGTTAGAAATAGAGAGTATAGAATCCCCAGCTCTAAATAGGAAAACAATAGTTCAATCTTCCCGATAAAATATGTGTCCTGTCTAACTTACAGGTTTTCAGTTGAAAAAAACAATCTGACGTATTTTTGTGATAAATTTAGGAAAATTTTACAAATACTATGCACCTTGTTCAATCCTATTCTGACAAAAAAATGTTGCTTTCGATATATTTGAACTTAATTTTCTCAAAAAAATTTGATATCCAAACAGTGTGCACATTTTATTTAGGTGATACAGGTTGAATCTTCAAACGTTGACCCCAATATTTTCATCAATATATATACATAAATTTTTGAGAGAATGAATACTGAAACATTCATTCGAAAAATTTAAATTAATGGAAAGAATGTATAGTATGAATGAATAGTAGAGCGTTATATTATTATATTATATTTAAGGCATCACATCGTACACGTTTACATAGAATTTCATCAACCCTGAGGGGATAAATGTGTGAGAAATGTTGAAATCTATGCCACACCTGATGCCACACAAGACAGCTGTTTCGTTCTACAAGGAACTTGTCAGTTGCACCATGTCCAAGAAAGGAACGCAACGATTTCAATCTCCAAGCATCTTCTTATGACTCCAAGTGAAGGACCACCACGTAATGAATACTTCACAATTCCATCTATCCAGGAATCAAGAGAAAACATTTCTTAGATCATAGACACACCTAGCACCGAACATTCACGCGTCTTCTATAACCCTAGGTATCGTACATATTGGTACATATATAGTGAATAATGAGACTCTTAATCGAAATATTTCAAATAAAACTCTCAGGGAGCTGTCTACACAAATTTTGTCAACGAGAACGAACCTATCACTTTCGAGAGTGAATATTGAGTGCGCTTCACACAATTTAACTTTCAATATTATAATAACCTTTGTATGAATAAAATATTCTAATATGTTGGCATGTGCCCACTTCATTGTCCTCTGTGTGCCCATTTTGTATGACTAGAGTGAAAAGAGGGTATCGTGCAGTTAAAAAACCGAACGCGATAAAGAAAAATTGATGACATTTTTGAATTCAGAGATCAAAATTCACTCAAAAACAAGTCACAGATCTAAGACAACCATCTTGCTGTTCCCCAGTGTCATTTTTTACGAGTAGCTCAAGTGGCTCAATCTACCAAGACTCTTCGAAATGAAGTCTGAACTCCCCCAGCCTTGATGCAAATTTTCCATTTGACTAACAAGTACAATGATTTCCAAGAGATTTCTAGAAAAAAATTACACGGGATATGCGTTTGGCCCACATCGACTTGAACAGCGATCTCATTTTGTTACTGTTAAAAACTGCCAACTAAACGAACTGAAATGTGTTGCAACACCAAGTGTTGCTTTAATGCGCATAATGCGTGTAATCCTACACAATAGTCACCCAAAATTTCAACCTAAACATCGAACTAAAAGGGATACTGAATACAATCCATACATACGTCATCCTGGTTTAACGATACATAACATACCAAATGCTACTGTACGTGTACGTTGGCAGTCATGCATAATCCATTCCAACAGATGTCGAATTCGCCCTGTATCTTCGAAAAATTTCTTGAAAAGATCGCAGAAGTTTTGCCGCTTGTAAGCTGAACATACTATATAAAGATAATGTTAAATAGTTATTGTACAATGTAGCCAGCCTACATGTGATTGATTTCTATACACGGCACCTACAAAAAATTTCACCTAATTGTTTGAAATTTTTTTCCACCAAATATGGAGCAAGTATGACATCCAAAATGTTACTAAGCTTTACACATAGCACATATCTAAGGCCAACTCCACAGACCTGCCTGACAACTGCTATGAACAGTAATTCATGATTCCGCATTTCAAATTTTTTTTGGGAACCCTTGACTAAAATTAACACCAGGCTGATAAATAATCCTAACATAGCCTAACAGAGGAAGTTGACCAAAATTTATAGGCTGGAAAACTTCTTGCTCAATCTTAATTGGACATCAGATACTTTTATAGGTGGAAAATACAAACACATTAGTGTAAACCAAGACAAACTGAATGGGAAAAAACCAAACTTTCAGCAGAAAACTAAACTCAAAAACGTAATAATTATCACACCATTCACCCAGAAGTATTTTGAACGCCACCAAATATTACAGAGCTCAGAACTTTGAATGAGATTCTGGCGGTTATTCACCAACTTTCGGTTTTCGACTTTGCCAAAGCTTCTTAGCTTTTAAGATTAGACTTCAAAGTCTAATTTATGGTCGAGAACGAAAATATAGCAGATCATCGTTTTTTTAGAGTCTGAAAAATGCTTCCGTAGCTCACCACAAAAACATGAAGGAAGGCCACCACCGGAGTAAGATAAGATGAACTGAAATTATTATATAGAACCACAAAACCTCTGGCACATACAGCGACATAGCTCATATAAAAATCCTTCACAGAGAAACATTGAACACCTACAGAAAAACAAGGTGTTGAGTTAGATGTACGACATTAATAGAAGTACAAGAATGTGGAACTGCCATTTAAGTGGATTAACTGCAGGAGTAAAAGATCTATGGAATAAGACAATAAATTATAATGGAAATATTTGAGTCATTTTCCAATAGTGATCAGATTAATGAAATTTCATATCTACAAATATTGAAATCGCGTGATTTGGCCCCATTATTGAACATACACAATATTCATTAAAATTTCATTTAGAATTAGGAATGTAATAAAACACCCATATTGATCTTTCGTCGATGACAAACACACAAATGTTTCATTAAAGTATATTTATCTGAAATGAAAAATTATGTATAATGTACTAAAATAAAAAGAAATACTATCATAGATGAAACGAACTGAAATAATAATGCCCATATTGGCTCAACTCGTGGAAATATTTCCAATTTTCCACTTTGTTGAATAATTTGAATGAGGCCATTTATTATAAGGGCTGACACAGTGTATGGATCAACTTTACTGAAAGCTATAAATCCATCAGAGACTGACTTCGCATAAGCAACGTATTTCGAATACACATCTCGCCATTTGTCTTTTTTCGTAATCTACCCCCCGACTACATTTTACTCTCATAAATTGTGAGCGCGTTTCTAGCCACCTGAAAAATTCTGACGTGTGAATATTGGTTAATAATAATTCACAGAGAATATTGAGCTCACTGTACTTCGTGTGGATGGTAAGAACGGACTTTTTCCGTCATAAATTTTATACGAAAGAAACCTAGAACTTTTCTACTGAGATGTTTAACGCTAAATCTGAAGCAGAATTTAGTTGAAGTAATGAGTCAATTCCAACAGATCAATGCAGACGAATTCTGGATAATATTTTATTATTTTTAATTTGAAAAATACATATCAAAGAGCAATTTATTCTCTTTATATATATATATATATATATATATATATATATATATATATATATATATATATATATATATATATATATATATATAGAGTAAATACTGAGACTCTTAATCGAAATATCGAAATATTTCGAATAACTCTCAGGGAGCTGCCTACATAAATGTTGTCAACGAGAACGAACCCATCACTTTCGAGAGTGAATATTAAGAGCGTTTCGAAAAATTCATCGATCTTGTTGAATGATAATAGGATACAATTGTTTCATCATTATTATAAATCATCAGTCCATATTTAATCTATCAATCAAGATTCGATGACTTTCAAAACGAACATAGGTTCTATACCAAATCGAGGGAATTTTACCTAGTGAAATATGCACGTAGGCTCCCTCTATCGGAGAAAGGACGTATAAACTCTCCCTAGCGTTCAATGTTCCTACTCGTGACAACAAGAATGCGAGTGGAAGGCTTTGTATATATTTCATTCGAATACTACAGAAAATTGTCCGCAATGTGTTCGAATAATCCCATGCCTATACGCTCCAGATCACGCCCAGGCGGGCAAAAGTGTAGCTAGTTTCAAGATTCACAGGTCATTCAATACTAGTATTTGTGTAGACAGCTCCCTGAGAGTTTTATTTGAAATATTTCGATATTTCGATTAAGAGTCTCAGTATTTACTAGTATTGAATGACCTGTGAATCTTGAAACTAGCTACACTTTTGCCCGCCTGGGCGTGATCTGGAGCGATTAGACATGGGATTATTCGTACACATTGCGGACAATTTTGTATCGGAAAATTAAATCGCATTCCTCTCAAAAATTGTTTCAATACAATCATGACGTTAAATATGTGAAAAAAAAATTATTGTGAATGAAATATATGTTGAAAATGATCATAGCTAACATTTCAAAGAAAAAAATCTTTATATACATACATATATTTTTTTCAATGTTTTCAGCAATAACAGGCTTATTTTAACGTGAAAAACTTTATTTTCGGTGACGTTTCGTTGTATATCACAACTTTGTCAAAACTTATGAATAATTGAATTTCATGAAATAAAATTACAAATTTATAAAATATAATTCAATTCTTCATTAGTTTATTCATTATTTTTGACGAAGTTGTGATATACAACGAAAAGTCAACGAAAATAAGTTTTTCACATTGAAATAAACCTTGCAATTTTAAATATATATATATATGCTAAAACATTGAAAATAAATATATATAAATATATAAACAGGCAATAAATATAATATATATATATATATATATATATATATATATATATATATATATATATATATATATATATATATATATATATATATATATATAGGAAATATTCAATGTCTGTATGTAAAACACGAAGTCTAAATCAGTGAATGAACTAAGAAAATGTATTCATTACCTGACATAAATTTATATTCGAATCTGATTGATCAATCAAGAATTGGATAGTCCCTCGATGTGCCGTCATCAATCATTATTTATAAATATCATTCTGATATATCAATTATTATAATTAAGGTTGTCAATGAATGCTACGTTGACATGGAATCGAATTCATTGGGGAGATGTACTAATGACATACCTCCAACTGTGGCGCTGTTGCAAAGGATGAACGACGTATTACATCATTTCTTGACACATATCAATTAATCAATAAGATTAAATCATCAATGAATAACGCATCAATATAACTACTCTAATACTAAGCTCTTATCTTATTATGGAATTCAAGATATCTCGGAATTTTCATTGAAATATCGGAACTTGTACAGGTGACCGGTAATAATCACTCACTCGTGCGGTAAAAATTCCAGTCCATGGGGACGAACTCGTGGATAAACTCACCTGGAACAAAAAAATATTCATCAAATTCAACTCAATTAGAGGTCTACGAGAAAAAGATTTCAGAATTTGCAATGAAACAAATTGAGAAAATTTGAAATTGGTACGATAATGAAAACAAGAAAAAAATAAGGATAAAATTTGATATTTAAAAGCAGTAACTATGTAGATGTATAATATACATATATAGACATATAGCAACATGAAAAAATGAGTGAATTTTGTTTCATCAACAAGAGTTTTATTTTTGCTTTTCAAGAGCAGCTGTAACAAGGGACATAAAGTGAAAATTACACCGATAAAATTGAATAACAATTTGAAGATATGTCCGAATTTTGGTAATATTCTTATACATCCAGATTTTTGATTTATACTAATTTTTACTTTATAGTGCCGCTTTACACGGTTGCTCAAGAATAAGGAAAAATAATATTTACGAAAGCTTGAGCTGAAAAAAAATAGGTCCCTCATTTCGTAATGCCAAATACATAGATATTGCTCAAAAAAATTAGTCAGACAGTTAATTTCAATTGAATGAACATTATCATCTAATTTAACTGGATTTTCGCGTGAAGAAATAACCACGTAAACTTATTCTATCTTGGTATCTTGGGGAGCTTACGTGAATACTCGCTTCATTTTGAAGATGAGTTAGGAAAACCATGGAAACTTGATTGTTCGATCCATGCCACTGAACTTTCCATAATAAGATGAATATATAATTGTTAATATATACAAATAAAATATATAATTGTTTCAACTGATTCAATATATACAACGAGGACAAATATATTTGGGATAGCAGTCTTAGGGTGAAATGAGTGTACTCTATTCTTTTTTTACTCAAGCTTTCGAAAACTATATTTGTCTCTTCATCAGAGCAGCTGTAAAATTGAAAATTTGAAAATGTCAAATACAAACAGACGTGTGGTAACTTACGATTTGAGATTCAAACCAAGATGATAAAATTTGCCAGTTAATCATAAGAATGAACCAAATTCATAATTCACATACAACCATTGATGGCCTGAGCTCAATTTTTTCCTATCTGATTGATCACGACAGCAAAAGCACTCGTTCCGATCCAGACACTTCCAATGTGACCGAGGAAACAACTCCCTCTGTATGATTTTATATATAGTGAGTGTATATTTCGGTACTGGTTAAGTGTTGTTTTTTAAAGGACTGACAATATTCCTCTTTGTCCTGTCGAATTCCGTTGGTTTTAGTGTTTACATAACCTTTAAGTGCTAATTTTAATATCTGGTCATCTCCGTTTTATGGCTGCAAGTAAATTATGAATTTGTTTTATTCTTATGATTAACTGGTCAATTTTAGCATCTTGGATCGAATCTCAAATCGTCAAATCGTAAGTTACCACATGTCTGTTTGTATTTGACATTTTCAAATTTTCAAGCCGCTCCTGATGAAGAGACAAATATAGTTCTCGAAAGCGTGAGTAAAAAAGGAAATATATATATATATATATATATATATATATATATATATATATATATATATATATATATATATATATATATATATATATATATATATATACATATGTTATGTTTACAATAATAGATCGATTTCTATAAATGAGTTTTAGGAATCTTTTTCATTGAAGGCTTGTAAAACACGGACTGAAGCTGCTTAACTCAGTTACGGTCCTGTCGCATTTTTTATGAAAAAATGAATAGCTTTTTTACTTCGGCATATGCAGGAAATTCATTCACGTTTCAGCGCTATATCTCATGTCAGATGTCAATAATAAAATGACAAATATCCGCAGTCATACTTTTTGATTGATCCCATATAAAACTCAGGAAATTCCGAATTTACAGGAAATTTAAGTTGCTGTTCATATAAGAAACGTATCGAATATTTAGATACGCTACAAAATTGTGAACCATACTTTGAGATATTCCTCGAGAAACTGAAAATCGAAGCTTGAAAAGGTATAATCTATATCCTCTAGTCGGTATTCAAAATAGAGAAAAATTAATTTGTTGTTATGACAACGGTTGCAGAGAAAACTAGGAAAATGAATGAATAAAATATTTGGGCATGAATTATAGTGATAAAACGATGTATTTAAATAATGTAGAATTGGTTATACCTATTATAGAGTTGTATACAACTTCGATCTCACACACACAAGATGTATACCTGCGCTTAACCTCTGGTTCGAAACCTGAGTGACTGCTAAGCGAGAACTGAAAGTTAAATGAATTGTACCACACCACAGTTAGCTTCAGTGAAGATGGGGTGGGTTAATTATGTAAGAAAAATTTAATGCCAGGCGCCAGAGGTTTGAAAGTTCTCGGTACAATTCAATTGGTTTTCTGGAGGATCAAACAACAACTCCACCAGATCTAACAGTTCTTAATCTTAGTTCTCACTAACAGTAATATACACTTGGTCCAATAAATGATAATATGATTATATATATATATATATATATATATATATATATATATATATATATATATATATATATATTAAATATTGAATAAAATTAATAATTTGAAGTACTAAAAAAAGGGAAATCGAAACAAATAAAAGATAATGTAATTCTCCCTTAGCTAAGAGGACTTAATCGTCACAATGAAATATATATATATATATATATATATATATATATATATATATATAATGAATGTTTAAATAAAAAGGAATCTTCAGCATATAAATTGAACAGTTATTAAATTAAAGTGAACTCAAGGTTGATAAAATAAAAATAAAATCAAATATCACTTGTCTCTTCAAACAATGTACTGGAATTCTCTCACCACACCAAGTATACTCAAACTTCCAGCTTTAGGCTCAAAGATCTACTACCAAACCTTCTCCAAAATGGTGATTCTCAATAATTCCAGTACTCAAAAAAACAAAACGGAAAAATCCAAAAGTAAACGTAAATCAAGTGAAATAATCAAAACTAAACTGAAAATACCTGGACTTATGCAAAGATGCAGTGTGCGGTATACTGTGTATCAAGTAACACGTACTTTGATCCCCTGAAAGGCACTTCTTCTGTTCACAATTTCCAAATAACGAACAAATGCCAGAAGAATTCAACGACCATCAAATGATCCCAATACTGGATACTTATTCTTTTCGACAAAGCAAATTTCCATAAAAGAACGAGTATATAATTTGATGAAGGTCTCAACACGCCTCCAGATCAGATATTAATTATCTCGATGATAATTAATATCTGATCATTTTTCAGAAAAAAACAACAAAACTTTTTTTCAGTCAGGTTAACTTCCATCTTCTTACAAACAACACAACATGACAATCAGACCTACTTAACAGTAGGACGAAAGAGTACCCCTAACCTCACAAAACTAGACACTGACGAAAAGATGACATTAAACAAAATTATAACGTTATACTATGCATATGATATATTGCACTGAAATATTCAAAGAAAATTTTTACTAAAAGTTCCATCATGTTCCAAAAAATTAAGAATCAAAAATGAATCTTTAGAATGTTACACTGTGTCATTGACAAAAATATCAATTTTCTGTTTGAATATTCTCAGACTAAACAACCCTCCAGATGAGTATATATTTAGGGAAGTATATAAAAATCCACATATCTTCTTCATCTTGTTGCTTCATCTTCTACCGAAGATAGGCGATCATTAGGGCGACTTGCAGCTTTAACATAGCAGCTCGAGATAGTGGTCGAATAATCTTGTTTTACCACTGCCAAATTCTTGAGCCAGGATATTCTTCTTCTACCGTTTTTTCTACTTTACATCGCACTATGAATTTCGAATAATTCGTTCTATTTCCACTATATTTCAATTAAACAATGAGTCTTTGCACTTTTGGGATATTTCAAATAAGCTCGCATTATTTTAGAAGTGAAAAGCGGAAGCAGTCAGATGAAACGCATGTATTTGTTGATTTTATATATTATTTATCGGAATATAGTATTGCTGTCCAACATTTGGCGTTCTTCAGATGTATATGAAACACTGTACATTTCGTTTAGATACTCAGAAATTAATACATTTTAAAAATTACACAGGCCTACAAAAAATAATTTTTTTCTTGGTGCAGCTTTATTTGTGGCTATGGTCGATAAAGTAGGTAATGTACAATATATTGACATATGTCATTTGAACTCATCAGCTCTAGTTTTTCTACTACCGTTATTTTAAATGTTTGCCGGTTTTGTTCGTAAATAGTCATTATCACGATAACATTCATTATGGCTAAATCGTTCAGATATTGTGTTAACCATGCTTATATGTTTTATGTTTGTGGTGAATATATAATGAAAAATCAGTGTAAATCGATAACAAACACTGTGAATCGTTTGTATTTTGCTTACTTCGGTATTGAAAATCGACACCAAACAAAGTGTGGGCGCTTCATAGTGTATGTAAAATATGCATTGAACATTTGCGACAATGGGAAAAGGGACACGTAACTCTTTTTAGTGCCTATGATATGGAAAGAACAGAAAAAAATCATTATGACTACTGTTACTTTTTTATGACTAATACAGTGGGCATCAATAGAAATACCCTAATAAATGCCATAAATGGAAATACCCTAATATTTCTTCATCAGAAAGACCTCTTCCTCATTCAGAAAATGTTCCACTACCGGCTTTTCACCGGGTATTGTCGAGATCTCAGGTGGATCAAGCTGAAATACCTATTTCTTGTCAAGTAGATGATGACTTTGAATACTGCGGAAAAACATCAAATCCTAGTACATTTGCGCAGAATGAGCTTAATGACCTCATTATATTAGCTATAGCTAGACGCTAGAATTACTATCGTCGAGATTAAAATGAAAAAATCGTCTTTCCTCAGACATTCAAGTGTCTACAATATCGCACGAGAGAACGATGCTTATTTCAGTTTTTTGTTCGAAAAAATCACATCATTGGATTCAAAAAAATTTGCCTATGAGAAATGCTATTCTTGTTGGGGAAAGAAATGTTATCAATAAACTATTAGTTTCAAGAGAAAAAATCATTTTTCTGCCATTGTATATAAAATCAGGGCAATTCGTTTTCAGTTCAATGTTTTCAGTTTATTTCACAGAAATTTCCTAGTTTAAGCACTGAAAACTGAAAACAAGTATCTTTGACGGATCTCAAATATGTCAATTAATGAAAAACACCACAATTTTGAGAATTCAATGAATGATCTGGAAAGACTTGCGTGGAAATCATTTGTAGCAGTTGCACAAAATTTTCTTGAAAATAATAAGGCTGACAACTATATGTAATTAGTACAGGAAATGTAGTTCGTTTCAAATATTTAGGCTGTAATATGATTATGAAATTACACTATCTCAATAGTCATATATATAAATTCCAACACATTTTACGAGATTTTAGCCTAAAGCAAGAAGAATGTTTCCACCAAAATAAAAAGACGATGGAGAATAGATACTCAGGAAGGTGGAACACTCATATGATGGCTGAGTATTGCTGGGAAACCATGCGAGATTGTCCATGTCAGTTTCACTCAATAAAATCACTCAAAAATCAATTTCTTAAAGTTTAATGCCAATAAAATAATTTTTTTTGTGGAAAGTGTATTTTTCATTATCTCGGAAACTAGAGCTGCTAGAAACGAAACGGTAACATTTTTGATATCGCCATATAGGACATACTTAAAATCAGGACTAAAATCTCCGGCACCAAAATCGTTGAAGGCCTGTGTTATTATTCAAATCACACAAAAATAGGTACTTGCAGAATTGAGAAATTTCATTCAATATAAGCCAAATCACCATATGTTTTTTCTTAATTGAGCAAAATAACTATTTTAATTGTGAAAATACTCTCATTTTTCGTTATTGAGATTCTGCTCTGTCGGTAAAAGTCGGTTACAATTCTGTAAATTGTAGATGATTCGGAGAATTTCCAGAAATATTCGATTGCAGTTCTCTTTCATTATGCGTTTGAATTCTCACATTCTTTTAATGTAATTCATAGAAGGATTATCAAAGTTATTACTTCTTGAAAGTTGAAAATCATCAAAAAGCAACTGTAGGGTCTGTCAAGGTAAAATGAACCTGTTGCTGTTATTATTTGAGAATTTGAATAATAACCAAAAGAGTTGAATGTTATGATCACGTAAAAATGAAAATAATAAACCTTCAATTTATATCTTCAAAATAAGTGGAAGAATAAATCTCTTTCCAGAGCCAGCTACGAGTAGAATTTGTTTCAGAGACAATTAATTTCGAGAAAATTAGGTTAAAGAAACGCTTCAAGGTAGAACTTTTTACTGAGGTTTCTATCAATTCAGTAGTAATAATGCAATGAGAACCGACAATTTCTGTTAATTTAAATTAATGTCGGTTTCATAAACGCATATTTAACAATTATGTTCCGCATTTTCCACGGTGAGTGCTCTACTACGGATCAGTCTTGAGTCAGCTCCAACAATTACTAGCCGGAGGCGATACAACATCAACAATATAATGAATGCCTTTTTAATGGGATATAAGTCCAGAATATTCTTTCAATTTTATCAGTGAAATTTCGCTTGATGAACAAATTGTTTGTTTTGTGAAACCTGTGCTTTCATTGGCTAATTTGCGAAGATCTCTTGATGGTATTCACATTAAAATCGAACTTGTACATGAATTTACAACGAAATATATATTCCTCAAATATAGAACAAGATTCAACATAATATCTTATGTTTCTTGAGGTCCATGAATTTCATATTATCTTTGTTTTTGTATTTACGTATCTGGAAGATGAATTGGGAAACAAATTCATAATGAAAAATTATTGAATATAAATTTAAAGTTGTGGGAAATTTTCATTTAATCATTCCATTAAGTAGTCATCGTCATTGTTTTTCCATTTAACGCCTATATAGAATTGGTTATCATTATTTCCAATTCAATTTTAACAGAATATTAATTGAATTTTTGTATATATCCCTATATGCATCATACGATGAATTTTTTAAAAACTACAAAATTAAAAATTAAAACACTTGACTTAAGTTTCGCTGAATATATTAAAAACTCTACATATGTTTCGGGTGGTTAACCCATTATCAAGAGTATATAACTAAATTTCAAAATCTATAACTTTCACTTATATATCCTAAACCAAGGAATTTAACACTGGTTTCACGGAAAAATTCACCCGATCATTACAAATACGTAAATTCTTCTTTTTGGCTATCGAAGATTTCAAGACTTCAACAAGGGTATCTAATCTTTTGCCCTTGCTACCTGAGTGTACTATTTCGGTCTTCCTGGGATGCAAGAAAGGATTATGTTTAATGCAGTGTTCAGAAAAACCCCTATTAGGTTTATTCGACAGTATTGATCTTTTATGTTCATCGATTGTTTTTTGTATAGAACGTCCAGTTTGATCTATGTAAAAGCTATCACATTCACTGCAAAATATTTTATAAACGCCACTTCTAGAATATAAGTCAAGTTTTTCCTTGTTATTTATCAACAATAAACCCAAATTCTTTGTGTTGGTGCATATTGTATTCACATTATTTTTATGGTAATCTTCTACAAATTTTATTGCTCAAGTTAGGTATATAATTAATTGAATGAATTGAATATTTTTTGTTGTTTTTCTGAGTGAATAGGACAAATTCTTTGTGATAGTATCTTTCCCTGTTTATTTTTGATTAGTTTATCAATAAAGAAGGGTTTATAACTATTGTTAACAGCAAATGTTTTTATTGTTCGTACTTCTTTTCTGAAATTAACAGCAGAACGGAAGCGAATGTAATGCACTATGAAATAATGAATGAATGGGACTCATTTTTATTTATTGCGACTGACAACTTGGTTCTGTATTAATATGTCTGAAAAAGTTGGTTTTCTGTAAATGTGAAAAAATAGGCAATGAAGGGAACGACTTATATGTAAATCCAAAATCACTTGGTTGATTTCTGATTGGAGAGTGACATTAATTGAAGGATAGATTGAATTAAAAAATTTCAAAAAGGAAGTTGATTGCCTATTTGTACCAGTCCATATACAAAATATATCGTCGACATATCTCCTCCAGAAAAATTCATTTTTGGTTAAACTATTGCCTCAATCGAATAAGGTGTTTTCGAAATGCTTCATGAAAATCTCGCTCAGTAACGCACACAACGGAGAACTCATGGTTAAACCGTCTGTTTGTTGATAGATCTTTTCATTGAATTTTAAGTGTGTTGAAGTATGAAGTGTGTTAATTTTTAATATTATAGTTTTTAACATAATGTCTCACCAAGAGATAAGCGAAACCTCCGTGTCATTGATTAATTTTTTTGTTGATTCTTCAGATTTATTAAGTATAGATAGAATAGATTTTATTAAGTGTTATTATCTCAATTCGATTAACTGACATTTTTGTCAAATAACCCATATCAATTAAATCTTTCAGAAAATAATTCAGTAGAAAATTTTAATATATTCTTCGTGAAATGTTTTTTACTGATACTGATTGAATTCGACATGGTATGAAAGTATTTGTGAGTATTGAAGTATTTAATTTGCTAATTTGCCCCCTCAAATCTTTCAAATTTATAATGTATATTCCACCAGTCAGTAATTACTGTATATTGGACTTTTCATTAATGCTCTCATTTTAAATATCAAAATAACAACTGGGAGTGTAAAGGAAATGAAGTGAATATTACACAGAAAAAGACATCAATTAGAAAACAAACTTGAAAATAGCAGTTGAATCGTCCCTATCGATTCTTAGTGTCGAATTTTTGACTTCTTATTATTCAATCAAATATTATATGCCTTATTTCATATATGAACGTTATATAACTTACATTACTCAAAATTGAATATAAAATTCAGAGTCTCGAGAATGATGCATAGCGAATGAAATTTAATACAAAAACAAAATTATTGAAATGGAATGATATACAAATTTATGAATTATTTTGAAGAAACTGTGGAAATAAATGAATACTTGACAATTACGGAAAACAGATAAAAGCTTAGAAACATTTCCTCTGCCTGTATCACACTTGGGTTCAATTTTTATAATGTATATTAACATCTGACAGAACACTTGAAGAGACATTTTGAAATGTGTCATGTTAGGCAAAATGTTCACCTACATTATCATACATTCAAATACCAACATGTAGTAAACTATTTTCTAGAGTGTAGACAAGCGCCATGAATTTATACAATTTTTCATTTCAGATTCTCAATTTTCTACAACTCAGAGGATTAAAAGTGCAACTCATGCAAATATTAGTCTTATTTTAAACTACTGATAAATTCTTTCTGAATGTTTGATGTGTGGCATGCTAGACGAAAAGTTCAAGAAAATATCTGACCGAAGAACACGAATTTTTTCATTTTCATATCTCGAAAATAGTGTGATTCGATCTTGTACAACTAAAAGATTATCGAGAGTTATGGAAAAGAAAATAAAGTATACTCTAGCACTGATGTATTCAATATTATTACTGAAGTAAAGCACCTGCAACCTACACTTCTTCTTTATTCCATACCCAGAAATAATATATTATCTCCATACGAAACAAGTATAGCACAACTCAATAAAAAAATTCGAAAAGGAATAAAATTAATTTAACTTTCTCTCATATGGTCAAAATAATGAATGATGGACTCAGTTAATGAAGAAAAACGAATGCAGTTCTATACGGAGAGAAGTATCTCATTTCTATATCTCTTACCTAATGTCAAATTCGTAAATAAACTTAATAACCAAAAATAACTTTTTGAATTGAAGTCCTCAGCTCAAATATTATTTGAATTAAGTTAATGAAATATATGAATTGACCATAGGAAGGATGATTTTATTATACTTCTTTAATGAATTACATCATTTGCTATAATAAAAATTAATGTTATTAAGTAAATTGACAGGAAGTCGAAATAACTATTATAGTGCGTAACTAATTGAACTAATTTAACGTTACTCCATAAAAATTTTAATTGGATGTCATTTTTAATGTCATTTTTCGGTTCTCGCTCCAAGCTCATATTATATTTGAAGAGGTTTTAAATAAAAAATTTGATTGGCATGCTTCTATCATGAATTCTGCAGTTAATTATTGCTTACTAATATCTCATGGAATGAAGGTAGTTTGAGTTAATATCAAATATTTCTGAATATCGGTGGCATCTCATTCCAAGCTGTCTTCATTGCTTTGTTCTTCAGGCAACAGGTTCCTTATTTAATTCAATACTGGCAATTATATGCGACGATAATAATAGGGGACGTGACAAATAACGAAGCAACGAAATGTAGTTATTGAAGCACAGAAACTTTGAATTGACATCTACTTTAATTGAGTTCAGTGCATACATTAATCAACTTATAGAGAAAATACTGAAAAAAAAATCGACTGCACATCTTTTTGAATACGGTAGATGTAATGAGGAGACGAAAAACACAACGGTACTTTGATTTCGAATAGAGATAATTATCCAAACGCTATCTATTTCGCTAGACACTACTATAAAAAGACTTCATTGATATAATTTCTGTATCATTCGAATCTATTTAGAAAATGCTTGTGTACCTTTTTTGACATTCTGCTCAGAAAACAGCTATACACACTCATCGAATAATTATTACAAAAGTACAAATGAGTGGTTTTGATGGAGTTCTTTATAAACTGAGATACAACAAGTTTTGATTCATATCAACAGAGATGCACTGGAGATATAAAAGGAGTAGAATATAATAGGAAGTTGTGTTTTCGATGTCTTCCCACGCATCAGACTGTTGGAACTCAAAATAGAAAAATAAACAGAAGATCGAGCATTTTGAAATTTTCTGATGGGACAAAAAGTTAAGATTGTCATGGACCGAGAAATGGACAAATCGATCTAGTTCGTATAAAATGGCCTTGAAAGACTCGCCTTGGAAGAGTCAGTACCCGCTAAAAGATCGAGAAGTTCACCCACAAGATATTATCAGCTGGTCTCATAACAAAAACCTCATCGGAATATTCAGGATTACAGAAAATTGAAAGACTGCAAGAAACTGTCATTGAGATACTTAAAACTGAATGAACGACTGAGAATTGTCATTGTCCAATTCCAATGCAGAACACTCGGAGATCAAACAAAGTGCCAATTTTCCTTGTCTTGTAATTTTTCCGTAGGAAAGAAATTGTGACGAACCGTATTTCGATTAATCTTTTTGACAACTACTAACTGTGATTTGGTAGTTGTTCACTGCAGCTCCACATCGAAGCTTCTTCAAATCTCAAACAAAAAAATGTATTACTGATTAAAATTTAAAATTCCTAAATCATTTCGTTATTCATGTATTTGTCACATGATAAAAAATTTCAGACCTCACATCTCACTTCGTCAGTCGTGCTGCTTCGCCTTTAAAAACAACAATTCATCTTAACTTTTCATTTCAGATATGCTTTACTTTCGAATTAATTATCATTGAAATCAATCCATTTAATGGCTTAGTAATTTCAACATCTAAAGAGAAAATAATTTATATATGACATATATTAGCAATGGTGAAGGCTTCTTTCTAGGACTCGGTTCAATACTTCTTTATGATTTGAGTGATCCATTCATAGAGGTTTGCTCATATTTTTTATGTCTCGGGTATTTTCATGCTACATGACATATTTAGTTATATTGCGGGGTAAAGACATGAACAGATTGAACCGAATTTTATATAGAAAATATGGTGAAAATCATAGTAGATATATTATCAACTCACATGGCTGAGGGTATTGACAATTGCAAACAGACTGATGTTATATACATGGACTTCTCTAAAAGCGTTTGACAGGCTTGACCACGGTATTCTATTGAATAAACTAGGCACTTTCGGGCTTTCGACATCCCTCATGAAACTTTTCGAATCGTACTTGATAGGCAGAAAGCAACGCGTTTTTAGCCGCGGGTATATATCAATTGAATACTGTGCTTCATCTGGCGTGCCCCAAAGTTCCACACTTGGTCCTCTGCTTTTTAAAATGTTCATAAATGATATAATCGCTGTCATTGATGTTGAGGGTTTATTGTTCGCAGATGACTTTAGGATTTTTCATTATGTTTTCAGCATCGGTGACTGTGAACGCATTGCAAGAAACTTGCGTAATATTGTAAATTGGTATGATTTTAACAAATTGAACCTCAGCATCTCCATATGTCATGTTATGTCGTTCTCCACAAAATATAATTTAATTAATTTCAACTAAGAAATTGGTGATAATATTTTGGGAAGACCCAATACATTTATTGTCCTTGGCGTAACCTTTGATTATAAACTAACATTCGTGCCACATATAAATGCTACAGTAACCACTGCCTGTAGAGTATATGGTTTCATTGTTCGTGTTGGAAAGGAATTTCGCAATATATCAACTCTGAAAACATTGTATTGTGTTTTCGTAAGATCTAAACTCGAATACGGATCAACAGTCTGGAATCCTAGTTATCATTTACACATTGATCAACTGGAGTCTATACAACGAAAGTTCCTGAAACTTTTGAGCTTCAGAATTGATGGAATATATCCACCTATAGGCATACAACATGAAACGCTTACAAGTCGACATAAGGTGGACACACTGAGTGCCCGAAGGAAATGTCATGCAATAATCTTCTTGCATAAAATAATTAATAATAAAGTGAAATGTCAGGAATTATTGTAAAAGCTTAATTTTATTGTCCCAAGAGTTTCTTTCAGAAGCGCATTCACGTTTCATCTTCCAGCAGCTAGAACGAATGTTCTAAAATTTTCGCCATTGCACACGATGTGAGAACAATGTAATATTTGGGAACTAAGGTGAATATTTTCAACTGCTCTGTTACTGATATTAACGCAAGTTTCCTTGATATACATAATCTCTGATAAAACAATCATTTATATGTATTCATGAACAGAATTCATATTCACTCATATAATTATGTGTGTATAAGTGTTAATATGTGAATGTATATATATTTGTGTATGTTAATTTATATTTATCTATAAGTTTGGTCAGCATTTGATTTTTTTTATTCCTATAATTATTATATTTCATTTCATCGGTTGTGATTCATATCACAAACTCTTTCATTTAAAATGGAAGTACAAAATTGAAACTTTCGTACTACCAATTTCGTTTTTTGTATATGTTGTTCCGGTTGTTCCGGTTTTGTAATTAGGACTTGTCCTAATGGAACATACACTATAAAACAGTGTATTTAACATATTCAACATACACTGTAAAACAGTGTATGTTAAATAAATAAATGAATAAAAATTTAAAATTGGTATAGAAAAATTAACTGCAAATAATATAATGTATATTGAACAAATATTACCAGAATAAAAGTAATTCAAAACATTATTTCAAACACAAATCCGTGGAACGCACTTGATTGGGACATGAGTGTTAATTATGGATTACTTTTCGATAGATTCATTGAACAGATTCATTTGCATCTTTAAGACCGTCTTCCACACGCTCAGTTTATTTCCAATTGTATTCTCGTATCTCGTTCACATGAACGATTCAGTGACAGGCTGCGATTGAAACGATCACCGATTAGAGGAAAGATTCGATCTTCATGACCGAACATTTTTAAACGACACACCTGTAACATTTTTTATAAAAAGTGTCTTATAAGAACATGTTTTCAGAACACTACAACAATATTTGCAAAAGCTCTGAAAATAGATTCAAAATGTTTAATTTCAATTCGACGCTTAGGTGAATAACACATATTTTAAACGGTATCGCTTTATGTTTATTTTATGATATCGAAATGCATCAAAGTGTCTATCATTGTGTGCAATAAGAATTCACAGACTGGTTCCGGCCTTTCTACGGAATATAAAATACCAGTGTCAATACAAGATAAATCAATGTCAATGACTTGTGTTTGACAAAGATCTATTTTCAGTTCATAAATATGAATAATGCCTATATATTGTGATAAGATCTATCGCACTAGAAGCGTTGATCTTGATGTGAAACCCATTCAGTGTTATCGCAGCCCATCAGAAGGCATCGTAATATTTCAATTTTTCCAGTACGTAGATAACACGCTATCTGCTTGAAAACCTGAATGGCACCGTATTCCCAGAGTTTACAATATTTTTCAGCCCGCGACACACTTACAGGTTTGGTTGTTTTGTCACGGCACCCTTCCCTAGCTAACTATTTCAAATATTGAGGTTAGCAAAATAAATTTCTAATAATAATTGAAATTAGTAATATTACTAATAGTGGAATAAGAGCTCAGTTTAAATCGTTATAGTAGAAATATTGACGACATGAAATTGAGTTTTTTATTATATTTTCAAGAATTCAGAATTGAAAAAGAAAACAATAAGAAAGACTTGAGATTAACAAAAATGAAATGGTTACTCAGTCAACTCCATCAAATCAAATCGGGCGAGCTCAATGGTCTCTACAGTCTTTCATCGAGGGAAGTGGGCTTCCTGAAGTCGACACTTATATTTTCATTTCTTGATTCACATTGATTTTTTAGCGATTTTTGTTCTTGATTACAGCTTCATTTAAAATCAAGCTTCACACAAATATGATGTTGTAAAAGAAATGAATATTTTGATTCTTTGAGTTCAAAATATATGGTAACATTTTAAACCGATTACCAAAACTCTACCAAATCGAAAATGGCGAATCTAGTTTCAAGGCTGCTGTCACAAGAGTATCAGACTTTATTACTCTTGAATAGGTCAAACGAAACACAATTTAAAACAAAATGTCACAACAAAAAAGTGAAATCTAGATCAGATATCAAAAAATTGAGCATCATCTATAACAATATTTTAAAATAAAATGAACCGAAACAATTTCCTACGACAATTGTTTAAAAAATTTTACGATCAACTCATTGTACACCCCACACACAAGTGCCTGGCTTTTAAATGTCTGACCATTCAGTTTAGCAACAAGTAGGGTATAAGTCGTAACAAAATAAGAGACAATTGTGGAAAAATGTTTTTTCTGTTAAAATCACTGCATAAACTCTAATTGCAAGTAGTTTTATATTTTTCACGTATTGAATTTGATCATTATGATCATTACTTTGTAGCTTGTTTTTTCCCCTGAGAAGACACAAATAGGTGTCGAAATATCGAGAATTGTAATGAATAAATTGACTTTTCATTCAAATGCCTTTTCTATTGATTGGCGCCGGTAAATCTTTCTAAGAATTTTCCGTTTTTGTGTTTCTATTTTATATATATATATATATATATATATATATATATATATATATATATATATATATATATATTATATTTCGAATGTTTTTAACAATAACAGGCTTATTTTGATATAAAAAACTTCATTTTTGTTAACGTTTCGTTGTTATATTACAACTTTGTCAAAACTATAACAACATTAATTACATTAGTTGTAATATAACAACGAAACGTTAACAAAAATAAAGTTTTTCATATCAAAAGAAGCGTGTTATTCCTAAAAAAATTCGAAATAAAATATCTTGAACAGGCAATAAATCAATTTTAAGATATATATATATATATATGTGTGTGTGTAAAAAAAAATTCGAAATAAAATATCTTGAACAGGCAATAAATCAATTTTAAGATATATATATATATATATATATATATATATATATATATATATATATATATATATATATATATATATATATATATATATATATGTGTGTATATATGTGTGTGTGTGTGTGTCTGTGTCTCTACCTACTAGTGTGCCAAGTGAATTTGGTGTTGATGATAAAATGTTTTTGCGGGATTTTTGTGAGGTAAACCAGCTTATCATCAACATCTGATGAAGCCACTGTGTTGGCGAAACGACATTGACATGTTTTTGAATTAATTATAGTGAGAATCGAAAATCTACTTAGTTTTATTCAAATAAATTTATATTTTGGTTTTAATGCATCTCTCGAAACATCCAATTTTCACTTCTCGAACTTTCCATAATATTCAGAGAAGTTATAAATTTTAATATTTCATCTTGCAAAGAGAACGGTAATCTATACGGCGAAGAAAAGTCTCTCATCTAGGACAATAATTGCGATAATGATGAGAGTTTTTAAGTTGCGGAGTTACGATAGCCCTTCAGCGAAATTGAATGAATAGGAAACTGAGACCGAAACTCGTCAGTATGAAACAAGTTTCAAATAACTCATTCCAACAAGTTTTCAACTCTCGTTATTAGGTTCCAGTTTATCACGACATAGCGATTATAATTAAAATATAACTATATAGTACAATTAAACACGAACTGAGGTCTCTCGTGTCCGAGGCAAAAGGTTCAGAAAGGGTATGAAAATCAGTGGATGATGATATAATTGATACTCTACCACGAAACCATGTGAAACTGTGTGATTTAACACTGAATGGCGCCAACACATTTCACTTCGTCATATTCATCATTTTCCTTCGTTCCTATTATTTATTTGGCAACGGTTTTGACAGTAAACGATAATAAATTACTTTTTAGTTGTTATACTTGATTTTCTCCATAAAGGCAAAACAATTTTAGAAACCCGTCAAAAGAGCTTGTTCGTTATAAAGGTCCCCATTGACGTTGAGATTTGTGCGATATGTAAATCGACAACACCACAAGAAATCTTATGTTAGTATCCACTTTTCTACGTTTCAGTTATTTTATAACGATCAGTTAAGACGAAATAAAATGTTACAGTCATATCTGATATCTGTCATCATAGCAGTATCTGCAGGTCAGATAGAAGTAGAAAATAGATGAAACAATATGCTAGACAAGAAAGGATAGTGAAAGAAGATCAGAACAAATTACTTGGCCAGGCTTACTGCAAAAATGAAGGGCGCTGAAACGATTGATTACAAATTAAATTAAAAAATTTCAAATTACAGACGATTTAGATATAACTGATTATTGATATTCACTGGACGCAGTAAATAACGTATAAGTAAGTTGAGTAAATTAAGATGAAATACATTCTTCAATTTATGAAATAAAGATTTTCTAGTGGCTCATACATAAAATCTATTTCGTGAAATGAACTAGGTGTTCTGTTAATATTAACTAACTATTATAACTCAAGTTGTTGATTGCCAAGATAATAGTTTTGTAGTTAGAATGTGCTAAAGTTCATACTGTCTCTCAATACCTAGAATTTTTTCAGAAATATCATAGATCAAATGGTAATCAAGCGAATCACTGAAAAAAATTGATATAAACAGAGGTGCAAGCGACTCACTGAAAAAGATTGATATAGATAGGTGCATTACAACTTGAAGTCGGAAAACGTATCTTGCTACGAATGATTGAAGAAACTGAATTTAATAACTATAAATTAGTTTAAACCAGCAGATTGTATGTAATTACCGAATCCAGTTTAAACTTTTAAAGCAATTAAGAATAACAACAGAGAAGGATTTCACTTATAGTTCTTGATGATATAATCATATGTATCTTCAGTCTCAGCCCGCAGAACAAAAATTAAAATATTCTTGACCTTTAGCTGGAGGAAGTTCAAAGCCCCCGTGTTTTTAACCGATATCGCTCTCTTTCTGTCTTACTGAAAATCAACTTGAAGTAATATAAATTTGTCTGTACTGAAGATGGGTGAGTCAAGAACAATCAATGGAAATATTGTTCTAGAGTATGAAAAATTTTGAATAAATTTTTTTTATAGATCTATCTATATCTCTATCTATATATGTCTAGATCTATCGTTGAAAAGGACTGATTCATGAAGGGGGCTCTTCAGGGAGAATAACATCTCAACGATTGCTGTGCTATACATATTTGAAATATTAATGTTCATTTATAAGAATAGCTTGATATGTAAGGACTTAATACTTAATAATCGAAATTTCAATTATTCATTTACAAGACATAGACTTAAAATTTATGAAAGAGGTTCATATTACTCAGCAATTACAATATTCAATAGACTACCGCAACACATTAAATAACGAAAAATTTCAAGCAAAACAAACAACTGGTATTTTTCTTGTTATTGCAGTTAGAACCATATGAGTTGTCAGACTGCCTCGGAGAGCTGACATAGAATATTGTAAACTTAATTAAGTAAATTATTCATGTGGTATGCAATGTATTAGTTTATGGACGAAGATCATGTTAAGAATGGTTTGCATTAGATTGTTAGCATTCCATTATAATCAATGACTGAATAAAGATTATTATTATTATTATTACTATTATTATTATTATTTATTATTATTATCTCTGATCATTTCGTTTCATGATGGAAAATGGAAATCTTGCATTTCCATCATAAGAAGCAGGAGATTTCAGCCGTTTTTTTCATCTTCAAGTTTCTACAACTTGACTGTTCTAATGAAAATTGGACGTGCAGATACACTTTCTTCATCATTAAATATGAAAAGAAGTGGGACACACAAACAATATTGTCAACAACATAATTCAGTAAGTTACACAATAAATAACAAAAAAAATGCACAACAGGACACAGTGCTTGACATAGTCTCCCATAACTTTCGAATTCATTTTCTGTTTCTCATAAAATTATATTTTACATATAAGAATTCGTTTCTTCACGATACATGCCAATACATTCCATTTCAATTCAATTCAATGCTGAAAATAGTTACATTTCCAAAACGTTTCTCGAAGATTACTCAAAAATTCAGGAATATAGCAAATCTTCGAAAAATTCCTCAGATTTCACAGAAGTCTGTAGAAAAATTATGAAACATCTTTCAAAAATACTTGATGAAGAATGGTGAAACAATCAATTTTCGTTAGCACAACTATTTCAATGTATAAGTAGTTTACAACCATTGACCTGGAGTTTTCGAATGCTTGAATAGATACAGAAAATTCTTGCTGATTTTTCTGAAGACAAAAATTAGACCTAGAGGTCAATGGAAATATATCAGCAAAAATCACTGCACCGTACTCTTAAATCAATATTTCCACAGTAGAATTTCCACCGATCTAAATGATAGAGAATTAAAATCCGGTCCACGTAACTTTACTATGATTGCTTTACAACTGGAATGAATATGGCGTCTTATCGTTATTGCAATCTGAATGCAACGAACAGAATGTCCTAGTGGAATAATGCATCTATGTTTCTACACCTTGGAATATAAAATGAAGAATACGATTGAAAATCAATAGACATTAATATTCTTCATTGTTATCAGTAGACTTACATGAATAGATGAACTCATTTATCGAAAATAACAGCATAAATTATGGTAATTGACTTCATTCTGCGACCGGTTCACATTTCTTAAGGTGTCTATGTGTATTTTTAGATTTCTTCTTCGATTTTTAAAACAAACATTTCGGTACAAGGAGAGTATTGAATAGAAATCTTCAGCTGCTATTTATGTGCTGATTTCAGTATGTAGTTATGACGATTATAAAATATGTAAGGTATTATTATCTGTAAAAATTTAATCAGAGCAATCAGAAATTACTAAAATATAGCAACTCATATATTTACATGAAAATAAATCTCTCTTGCAAGCTCAAGAAACTATGAATTAAAAAATTAACACACTTTACTTAAGTTTTACTGAAATATATCAAGAACTTTACATAAGTTTCAAGTGGTTAACCCATTATCAAGAGTATACAATATTACTGAAATTCAAAATGTACAAGTTTCTATATATCCTGAACCACAGAATTTTACACTGGTTTCACGAAAAAATCCACATGGTCATTAAAATTTTGAATATATTCAGTGAAACTTAATTCAAGTGTGTTAATTTTTTAATTTATAGTTTTTAACATAATGTTTCACCAAGAGATAAGCGAAACCTCCGTGTCATTTACCTCAAGAAAAATCAGTTCTTGACTAGATTTCGAAGTATATGACATTGTTAATGAGTTTTGCTTTGTACATTTCTTATCGTTATTGAAAAAATAATATTATGAAAAATTCTAATACATCAATAAGAAAACGTCCAGAAAACTCAAGATATTTTCAATGTTTTCAAAAGTCTTCAAATAATTACATTATCTGGCTTATCGAAGTTCTTCAGAGGATTACTCTCGATGAAGAAGTTGAATGTACTTCCAAGTGAAGATGAGCCAGTAATTTTCTGTGATCGATCAAATAATAGAGAACCAAACATTTAATTACTGATTTTATTGTTTTTATACTTGAAATAATATGAACCAATGAAAGTCATTTCTTTCAACGCACCAACACAGCAATAAGTTGTAGCGAAACGATGATATACGAATACATGAGAATTAACACGTTTTATGTATGTATATATATATATATATATATATATATATATATATATATATATATATATATATAAATATATGAATATATATATATATATATATATATATATATATATATATATATATATATATATATATATATATATATATATATATATATATATATATATATATATATATATATATATATATATATATATATATATATATACTAGAATTTAGGTTTTCTTGAAAATGCTGGTTCAAAGTAAGTAGTTAATACTCCATTAAAAAATTTTTCATTTCAAAACGTTTCGGCCAACACATGTAGTCTTCTTCAGTTACTCACAAATATTACAATCTACGGAAAAACAGAAAACTTACAGCTTTCACAATAAAATGTGGCAAAATTGTTTTTCAAGAACTCACCAGAAAAGGAAATTTCCACTTCGATGATTTACATTTATTGAACCCTCCAAAAAAAAACATTAAAACAAGATAACTTTCACAAAAATTAAAATTAGACGTCAAACCTACAAGTCTCGTTCATATGGTTCATTCACTGCGGCTTTGCTTCGACTTGCAGTCTTCGACTGAGGTAATAAATGTAATAAATGTAAATCATCGAAGTGGAGATTTTCTTTTCTGGTGAGTTGTTGAAAAACAATTTTTCCACATTTTTTTGTGAAAGCTTTAAGTTTTCTGTTTTTCCGTGGATTGTAATATTTGTGAGTAACTGAAGAAGACTACATGTGTTGGTCGAAAACGTTTTAAAATAAAAAATTTTTTAATGGAGTATTAACTACTACTTTGAACCAGCATTCCCAAGAAAACCTGAATTCTAGAATATAGTTGAAACGGTTCAAGAATTAAAAATTTCTCAATTAGATATATATATATATATATATATATATATATATATATATATATATATATATATATATATATGTTATTATAATATATATATATATATATATATATATATATATAATATATATATATATATATATATATATATATATATATTATAATAACGAGTACTACAAAGAAGTTGATGGTGATGCTCACGACTTGTCGAAGTACGTATTTTATCGTAACCCTAACAAGGTGAAGTATGGCATAATTTTCTCCGCATCCGTAACCGTATCGAATATGCAAAATTGAATGATGAATTCTGGGAATCAAAATTGAAAAATTCTGGGAATCAAAAAAAAATTAAAGCAAGTCTTAATTTCTTCATCACAAAGTTAGCATATAATTAATAAGCAATAACATTACACATTGTAGTAATATTACATGACATTAAATTATTTGATATTTTTGTGAACGTTTACAATCAAGTATTGCCCCGAATGTTAAGAGGTAGGATTGTGTCTTTGATCATTTAGAATATTTTTTGTGGAAAAGGTTCGGTCCACATCCACTGAGGTATATGGACGGAATTTGAACTTGAATGTTATGTGAGCACTTATTATTTCCGTCGAATATAAACAAAAATTCAAACACTTGAATTTTTGATTTACACTTTAATGACAACATAGCATGACGCTTTTCGTCGTTACTAACGACTTCTTCAGATGCTAACAGAATACTCCAGAACTACTAGAATGCTACAGAATACTAGTATTCTGTTAGCATTGAAAAGTCGTTTGTAACGACGAAACGCGTCATGCTATGTTTTCAATAAAGTGTAAATCAAAAGTTCAAGTGTTTGCATTCTAGTTTATATTCAATTATAATGGATTTACTTCAAGTAAACGCCAACACTATCAAATACTTATTATTTACTTCAAAAGTTCTTCCTTCCCATTAATGATACAATTTGACACAAACGTTGAAAACCTGTTCAATTCGTTTTCGAATCCAACTCACAAAAAAACCGAACAAAGTTCTTATATTTTGTGACTATTAAATTTGATCGAATTCACGTTATTATCGAATTTCAGAACGAATGGTGGAGCACTTCACTTATCTAAAAATTCTTTTAAATTCACCGAAAATATGCATCTTCGGTAAAATATGCTCTTTTCCAATGACAATGACTTGAATATGCCATGCATATGCAAGTAGATAAATGCAAATAATCCGGTCCCCAGCCCTCAGATTTCAGTATTCTCAGAGATTTTCCAAATGGTGACAAAACACCCATCAGTATAATTTGTTTTTTGTATCATAATTTATGAATCAAAATTTACAGAAAGTGTCTGCCCAGATAATTTGATGAAGATTACCATTCAGTCTAGACAGAATTGTATTTCCAGAAGCAAATTATTACCGGATTCATTTCGCCTTGATATTATACGAAAAAAGTCCTCCTGAAGTTAATTTAAACGAAAACAAAATTGTTAGAAGTCCAAAATAACTTTCAATTGATCTCACTTCATTAGCAGACTCACAATGATAAATATAACCCCAGACAAGCGAAACCCTTGTTAGATGTTATCTTAATTTACGTAATTGACATTCTTTGAAATCAGGCGGCAGTGGAACGAAAACCCAACAACCCTGTTTTGCATATTGATAATGAATATTTCAATGACAAAGAAGAGTTCCATTGGTTAAGCAATCTGCTTATTCTTTTTCCATTCCACTTTTCACCATCTTCGCGCGATAAAAACTTTTCCAATCAACAGTGATGTCCCTGGAGTTATAAAAAGAACACTGTTAATTTTATCCTCTTGTTTCACGACAACTTTTTGCTTTCAAATGATCGATTTTGTTTTGCCGACTCAGTTTATTACAATGCATAATTAAGACTTGAAGATGCTCTTTCTTAACGCTTTACTCAAATTGGATTGATTTTTCTAATTGAATTCAAATTGGCTTTTATTGAAAGCTAAGTGCTTTAAAAAACTACTCAAAAGGAGTTTCAATGCTAATAAGAGTCCTTAATTGATTGAGCGATATAATATGAATATCTACTGCCATTTTTTATACAAATTTCATTCAAATGATTCTCACTATATATTGTTGAAACATAAAAATGTTCTAACAACATATTTTAGCATCATCAAAGTAAAGAAATTAATATACATATACCTAAACCAGTGTTTATTAATATTTCAGTATACGCGACCCCTTTACAAGATGAGAATTCTCACTACCCCCTTAAGACATATACAGACAAAACTTTATTAATTTGAATGCTCCATTTAAAAAATGTTTACAATTTTCTCAATTTTGATACCTGTCTACAAGTGGAAAAGATAGTCTATGCCTACTTCTAGTGAATGGCGTGATTTATATGTATGTATAAATGGTACCTATCTATTAATTATTTCATTGTATGCAAGGGAGCCGAGAAAGCATTGAAAGTAAGTAGCTACGAGCGAACTTCGTAAGAAATTTTGTTTTTCAAAGCACTTTCAGGAAATACTTCTGGCCAGTGCTTGTACGATATGTTCTTAGAAAGCACTTGCAGCTACGACAATGAATGAAAAAAATGTGTATGGCTATTTGCAGCGATGGAGCGATGCCATGACTGGCTGAAAAAGAGGACTCTTTGCGAGATTAAAATCAATAATGTCAAATGCATCATAGACACATTGTTTTCTTTATCGTAAGCTCTAGAAGCTAAAGTTTTACCGTCTGATTCTAATTATGTGCTTACAGAGGTAATAAAAATTGTGAATTCTTTAAAAGCTTTAACTGAAAGGTAAAGCCTTACAAACCCGGCTGTTCAGAATTATTTGTGAATATGGCTTCATCACAATCTCCTTTATCACACAGAGGTCAGGTGGCTTTCCAAAGGAAAGGTATTGACAAGAGTTCTAGAACTATTAATGTTCCTACAAGATGCTTAATCTAAATATGCTAATCATTTATCAGACCCTATTTGGGACTTGAAGTTAGCATTTCTGACAGATCTTTTTAGGTATTTTATCAATTAAAAAAAAACGCCTCCAAGTGAGGGAAGAAAATATCTCAACAGCTAAAGATGAAGTGAAAACATTTTATGTAAAACTTCGTTTGTGGTAACCTTCTCTGCAAAACAATATATTTGAGACTTTTCCGTGTGTTCAGAAAACTGTTGATCAGTTGAATCACTTGTAGTGAAAGCTCACATTCCTTCTACAATACAGAGCTTACATAATTTGCAAGAAAATGATTAACACACTTTCCAGACTTGCAAACTGAAGCTGACAATGGGCGTACGAGGATTTTGGTCCCTTTCTTGGGAAGTCAATAGAATTGGCAGATCTCACTACAAATCTGAAGGAAAATCTTAGATAGTATATCGTAGATTTAGATTCTGACGGCGTGCTTAAAATGGAATCTTATTCGCAAAGTATTGGCGTGTTTTGGATGAAAGAAAACAAGAATATCCAGAGCTGGCAAGGAAAGCTCTAAAATCATAAGTGCCATTTGCCACCTCATACTTGTGCTAACTAACATTCTGCTCATTGGTGGACATTAACACTAAACAGAGAAACAGACTAGAACAAGGAAATGATTTAATCATAAACTTTTCTAAAATAGCATCACGCTTTGAGAGTTTCTTGAAAAATAAACAAGCACATCCTTCTCACTGATATTGTGTCTGTATTATAGTGTAGAACCTTGTCATTCCTCTTCTGCCTCCGATTAACCGGAACAAATGAAGAGGACTTAACATCATCATAACAATCATAAATCTATACGCACACCATACTGAGTCAGTGTGAGTGAGACCTGTGAAGCACCACATAGAGGAGACACCTCAGCTATCAGCAAATACCGGTGAATATCCCTTATATGCACTGTAAAGTTCCCCACCCATGTGAGTGAAATATATGGTGACAACACTATTTTCTCTATTTAGTAGTTTTAGTTGTAGTAATTCTAGTAGCATATTTAGTAGTGAGGTTTGACACAAAATTCAGTTTTGCTGCTCACGTGAATAACATCGTTTCAAGTTTCAAGTTTTTCAAAGTTTTATAATTAGAAATTTCAAATGACTGTCAATTTTTACCAACTATGCTACTACACAGCATCTTGAAATGGTGAGAACTAGAATGTGCTAGTGTCGTTTGGAACCCAGGATAAATTAGAGGTTTACTATATAAAGACGATTCTCTATATAAAGACGTTTTCTGAAATATTAATGGTTTTGATCTGATAGTGTTTATCCAGACTGAGATATCTCATGAGTTATTTCACACCAGATTTCATGTTCAATACTTGAAGCATGTAGAAAATATGTGGGACTTATATTCATTCAGAAGTTGATTTGGTTTTTTCAAAATTTTTCTTATATACAGATCTTATGAATTTCCGTTACCGAAATTACCTTGTCGAAATACCAAACTTGTTTGTCGTACCTCAGGCTGGTACTGAAGTTCTGGCCCATCTTCCTCTTCATAAAATTAGTGAGGACTTTTCTGAATGTTTCTTAGATATGAGTCTAAAATGAATCTTTCATTTTAGTTTGCTCACAAAGTAACATCGTTTGTATGTAATGTTCGTAATTTTTCGGTTCTGTTTCTAGTTAAATTTCACATAAGTTGCAAATTTTATTGTATTTTTTCATGCTTTTGAGCAGTTGAATTATGAAGCTCTAAATGAAGAAGTTGAGCCTGCTTACGTGGCTTAGTCGAGAAAACACCCGACTATGGTGGGGCATGTTCCGGTTCGAACCCTGGTGTAGGCATGGATATACTATGCTGTTCGAATTAATTGGGACATTTTCTTTCTTCGTTTGGGTTATTGTAGTAAGTGAGTACCAGGGTGGTCCAAACACCCTCACACTTGCTTGTTTACTACCTGAGTTGACGTGAGGGTTTGACCTTGACCATCATTCACATTCTAACCGGTTTTACCGCGCCAGCAATTCAACTGTTAGCCAACCGGTGCGACAGTTGGTGGGTTCAATTTTGATACGTGCTCAGTTGTCTTGTCCAAAGATGGATATGACTCCGAGGAAGCATTCCAAAATTATCGCGCTTAATGAACACACATCAATGATTGTTGAATATATAGCTGATGCTGTTGGTGTGGGAAAGTCCAGCGTTTCGAGAATTTAGAAAACATTTGAAGAAAGTGGCTTCTCGCCTCCAAAAAAAAAGGAAACTGTGGCCGCAAACGCAAAACTACTCCAAGAACAGACAAATTGTCGATGAGAAATAGCAAAATTAATCCGAGAAACACAAGCACTGTTTTCGAAAGGATTTAATGGTTTCTTATGTGGAGGTGAGCACCTCAACTGTGCGAAAACGACTGCTGGAGGTTGACAAGAAGACAAGAAGACCAAGAAGAAGAAAATGGGAAAAGTCAAGAAGACCAAGAAGAAAGCAACTGCTTAGCCAGAAAATGATGGAGAAAAGTTAGGCATGGGCCAAAAACTACTGTGCGTAGACTGTGGACGACTGGAAGAAGGTGGTTATTAATGATGAGACACATTCGTTTGTTCAAGGGTATAAATCAAGTGTTGTTAGATGAAGTGATGGGGAAACTTTGCGGCCTGATCACATCCAGCAAACAGTAAAACATCCTTCGAAACAAATGTTTTGTGGTTTTTTTCACAACCAATGGCACTGGACGATTAGCTCCTATAACAGGGATGATGAATTCAGTGAAATATATGGAAATATTGCACATCAGGATTGTTCATGATTATAAGGGCAATTTAGGTATGGTTTCCTGATGAGAAATTGAAGAAAATCTGCGCTACGCTAGTGGAATTGATGCATCAACGAGTTCAAGAAGTTATTTTAATATGAAGAATGTACGCTATTTTCTATGTATTTACTTCATTAGAAGGTAAGACTTTACGAAAATATAGTTTTTATCCTTCGTCCGAAGTAATTCGAACAGCATAGTATGTGTTTGTATATGATTTAAGTACTTTAATGATCGTAATTATGAGATAATGTACATTGATTACGAGCCCATTGGCCGTTCGGAACCGTCGTTAAACTGTAGGTCCACTGAATTAAAAAAAAATTAAAAAATATATGATCCAATCCATATAGAGCAAAACACGAATTTTTAGGCAAAAAAATATAAAATGGAGAAACTTTTTCAGCGATAAGGAACTTATCCTTTATATTTATTAGGGTTACCGAATCAACAGAGAACTATGTGAAGTTTATCAACTTCGTTGCATGATTCAAATTTCTGCATGAGCAATGATCAGTTACGAACAAATGTTGATTTTGGGTCACAAATGGAGAGATTGTTCACAGTGATTTTCCATTGTTCATTCCTCACAATAATTCGTCTCTCATTTGGGGTTTCATTTCGCAAATTGACGATATCAAAGCGGGACCACCTGCAGTCAAATTTGTGTTGCTCTAATCAGACTCTGTTGCACATTTTAACAGTATGTGGGCTAACAGTCAGTTTCCATATGCAATATTCATCCGGAAATACCATTTCTGCTTTGCAATTATGCCCCAAGGAATAAAGTTCGAAAGTTGTGCACGTCAATTATGTCGCTGTGTTCGGAAAATCGATACGGCGCTTTGATTAAATCATTGGCTTGATTGTTACATCCACCTAAACACGTGTTAATGTCGACAAATCTCTGTGAATTGCAACGTGAATTGATTCTCAAGCTACCTGAAATCTATAGGTACGTCCTGCGTTTTATTAGATAAACGATCGCTATGCCTCCGAGGATAACAGTATGTTAATTCAGATCGTAATATATTCGATACTCTAGACAAGGAACTCGTACGAAAATAAACTAAACAAAATACAAGTAACTTTAAGTAAGTGACTTTATGAAAATCAATGAAAAACACTCAATTTCACAGAATAGTATTGCTCCTTGACGATAGGGATGTTGATAATTCTTTGCAATGACTTTTATTTCAGAGATCAACTCATGTTATTTCCAAAACTATATTTTATTCAAAAATATAGTTTTATATATTATAGTTCATAAATATTTTCGATTCGAAAATATACTTAAAAAGAAGAATATAGATTCAACCGCCAAAACACCTTCACAGTTTCGACTTCATAAAAGTGACGTCATAAGCCGCTAGACATTCATGATTCACGATTCATGAGAATTGGTCAAATTCATGCATTTCTTCATATAAAAAGAATTCAATCGATCAAAATTAACACAAAGTATTACAAATGATGTGCAGTACCTGAGTGTAAAAGTATAACAAATACAACACCGAAACCATTGTTCATTCATGTGTCAAACAATGAGAAAATCAATAAGACCAGAGGTTAAGACCTTTTACAAGTAATATAACAGCATTAACAACACAATCAACCTTCTATTTTCCTGATTGATCACTTTGGGAGTGAGATTTGATTACCCATGTACAAAATATCGAGTATCTATATAAATTGGGTACTCAATAAGAGTGATTGCATATGGTTTAGAGCGAAATATGTATTCAGGACCATACGAAACACTTAATCGTACACAAATATAGGTCCCTTTTCAATTGGACGATCAGCATCATCGCCATAAGTTCTCTTGAAGATCCCGAAAAAACAACCAAATAAACTATTACGAACTAATCATTATTCTATGAACCTATGGTAACTTTACTAACAGCGATATATAGATATTGACCACTGAACACTATAAAATATAAAAAAATGTATAAACTCGTCGTTTACTAGACTGTTACTGAAGTTACTAGTTGTTAGTTATATAGTATTGAAAACAAAACTGTACTTATTAAGATGCTTTCGTTTTCTTATATTCTGAATGACAAAAGACGTTTTTTGCGAAAAAATGTCACCATCACAGAAACTACCTTTGGCAAGTTGGTATTGGTTTTGTCGAATCCAGTTGTGGTATTGAGAAATTCTGAGTTATTTCGTCAGCAATAAACAGTCTTTGCTGTTTTGTTGGCAGTTGATTACGTAATGTACTCTTATTGGTATTTGCAGTCACATCACAATTGGTGACAAATACAGCTTTTATTATCAATTCTATCAAAACAAATAACTTGATTATTGATATTGAATTTTTTTAATGTGATTTCCAATATTCTAGTAACACAAACTCATATAAAATAAGCACGAAATATGAATTGGATAGGTGATTAGGAATCAATTTGGAAAAGTTAAACTGAACCAATATTCTCAAGACTATCACTTCTTTATTTTACAGAAAATAGGGATTACGGTTCTTGGAATCCACGTCTTCTGAAGAAGAGAAGCAGTCAAGACATCTCCTGAAGAAGAGAAGCAGGCAAGAAATTAGAAAAAAAAGGTGAATAATTTTTAAAAACGGAGAATTTCGAACGAAGAAGATAACAATTGAGAAATTCGGAACTGAGAACGTAAAAAGGGAAGGAACTGAAGATAAGTTGATTATTTATAATTGGTTTCTGCGAATAATATGTTGAAAATTCAACAAAATTTACATTATGTAATATTGAGAATTATATTCTTTTATTCCGGTTTCGATGATAAGTCCGTTTGGCCAATGAAGTATGTTTCTGCTTCACTTCATCATTGACTGAAAATCAAACTATTGAAAAATCAAACGCGATGAAAAATTAGTAGGCTAAATAATCAGGATAATTATTAATTGTACTTACAAGCAGATTATATTTAAAGGTCATTCTGTTCAAAATGTATTCATTGTGATATTAAAAAACGAAAATTTAAATAACCTTAAATATGCAACTGAATTTAAATGAGCACTTTTATGTAGAATACATTTTATATAACAATTTCATATGGGTAATAACGTTAAATGTAAGTCAATCATCTACTTCTTAATGACTTTGGTTTGTGGCCAGAATCCAGGTATCATAATATCTCAATTTTACTTAATCATACTATAACAACGTAACGATCAGTTTATTATCTCATGTTTCATGATCATAAACCCCCCAGCTAACTGCGATCTTTATCGAAATTCATTCTATAAAAACAGCAAAAGCTGGACTTCACTATCAACGTTACGTTGAAAATATATACCAAAAAAAGTGGAAACAGAAGTGGTGTAATTTTTGCAATCGAGAGTTCTGCGCTTCTGAATATAAGCAAGCCATATAAAACAAATAAAAGGAACGGTTAGTTTATCAGAACAAGTTTCTTCGAAAGTTAGTTATTTATCTTATAAATCAGAATGATAATTATCGCAGCTATCACATTTTTTGCCTCCGGTAATGTTATAATGAGAAGACTTCTTCAATCAAATCGAATCTTGAAAATATCTGATATAAATTTGCATGTGAATATATTACTATTTTACTCATTGACAAGAACGATACGTGATGAAATTCGAAATATTTGAGGATACAATTAACTTAGTTTTGTGATTTTCACTAATAGTTATATATTTCAATGTGTTAAATAATATGCACATTAATTTTTCGATGAATTATTTGAATTTTATATTTATATGAAATTTTCTTCATTATTTATATCAATTTGAAAAATTCTTATAAATAATGAAGATAAATCTATAAAACTTATAAAATTTCAGAAATTTTAATGTCCTCAAATTAAGTATTTAAATTATTCAATTATATAAAAATTGTATCAGATAATTGATAATTATCTTTTCATCGATACTGTTCTCAAAATTTTCGGCAACGAAGCTTATTCAAAAATATCTCTCTTTATATATTTCTCAGTTGCGAAATATATTATGTCTTCACAATAAAAATCTTTTTTTTCAGTTATTCGAGTTTTTGTGTATTCATTATCTTCTTTCCTGCTTGCAATTTTTGGTATTTTTCGAATATTGCATTTCTCAATTTCTCAAAGATCCTTGTCAATTTTTTTTTGTTTTTCAACACACTTTTTTTAATTCTTATGTTTTGTTCGTTAAAAGTTTTTTTTTTGTACTTATGATATCACATTTGAAATTATTATGTTATGTTTGTAATCCTGAATTTCAATTTGTAATTTTAGTTAAATATAAGATAAAATTCAAAAACTTCAATTTTTGAATTACACTTTAATATTAATACAACACAGCATAACGCGTTTCGTGGTTAGAAACGATTTCTTCAGATGCTACTAGAATACTTACGAACAACAAATGTCCGAACATACCTGTCAACACAGGTATAAATAACAAGGAACTTTCTACGAGTCTGAGTTTTACTCAAGATATTCCATTCTAAAATATAATTTTATTGGTTGAAAAGGTTTAACACAGGTGAATTGTTTAATTGTATTTGTTCATTGAGCAAATTTCTAGAATTTATATGCCGATTGATTTCTACCACTTCTCATAAATCTAATTGACTACTTTTCTGTATATTATGTAAAATTTTTAAAATCATATCGAAAGTGTGGTTTTCTGAAGAGAGAAGATAAATTTGGTGTTTACCAATTGAATTTTGGCACATGTTCCGGTATATACATATATAAGTAAAACAAGCAGAAACTGTGGCACTAGAATCCATGAACATAAATACAGTTTCACATAATAAAAGGTATTTTAATCGAATAAGCAAGCTTAATTCGATTAAGCAAACCATTTATTGACAGAAAACCACACTTTCGATACGATTTTCAAAATTTCACATAATATACAGAAACGTAGTCAATTAGATTTTTGGGAAATAGTAGAATAGTAAAAATTCTGGAAATTTGCTCAATGAACACATACAATTAAACAATTGACCTTTGTCAAACTTTTTCAGGCAATAAAATTATATTTTAGAATGAAATATCTTGAATAAAACCCAGACTCATAGAAACCTAAAATTCCTTTGTTATTTATACATGTTTTGACCAAATTGTTCTTAGTCAGTATTCTAGTAGCATCTGAAGAAATCGTTTGTAACGACGAAACGCGTCATGCTATGTAGTCAATAAAAGTGTAAATCAAAAGTTCAAGTTTTTGAATTTTATCTTATATTCAATTATAATGAATTTACACCAAGTAAAAGCTGAGACTATTCAATATTTTAATTTTAGTTTGGTTGGTCTGTAATCCTATCTTCTTCGATGTTTTGTGTTGCATTTCGATGATAAATTTTAATTGTTATTTGAAAATCGGCGAAGAAGATCAACAAAGATGGGCTCAATGGGATTTAAATTTGCTTTTCAATTTTTCTTGAGTTGTTTGAGTTGTATATGAATATATACCAAACTAGAAAAGAAAACACCACCAGAAAAAAAAAACGGAATACGCTTCTTGTACCTCCTATATATTCTACTCGTAAGATAAGGAGATATTTGAAACAGTTATATCAAATTGATATATGAAGTGAATGTGTCTGATGATGGTGCTATTTTAGTCTTTAAAAATATGTTTTCGACCAATAAAAACAGAATTATATCATAACCCAGCATATCTTACTGATGAAATAAATTCCATAGCTTTCATCGTAAGAGGTTAAAACCCAACCACCCCAATCCTAAGCCGCAATCGTGTCATATCTAAAGTGGTTGATTGTATGGTCCACTAAAGTGATGACAGAAACTGTCGCAGGAACCGCATTAATAGTATAAAGTGGCACATAAATTATGTAACCCTGAATAACTAAACTTCGCAAATGGGAACAACTCATGAATGAGGGTTGAGGATTAAGATGCTTCATTCCATAAGGAAAGGATGTTTGTCCAACGTTATTTCCAAAGCGCGGAGTCAGTTAGAATGAAGGCTGGGCATTTATTGAAGAAATTACAATTCCTGATATAACGCTTCCGTGAAACGCTCGATTTTATGTGAGGTCCGCATTGTTCGCAATCTTGTAGAGGCAACTAATCCGACGTATTCGCAGGATTTGTTCGGCTTTGAAGTCGCTCTCACTAACTTATATTCTATGAGCTCGACGCATTCATTCATTCATAAAATATAAGCTACATCATTTATGTGCCGCTTTGCATTGAACGGCGTTGTAACTTGAAGTTAAAAATCGATAGAGGCGTTCAGTCGTACATTGAGTTTACTGCAATAATACACAATAACAAATCAATTGATAGTAATGATGATCTATATATAATATAAAAATGTGACGGATTGCTGTCTGTACATGAAAGATACATAAAAAAATATATTATTGGGACCTTCATCAACGCAGTGGCAACCAACACAATTATTGTTGGACTTTTTGTCTTTTTATTCGTTTATCTGCTTGCCTGTCTATATTTTCCTGCTAATCTCAGAAACAACTTATCTGATTCAGATATGATCACTTATATATTGTGGTAAACTTCACTTGACATTTAGTGTTTGATTAGTAAAAATCGGTTTATAAATGAAAAAGTTATGACTGAGATTGAATTCTCGCTTAACTCTTGGTGAAACATAATTGAATATTAAAATAAAATTAAACTCTTGGCTTAATATTTCATGATTTATTTAACAATATGAATAGTCAACATGTTTCAAGCGTTAGCTCATTTTCAAGACTCAGAAAGTTATTCCCCAATTTGAGAAATCACGCCGAATATTTGTTATTTATTGAATAGTGTTGGCGTTTACTTGATGTAAATCCATTAAAATTGAATATAAACTTAAATTCAAACACTTGAACTTATGATTTACATGTCCCGGTATATATATATATATATATATATATATATATATATATATATATATATATATATATATATATATATATATATATATATATATAGGTAAAACTAGTAAAAATTTCGGTACTAGAATACAGGAACATAAATATAGCTTCGCGCATTCCAGATTCCCGCTACAGAAAACCATACTTTCGATACAAATTTCAAAATTTTACACAATATAGAGAAAAGTAGACAATCAGATTATTGGGAAATAGTGGAAATAAATCGGCTTAAAAATTCTGGAAATTTGCTCAATGAACAGATAGAATTAAACAATTCATCCTTGTTAACCCTTTTCAGGTAATAGAAATTATTTGTCAGAATGGAATATCTTAGTTAAAATCTTTTGTAACGACAAAACGCGTCATGCTATGTAGTCAATAAAGTATAAATCATAAGTTCAAGTGTTAGAATTTAAGTTTATATTCGAATATTTGTTATCTATATCTATTCTCTCTCTGTTCAGAAGTATAAAGTTCAGTAAAGTTGCAGTTAATTATTATTAACTGAACTTTATACTAATTACTAGACCTATATACTAAACGACGCCATGATAGAGAGCGGTGCTAAAGACTGTTCTGACTGTAGAGTAGTGTTTCCACGTTGGGGCCCATACCCCAATTTGATTATTAAGGGGGACAATTCGAAAATGTACTCGACACATCTTTAACCCTTTTCCACTTTTTAAATTTTATTTTTATCGTTTTCGGGAGGCATAAGAATTTTAGAAAGGTTAAGGTGGGTAAAGTACAGAAAATATTGGGAAACAGTGCTGTAGAGGGAGATAAGTCATCACTGACAGTCGTCACAGGGGGAAAGTTGTAATCTTTTCTTCTTGGAGTTATATCTGAGTGATTGAAATAACAGCATCTCATTTATTCGAACTTTATAATAATAAGATTATATTCATTTTATTTCGGTAATTAAAATCATCAATTAATTTGAGCTAAAAGGTATAAATCCATGCATTGACTGCTGATTGTTGGCCGTTACGAAGATCGCCGTGTCAGCTAGTCAATAATACAATAAACAATGAAAAGTTACATTAGAAAAGGCACATTAATGAAAACACGAAGAAAGTATCGGAAAAACGACCTTAACGAAATACAAAGTGAAACATAATGTATAAAAGGATTATGTGAAAAAAAATTTAAAAAAAACTTGTAGCAAAGATTATGCATCAAGAACCAGAATTATAATCACATTATCTCCAGAAGGAAAAGGTGCACCAATACAACTACATTCCATAGTGAATTCTGGAGAAATTGGGGCTAACAAGACCTGCCAGAAAATTTTAAAACATAACGGCAATCAAAGTTACGATTGCTAGTTGAGAATTTTGCAGTTGTAAAGCACCTAAGTCAACTGGATATCTAATTTTACGTTCATTAGATCAAAATACCAATCAATGAATTTAGTAAAGATGCAAATAAAACTATATTCAGGGAATCTCGTCAGATATATGCTTAACTGCATAATTTATTAAATACTGAGTAGAATCCTAGTTATAAAATTGAAAATAGATTCTGAACTAGACTTTTGTCGTTGCAGTGACCAATAGACATTCAAGTACATCGCTGAGAATATTGTTTTTGTACAGTCCATAGCCAAAAATCTAAAATCTATCATTGAACAGTTTTTCCTAGTCGGAAATGAATATCCCAGAATTATTGAGGAAAACTTTGAAAATTATTTTGCAAATTAATCACCCATAACATTTTTGATAAATTCAAAAACCATACATTTTTGAACAAATAGAAATAAATACTATTTAGATCCATAATATGGTTATAACAACTGGTTCTGAAGATTTTTGTTATGTGCTCACAGTTGTTCAAAACAGTTTGCGTGAAAACATGAGCTAATTTCAATCAACAAAAGCTATGCAGAGCGCTCAAACTACAAATCACATCACTATTTAACATCATCATCTTCAAAATCATGACTTCATTGTATAACGTTCATAAAATATTATAACCAAACACTCAATATATTCTTGCCATGGTATGTTCTCGAGCCATAAGTGGTCTTTGATAAAACTGATTTATTGTTGACAACTCATGACAGAATCTGTTAATAACAGGATATAAAGAATAATTCCAAGAAATGAAATCTACAAGGGTATTCTCGTCATTTGAATTTTGTGTCATATTGTACAACGTTTTGTGAAGAGATGTGTTCGAATACACAATTTTGACTTAAATAGTAAAATTCAACTGTATACTATTCGAAATTTTCAATAAATTCATCAATTCTGATATTCAGTAATCAATTTGATACCATTGTATCACAAATATTTCTGTTTTAAATCAGTGCACATTCGGTGATAACTTTATAGCAAAATTCAGCACACATTGTTTCATTAAACCCTGTCAGAAAATGAATGCAACACGTAGAAATTGATGGCAAATGTCATCAAATCAAACCACTTCGCAGCTTATTTTCAAAGCTAGTGCATAATTCAATTGGTATTATTTCAATACAAATTGTATGAATTATTTTAGTTACGCAGTTATACACGACTTCTTACACTGACCTACAAAAAACTATTGTCGTCTTAGTTTTGCAGGTATCTATATGTATTTTCGGATTCAGTTCGCATTATGTTCTATTCATTATTATATTGAAAATTCAGATGAATAAACTTCAACAAACTATAAATTAATTCATGTGTTGACTCATAGTAAAATTTTCATTGGAACATCACATAAATACGTGTTGCTATAGTTTTAAAGGTGCTGAAAACACTTTCAATGGAAAGGCATAAAGGTGAAAATTCTCTTCTAATCTAGTTATACTATATAATTTGTTTTGAGTACAGTTTATATAATTCGTCAACTGTAAAATCACAAAACGAAAAGATTTTGAAGAGAAACCATCAAAAAACATATTAAAACGATTTTAAAGGGTTCAAATCGTTTGAATATCAAATCGTATGAATATGGTGTATGCTTGATGTGATCAGAAATCAGCGTTTCGATTTGACGGTCTCAATTTTCGGTTACGTTTAGCGTTGATCTCAAAGATAACACCGGAACGCTAAAATATCCCGTTTTTCGAAATGGTGTGAAACTTTTGTCGAATAGACGACTTTACGAGCATTGACGATTGTCCCAAATCATCAATAAAATTTTTCATAATCGGGCATCAGAATTGTGGCTTTCCTACATTGTCGTCGTCAAATTTTGTCTTCTGTTATTGAAAGTGAACCGTTAACAACAATTGAAGCTGTAACAGAAATCAGTCGTCTTATAGACAATTCGGCTCAAAAACAGATCAATCATTTTTTTACTCCTACAGTTTCTTATTTATTGAAACTGTAGGAGTTCTATTAGTAACTATTATTAGTCTATTTTAAATTCAAAGACAATGACACTTGAAATATATTGATGAAGAATTTGTGAAGTAGGGTTACCTAGTTTTATGAAACAAGACATGAATATGGACAGACATTCATACTGAAAATGGGATATATAATAATAATAATAATAATATGCCTTTATTCAAAGCATATTTCCATACAATTTATCAAATTTATCGAATGGGCGAGATTTAGCATCAGCTTTTCTTACACCTAACAAATTGAAGTAGCCAATATAAATTATATATGAAATTTCATAAATTCATAAAACAAACATCATAAAAAAGGGAATACATGTCTGTGATATCAAAATAAGATTCAATGACTATGTGATAAAAAAATGTACAAAAAAGAAATATACAGAAAAAAGAAAAAGAAAAAAAGAAAATTGAAAAGAGCAAGTGCTACGAGCAAAAAATCAAAAATAAAAGAAACAATGTATTACATCAGGGCAATTATATGTCACTACATTTGTTCTTCCAGTAAAAATGATTTCACACCTTTTCTAAATGAGTATAAAGACTGCACGTTCTTGGGTTTATCATCCATATAATAAATTCTCAGCGTCATGAGTGAAATATCGATTGAATATTTTGTACGCCGATGAACTGGCATAGTTAATAACGACGTGTGAGAAAGATACAACTATGTACCGAATCTCTGAAAATAAGCTTTTCATGAAAATATGAAGGACTAAATGTCGATATAAGTTTATAGACAAAGCCGAGATGGGAAAATTTGAATAGATTTTTTACATTGAGTCATCTGAGCGAGGCGAAAGTTTGAAAAATATGATCATACTTTCTCGAATTATTGACAAATCTACAACAAGCACTGTGCAATATCTGACGTCGTTTCGAATCAATATAACGGTTGTAATGAAAGCACGAAAATAATTGACGAATATTGCTTAATTCATAACGTTATTACGATTCAAAAAACAACCGAATGAAATGATTGAAAAAATTATAAGGGAGCTCAGTGGGTGGAATAATGGACAAATTATGGACGTTAAAAAAGCCCTAGTTACATATTTCAGTTTTGAAAGCGATGCTGATAGTGAATACAAAAAACATGTGTCACGAATTTCATTATTTCCTGAAATCCTCATCTGCTGTATTGAAGCAATGATAAAAATATATTCAACAATACAAATACGAATGCAAAACTGATTTCATTGAGGTTAAGCACTGGTTAGATCAACATCTTCTCACTATTCATTACGAAAAAACAAAATATATGCCATTTGCAATAGACAGTAAAACTTTACCTGCTGCAGATATCCTAAGAATTGTTCTTACGAGTCGAAATATTTGGGTGTCATTCTTGATTCCCGATTGAAATGGGATGCACATATTGATAAGTTGACACTGAAGCTCAGAGGATTGATTCCTAGATTCAAATATCTGGCCTGTATAATTGGCAGTACTCACTTGAAAATGATATATCAGGCCCTTGCTGAGTCACAAATGCGATATGGAATAATTGCTTGGGGATGCGCATATTCAGCTACTTTGAACAAACTAATAATACAACAGAAGTGTTTACTTAAAGTAATGTACAAAAAGAACATGCTTTACCCAACGAATCAATTGTTTGAGTTAGCTGAAGTTTGGGACCTAAATCAGTTGTATTGCTACACGTTAATGAAACATACGTTCAACAACATAAGTGATTCGAAACGAATTGAGCATGGTTTGAATACCAGATATAGTCACCTTTCTCTGGAGGTTCTAAGTTTAAAAAATCAATTGGTCAACGTTCGTCAATCTATTTAGAGCCTAGAATTTTCAACAAATTGCCTATCTACTTGAAAAAGATGGTCAATAACGCGAAAATTAAGAAAGCCTCAAAGAAATGGATATCTCAAGTGGGGATGGTCTACTGTAATACTTTGATAAATGAAAGATTAGGTATATAGTTGAATGTATCAGATAATTGTAGAGACTAAGATTGAAATGTACAAAATGATATTTACTGTATAAATAATAATATACAAAACAATATTTACTATATTAAAAAAAAAATCTTTCACCACAGGTATTATACCTTTGTGAGAGTTGACAAAAATTTTTCTTGTCTTTGTTCATATCTAGTTGATACAACTAGGAGAAGCATGTTAACTTATTATTTTTAATTATATGCAAATTTCTGTTAAAATTTAGAATTTGTACTATAAAGTGTATATGAATATGAATAAAGATTATTATATTATTATTAATTATACAAAGTCCCGCTTCGTGCCAAAAAAATTCCTCGTTCTATGTATGCTACCAAACTGATAATGCCTAACATTGAACTAAGAATAAGAGTCAGAATAGCAAATACGACATAATGCTAGAAAATCAGGTTTTTCTTTATACGCTTATTGATAAAACTCATAATTACCTTCATGAAAATACATAAAACACGTAAAAGTAAGGTAAAAAGGAACTCAATAAAGCTTTCACGCCCGAATATGAGATTTTTTTCCTGAAATCTTATTCACTGGGAATTCTCCTCATCATGATGAAAATGGTGTTTGGAATGTTGAGTGGTAGCCACTTCCGAGTTTTATGGAAATAAATCGTAAGGGCACCGAAGCCATTCGGCTGATCAATTCGCTGTAAAAGTAGCGATTTATCGGGTATTCGAGCTTAGCTATTGCATAGCCGCATATTTCATTTCGGCCGCCAAGTAATCCAACTTGATTGTAGATTATTCCAGAATGGAAATTACTCTAAGCGATTACATAAATCATTCAACATACAGTAAAACTAGGTGGATCTCTCCCATGAATCATTCAGGGCGGCCATGGAACTCGTAGAGAGCAGGTACGCCTCAATCTCCCATTCCCGTTCTTCCTACAAATATCCATACATTTCCGGATAATCTTTCGTAACCACATCACTGAAAGGTGTCATAAGGCTAGTTTTCATTATAGATTTTGCCACAATCGGTCTCTTTTCCGTACCCCAGCCTCAGGGTTACCAACTCGTGGAATTTTTTCCCCCGTAGTCAAATTGAAAAACCCCTAAAATCCCCTAGAATTGTTTTTAAAATTGAAATTAAAAGAAAAAATGAATATTAAGGTTTTATTTTGCAATTATAAGGTACTTAAGTGTTTCTATTATTAAATTTGAAATATTATTGAATATTTATTATTATTAAATATTTATTTTTATTTGATATTATTAATATATTATTTTATTATTATTGAATTTTTCATTTCATTTTTGGAAATGAGAATATTAAGAATAGTTTATATCGAATTATTTTTCACAAAAATTAAATTATTATTTATTTACTTTATTTATTTTATGAAATTTTTCATTAACCAACCTATATTAAGAAATAGTATGGAATATTGTCATCATGAGATGGATTTTTTTATTCAAGATAGACAACAAAATTAATTTTAGTTATTTAAATTATGATATGAAATATTTTGGATTACCTACTTCAAAGATTTATGATTACCCCTGAAAATTTTAAGCCCCCAAAAAAACCCCACCAAACTTTTTGTCCCCCTAAATTTAGTGGAAAACCCCCAAGTTGGTATTCCTGCCCAGTCTATACGAGTAGATGACAATCGTATATCCTCAAACAAAACATGATTAAGTCATAATCTGCGAATGTATTACCTAAGTATCACGTCACTGCAACGAGTGAAGCGCTTATAATGACTCCAAACAAATAACTTTTTTAGTCCCATAAAATTATTTTCATTTAATGTTTTCTCGGTTTTCTAAAATTATGTATCATGAGCAAAGACCACTTCAATATCGAAGAATAGCTTATAGATAAAGGTGCACCTTAAATATACAAATCTATTTACATAAAAGGAAAGATAATCATGAATCTGAAGTTATCATTTGTTTAGATAAACACTTCATACTTAGGTAAAGTGGAATTTTTCCAATAACAAAGAATAATATACTATGAAGTTTTATGATGAATTCAATCGATTTATGAAAATTCAATAATCGAAAGAATGAACAACGCCCACCTGCCCCAATACCTAACAGCAACAAAATAATGGGGCATATCAATCAAAACAATAATCATTGATAACCTACGTACGTATCTAATCAATTGAATGGTTAATACTATTTATTTATCAAGGGTTTACGTTTCATCTTTATAGACTGAATAAAATAAAAATATGATGATAAAGTTAGATCTGTGAGTTTTGATAATTTTATTGTCACAGAATATGATAGCTGATGTACCTTCCTTTGTTTTTAGTATACTCTTGAAGAAGTCTGAAAAAGGAACTAGTGACGAAATATTGAGTCTATAGGAAAATAAAGTACTTTAGATAAAAATAAAAATATAAATATACATATACTTTACATATATATAAAAATTTTATAGGCCTAGCAGTGGAGACTTATTTTACAGGTGTGTTCTTCTGTTGTTGATTCCATCTCCAGGTCCTTACACACCTTGAACTTGACTATGCCTTTCTGAGGAGAGCCAATAAGCTCGAAACACGTGTCAACGGCTGCTTCCAACTGAGTTGCGGGCTATACCAAGAAGTATATCTTGTTATTAATATATATATATATATATATATATATATATATATATATATATATATATATATATAATGAGTGATTTTTTAAGTGTAGTGTTTTTTTAATCAAATAAAACACTCAATTTCCATCATATATTCCAAATTTTCATTGAAATTGATAACTTGGCCTTTGCCATTTACATTTCAGATAACTTCATGTAAATGGTCCATTCGGAAGGTCCAATTTTGCGTCACTTTTTCGAGCATTTCAGCCTATATCCCACGAATTACGCGTGTACTGTTATCCTGTAAGACTTCAATCGTGTTCGGCTTGTCCACATACTCTAACGACTTTACATAACCCCACAAGAAATAATCCAGAGACGTCAAAGTGCATGATCTTGGCGGCCAATTCACAGCGCCATTTCGAGAGATAAGCTGCTCACCAAATTCATCCAACATGTCGATTGTTTCACGAGCTGTGTGGCATGTGGCACAGTCTTGATGAAACCATATGTTAACCAAGTTCAACTAGGGCAAATATATGCATGGCTCGATATCATTCTCCGTTGACGGTAACGTTTCTTCCAGGGTTGTCTTTGAAGAAAAATGGACCGATGATGCTACCAGCCCATAAACCACACCAAACTGTCGTTTTTTCGGGATGCATCGGTAACTAATTCTTGTATGGCGTGTGGCTGTCACTCCAGATGAGACTGTTTTGTTTATTTACATATCCGTTAAGCCAGAAATGAGCCTCATCGCTGAGCACAGTTTTTCGATAAAACAGCGGATACACATTTTTCAAAGAGCACGAATTTTGATAGTAAATTTCAACAATTTGCAATCGCTGATCGTTTATAAGTCTTCCCATGATGAAATGGCAGAGTATACTGAAAACTTTTCACTTTGACAGATGACGTTTGGATGCCATTACCAACCAGTGCCGCCAACATGAAAAAGTTAACTCTTAAAAAATCACACGTTAGTATAAACCTGACTCATTTCAGCTCCGAAGTATTCGAGAAGAAGCTGGAAAGTCTTTGAAATATTGATATTCACCAGTAGTTACTTTAGTGAGCATGAAATCAATTTAATATTGTGATACCATTTTTGATCTCCATATTGTTCATTTTACAACTAAGTTGCCGAATAACCTTCATTATTTCTTGTTTACCTGATAATATTGAAGTAAATTTCAGGTTTTATTGTATAAGAATCTGATCTGGAAGTTGATGAGGCAGTAATGTAATCAGGACTTTTTCGGAATGGTAAAAACCAGAACAATCTTGAACAACTTGACTTTTATTATATGATTCCGACAGAATCGTGTTCAGACTCAACTAATGCACGCCAACAAACCAAATATCCGCCATTCTCTCAATATACGTCTATATTTACATATATTCCCCCGTGATTTTCTTGTTCCATGGTTCTTTACATAATTTACGTTGCTAGCCTACTCTGTTTTTCTTTGCAGTTTCACTCAAAAGATTCTTTTGCAATATCGAGTGTGTTTAACCCACCCATATTTGCATTGTTTTATGGCTTAATTAAATGGAGCTGGTTAAATATACTCGGCAGGTTCTCCATAAATATTGTACTTTAGAAGTTATGCTACAGATGTTTCGTACACAAGCAGTAAGAGAATCTCAGCCATACTATGAAAAATCTTTCAAAATTGAGAACGCATGCATCATAACGATCATCTAACATATTTCTCGAAAACCTAACCAACCGATTATTAAGAGTTTGATACAACTAATTTAAAGGAAACGGTCTGATATTTATAATATTGCAGTTTCATATTTATAACATTAACTCTAATATTGTATGGTTATAATCTGAGTTGAATATTATTTTTATGGTTACTTCTCCTTCGTGATTTAGTAGCAACGAAATATCTCATTTGATATTATGTTTTTTACAGAGTATGTGTAGATCCTGAAAACCGTTATTTAGTTTTGGTTCTGAATACCCTTTAATGCAGACTTGATACCAGACAGATTCCATTAAGTTCAATTTTCAATTCCGATGTCAACCCTAGATAGTTTTGTTATAGTTAGTCGATATTTTGAATGATTTGGTTACAACTTTTCAAATAACTTGTATTGACCTATCCATAATTCTTTGTCAGTCCGCAGTAGAAGTATATTGAAGACTTTTCGTGAAATTGAACCAATTGTTATGGAAATTGACCTTGATTTCATTTATTGCATCTTTATCTAACACTAGGAATAGACTAAACGATAGGATAATTCAAACACTTCAAGTGTTCAAATTTTCATATAGTTACTCATGTATAATGGATTGGCACAAAGTAAATGTCAATACTATTCGATGTTTTCAGATTTGGCGAAGGCTTTGGACTACATATTCCACTCGATATTGCTGAGCGTACTGGAGAAGTTGGGTTTGTTTGATAGCAGTGTACTATCAGTTTATATTAGTCGTATTTAGCACGTAGATTTTTGTCAGCGGTTATGGAGGGGAAGTATTCAGGGTGTGTGGTGTTGAAGATCGGGGTTCCAGAGGGTACGTATATTTTCTTCGAAAAATAATATTGTGATTATCGATCCTAATGATTATATAAAATTTTCTAGTGATTCTATTAATATTGGTTCAACATGCAGGAAACCTAAGAGTCGGTTGTCTTATAAGCTTGTGAAGAGTTTTTTTTGTCATTCACAATTTATCCAGCTGAATGTAGCAGAGAACAACGCACTTCACGTTAATTCAGGCACACATAATATATGTTGTACTTTTATGCGGCTGCTATTCTAGAGTAAAAAGTACTTTTGACTTCAAAGATTATTGGAGAATTGTTGAAAATTTTAGACTATCAATCCTGGTGCAGAAATACATTTCCACAGCTCGAAATCTTGACTTTAAATAAAACAATGTAAGGTCAAATGCAGATTTTCACATATATGACTCATTAAATGAAAGAGGACCTACGTGTATGCTGTCGTAAACGCAGAAAGGTGAAGATTTCAATTGTTTTGAAATTCACCCTTTTCATATGAGCAATACTGATCAAACGAAATTTAAGACACACAGTAAAGCAGTGGTTTCGAACCTTTTGTACCTGCGCCCCCTTAAAAGAAATTACCCCTTAATTTTTTTAACAATCTAATTTCTTGAATACTCAACTGATATTATAATTCATTCAATGGGCTACAAAATAATATAGAATATTATGTGGAAAAACATAAAAATAATTAATTATTATAAGAAGAAATAATTTCAAATGTGATAAAAATATAATTTGTATTCGAAAATGATATTTTGCAACATCGTCTTTCGCACCCCTTGCGACAGTCTTGCAAGGTTGGAAACCACTGCGTTAAAGGGTTTCCATTGCGAAAGAGCTACTACACATTTTTAAGAATTTTAAAAATATTCTGTGGGGATATTCAATTACTTTTTTCAATTTTGATTCTTTATTTTTTCTAATACTATTTTTGTACCAGTTCTGAAAATGTAACAATTTAAGTTGCATCAATTACCTATTTGATCAATAATTTTCTGGATTCATAATTTCAAAGCACCTGAACTGTTATTCTATATTTTAATCGTTTAGTTCTTTCATGTTAGTTTTTCTTCATTAATGCTGCTATTTCGCACACTGAATATCCTCGGAAAAATATTAACTTCATGTTGGAGTTCGCCGACAGGACAATGACAAAGAAAATAAACGAAATCATCGCTTCTTACTCAGAAACTTCTACGGAATAATTAATACACCACACATAATGCACTTCCGTCTACACGGGAGGAAGTGACTGGGATTAACTAAGATTAATTCTCAGTTGGGGAAAAGCCCATCAAAGGACATCCCGATAATTCGAAATAAGTTTCGAAATGTATTTGGAGACGAAGTTCTTCGGCGTAGTAACGTTGCCATAATTGAATACCGTCGTCGAGCAGGAATTAGCAATAAAATTCCCGATCGAATGGCGAGTAAAGTAAACCTTTTTCGTGAAATAGTGAGCGCTGGGAATGGCGTCCGACCATTTCGATCCCGATTGTTTTCTGAAGCCTCATGTTGTTTGTCTTTTTCCGATCATCGGGAGGATACGTGACTAAAAGCAAATATTCCGGGAGTTATGTTAGGGTCCAACTTGACATCGCCCTGGAATGTATGAATGCGACTTCTTCACTGTCAAGGAGATAATTGGGAGGAGGAAACGAGACCCTTCGAGAACGATGAATGGATGACGTATATAACGTTCGAGAAAGTGAAAACCATCCATTTATTTTTATACTTCATTGATTAGGCTGGTTAATTTTAATGATCACTCTTTTTTACTTGAGATTTCACGAATTTTTCAGTGAATGTTTTGGATATTTGTTCATTAATCGGGTTGTCACGTTTTCATATCAACCTCTTACTGTTCATATCAATTTTAAACATGCTCGGAATATGTATTTATATACTTATATTATATCTCGAATTATATATTTCGAAATAGGTATTTTTTGCTAGATTTGTATATATTGTCAATTTTTTTAACAATATGGAGAAGAGAAAGGATATTCTTCGTTTATTCTCGGAACGACCAGTTATTAGAATATGTTTTCTGCTTTATCATCACGTTGACGCATATTATGATATTGTAGATGCAGATAATGCATTAAAATTGTGTAAATTGCAATTTATATTGTTTGAGCGAGTCCTTTTTCAAAATCTTAATTCATAGCATGAACAAAAGATTGAGTCACCAAATTATAGAGCTCAGAAAATATATTAAGTCTGAAGTTTTTCTCTATAGTATGGAAAGTAATTTGAACGTCGTTTTTTTGGGATACTTAAATATATAATGAAAATAATGATGAAGATTGTACATCGAGAACTGGCATTGAAATTACATCTTCTACAGAAGGAAAAGGTGCCGCACTACAAATACATGTCGGTGCCAATTTTGGAGAATGTTTGGAGCCAGTTCAGACTCTACTGGGACAGTAGAGTCTGACAGTAGATCTTGACTGATCAAACAGTTCCCCACACTTGGCCTGACCTGGCCCTGGTTGACAAAAGAACGCGGTAAACTTTCATCTAGATTTTATCGAGGTGGCCATTCCAAATGGCATTAACAATCTAATTGAGAAGAATGCCAAAAAAATCTCAAAATATCGAGAGCTTGAAATTCGAGTGCAGAGATAATGGCACATGAACAGGTGTAATTATCTTAGAATCCACGGTGAAATAACGGAAAATCTCCTGAAAAATAGCCGAGAACTAGGACTCGGCGAACATTTCTATAAGAATTCTAAGAATCGGTGCTGTTTGCCACATCAAGGGCAGTCAGGAACTTTCTAGGACATCAAATCAACTCAAAACAGAAATCAATGCCATAAAGGATAAAGGTCGCTTCTACAAGGACCGCCGCCACGGACCTTATAACTTGGAAAGTGCGCCTACGGAGCTTAATATGATATATGATATCTGGGATAAGTGAAAGTTTCCTGTGAGACTGTGAAACCCGTAAGGCTTGAAATCAACATAAGAATACTCAGATTGAAATCTCTTATATACATAAAAATGAATTGCTGTTCGTTAGTCTCGCTAAAACTCGAGAACAGCTGGACCGATTTGGCTGATTTTTGCCTTGAATTATTTGTGAAAGTCCAGAGGAAGTTTTAAAGGTGAATAAATATGATCATGCTCGGAATAAAATAAAAAAAACACTTTTGTTTTTCCTTTGATGTGTCCCCCGTCGTTCAGAAATCAAATTGATAGAATAGTTTCAAATGAATCTATGATATAAAAATTAATTTCTGCTCGTAAGTCTCGCTAAAACTCTAGATCGGCTATACCGATTTCGCTAATTTTGGTCTTGAATTATTTGTTGAAGTCCAGAGAAGATTTAGAAGGTGAATAAATATGAAAATGTTCGGAATCAAATATGTGTCCCCCGTCGTTCAGAAATCAAATTGAAAGAATAGTTTGAAATGAATAACGAATTAGAATTTTTGTATCTTTCTTACTACATATTTATATTCTTACTACATATTTATTCTTAGGGGGTGAAAAATTAACTGAATTTTTGCTAACTACAGTTGTTAACTATCTATCAGAAGAATAATCTGATAGATAACAACTGTTTAATCTGATTTAGTTAACAACTGTAGTTAGCTAAAATTTAGTTCATTTTTTACCCCCTAAGAATAAATATATAGTAAGAAAGATATAAAAATCTTGATTGGTAATGCATTTCGAATTATTCTTTCAATTTGATTTCTAAACGACGGGGGACACATATTTAATTTCGAGCATTTTCATATTTATTCACCTTCTAAATTTCCTCTGGACTTCAACAATATGTAGATTGATAAATCCTAAGTTTCGTCACAAATTGAATTTCTGAAAGCTACCATAATATTTGACATTTGACAACCAACTACTATATCGATCTATCCTCTATGACATAGAGTCTGTGTCGATCGATACCTCATACAAAGAGTGCATCCTTCTATCTTAGTGAGTGGCGATTTGAACATTTGGATTGAGTTTCACTGAGTGCAACTTAACAACTCTACTTACGAGTATGTTCCTGGCGGTTATCCCATTATTGAGAGTAATAACTTGATTTCAAAATGCATCATTTCTATTTGGAAATTTCTGATTTCAAGTAGGAATTATGCTTTCTGAAATTTCATAATTATTTCAGTAATTGAGGAAGTTATGATTTAATTTTGAAATGAATTGAAATCAGGAATTTACAATTAGAAATAATGCATATTGATTTTACGTCAATTCAAAAATTAAACCAGAAATTTAGGTATTATTCATCATAAGGGACTAACCACCCGAAACATATGTAGAGTTGATAGTGTTTCAATTTCAATTTATTATTAATATACTGCATTTCAACGGCTTAATCGACTTGGGTGAATTTTTGTATATGCATTCATTCGTTTATCCTAATAGCTTGGAATGTCATGGCAGGACAACGTCTGCCGGGTCCGCTAGTATGTAAATAAAAATTAAGACAACCCATGGTTTTAGAGGAACAATATATATTGTGCCCTTCAGTGGCTTAGTGGCTTCAGTGGCTTAGTCGGAAAAACACCCGACTATAGTGCGATAGGCTTCGAGTTCGGTTATAGGCAATTATGCTTCAAAAAGAATATATTTCACTATTATATTTTCTAATGAATGTATTTTTTGCACCGACAATAAAAATTACGATGCAGAGTAATGATACCAAAAATCAATATAACAAAACATTATATTATAGTTTCAACAAGAAGTTTTCATAAATGACTGAAATTTCGTCAATAATGATTATTATTGATTGATGAGGCCGATACTTGATGTAAATCGATAAACATAATAAAACTATTGTTAAACTGATTTACACATATATCAAAAATAATACTGCATGACGTACGTTTCGATGAGATTCACCTTTTTCAAATGCTACGTGCAGACTAACACGTCTACGTGTCGTCTACTACGTGTAGTACGACTAATCTGCAGATTAGTCTGCACGTAGCATTTGAAAAAGGTGAATCTCATCGAAACGTACGTCATGCAGTATTATTTTTAATATATGTGTAAATCAGTTTAACAATTGTTTTAAAATGATTATTATTAATACACTCAACATCTGTTGAATTTAACGCTTATATACGTGAAAGATGAATTTTTCCACAATATATGGAAAAAATTCTGAGAAGCAATGAAGAACTGAGGCACAAAAAAATAAGAACTCAACTGCAAAAAACTTTGCACTTACACTTATTGTTTAAAAACACAAATTTAAATTTGAGCTGAGTCAATAGTTGTCTAAAGCAACTATTGAGTAGAAACATCATTTTGAAACATGTTCAGTTATTTTGATTACCTCATAAAAAGAAATGAAATTAATTCAACGTGAAATGAATATGTTCATTTCTATCAATACAGCAATGGAACATATTACTGAATATTAAAAACTAAAAATTAAAAAAAACCTCAGATTGAAATGAATGAATTGAAAATTGTCTGTCCCAAAGACTCAGCAAATCCAGTAGATGAATAAAAATTCATTTATTTTTATATTAGAAGCCGTCTTTCTATGTTTACCAAAGAGGTCATTTACATTTTGAACCAATAAAGGAAATATTTTTCCATCACGAAAAACATGGTTGGCCAACGTTTTCTTCTACTTTTTGTGTGTTTCCCACTATCAACAAACACATAATTTTATTCCGCAGCATCATTCAAATGCAATGGTCACACTGAAACAATTTCCCCAGTTCTCCAGTAGGCAGAACATAAATTACCGAATACTGGACACTCAGTTTAAGGCATGCGAAACATTCACGGAATGTGACGATCGATCCAGCACGGCGAGATAAAAATGGCGAAGGCGTTAGCCAACATACTTTTTGCTACATTCGTAACGCTACGAACATTCGAAATTTTCCTAATTCCGAGCCCATCTTGTGAACAAACCAGCGAATTAAAACACTCATAGAACCCCTACTGGGAGTTCTGTTACATGGCGCAGCAATAAAGGCTTTATACGTTGTGGTCTAAATGCGTCTCGTTGAAGAATGGACTCGGAGATCCAGGGCAGAGGCAGACAGGCTGAAGAGTCTCCTAATGTTCTACCTAGAAACAAGCAATAACAAAAACAGCTGTTAATTATCGTTTGATGTTGGTACGACCGGGGCGAAATTAATTTTATTCTCTTCTTTCAACATTTATAGTTTCATTAGTTTTTTCATTTAATATTCAAGTAGGTACTGAGCTATATTCATAAGACACACAAGTGACTTATTTTCGCAGAATTTTATCAATTTCTTGACAATTGTTTCGAGGAGTAACAACATTTTCGAAAGTTAAACTGGGATTATTATCATGGGACTATTATCAAGAAATTATTATAATCCTGTGAAAATGAACGAGGTATTTTTATACAATTCATAATGAAGCAGGTTTCCACCAAGGGATCAGCCAATGACCAATCAACTCAACATACTCGTAGGATTCATGCATTCTACAATCTATAAGAAGTTGTTAACACAATACTATTTGATTCAGGCTACAAACCCATTATCAGAAGCTGTATACGATTGATCTGTTTGTTTTGAAATCCTGATCAAAAGTCAGAAACTCCAGGAATTCGTGCAATGTATTGAACAGCTTCTGAAATTAGCATAGTTTCGAATTATATAATACATCAGATGGATTTGGGTAAAAATTCAAACATCTAAGGGATAAAGAACAAAGTTTAAACATCTTAATATCGAGTACTATCAAAACTCGGCAGAAGTGTAGCCCAATTTTTCAATATCCGTTTTTGATGTCCAAAACAATATTGATGAAATTTTAGGACAACGTGAAAAAAGAAATTCACCGAAAAGTTTTGAATAATAGTAGGCAGTTTGTAGATTAGTGACAATTTCATTTTCGAACAAAATAAGTGACAAGTTAATCGATTTGTCGCCCAAAACCTTTCATTTTGAAATCTAACCGGTAATTTAAAACACAGGGATCATTGCCGCAAAATTCTTTGATATCCTTGACAAACGTTTCTGGTGACTAACCCAATATCGAGAATTCTATAAATTCTTATTTCATCAAAGATGCAGCTTGGAATTGTAAGAAAAATTTGAAAGGTTGATGATCCGAAACTTCATATCAAGTGTATTATAGATTTTTTTGAATTTAGCCACATGCTTTCATTATATTATTATACCATAGATATTCTAATTACATTCAAAAATTTTTAATGTTTCAACTTCTCATCGTCAATTATTATCAAGTTAAATCTTTATTCCTTCTCTGTACTGTATGCTTTTATTCTAAACACACTAATAATTGAATGCTTCAATATGTAGGAAATACGAACAACGAAAATCATTTCTTCAGAAGTCATTCATTCGAGAGATGAAAAATATTGGAAAAGGTCAAAAAAATATTTTCTCTGATTTCAAGCAGACCTAAAATGAATAGATAATTTGATTCGCTCATTTTTTCATTTTATTTCATTTAACATACACTGTTTTACAAGACAAGTCCTAATTACAAAACAGGAAACACAATATATACAAAAAACAAAATTGGTAGTACAAAAGTATCAATTTTGTTTCATTTCAAATGAAATAGTTTGTGATATGAATCACAACTGTTGGAATGAAATAAAATAATTATAGAAGTAAAAAAAAACTTGGAAAAAAAACTGAAAAAGAACTAAATGGTTATATAAACTTCAATATGACACATATTTTTCGATATTTCATTCTAAAAACTCTATTCTTATTCAACGTACATGCTCGTGCTCATTCTCTATACAACAGACACTTTTCAGAAATCAACAATAATCTTTTCTTTGTTGATAAAAATGCTCATAATTCCTCACTGCTCAATGTTGAAGGGTTAAACGTTTTGTGAAGCAGATGAATTGGATTCGAATCCCGGGTGTAATATGGATGTTACTATATGTCTATGAGTTAAGTAGTTAATGGATATATCTTATTTTTGATGTCACATCTACATTGCATACTGATCTGTAGAAATATAGATTTTTGTAGTCTACGATAATGCACATTTTAAATGAAACAGTTTCTAATTGAATTAATTGCAAGAAGCATCCGAGTTACAGCATCCACATCTACGCTCGTCATTCGAAGCTTCCAACCCAACCAACTCTCGTATCGTTCTGTTACGGATTCGGTAACTCAAATAGCCTTACGCGTTTAGTATTATGTACATATGTATATACAATAATGATTTAATTGATGGGTAATATACTAGATTAGAAGCCCAATTGGCGTTCAGAATCGGCTTCTACTTATGGATCGGTATGCCGCGGTCAACAACATGAAGGTTTGTTCGTTATTGAATACACAAAGATGTGAAAAATATTCATAAAGATATAATGTAAGAGCTTCGGAAGTCGAACGGACTAGTGACGAGATACCGTTTTCGGTTCACTGAAGCTAGTATACGTTCGATTTCATTGTGTATTGCAAGTATTGAGTATTGCACCAGTTTCTATTCCCTATTCGAAAGAAATAAATGAATAGATGAATATGTTAGTGGTAACAATCAATGATAACACAAAGTAACGAAGCAACGCAAAAAAAAAAGTAACAGATAAATAATACCAAAAACTCACCACTATATCGAAATATTGAATCTATTCATCAATGTGGCTTATGCGGACGATATTAAAATTTACAAGAGCGTGTCATCTATGCATAATTGTTTGAGGCTACACAGTGATCTGAATGATATCAGTGGTGTAATAATAATAGTTTACACTTGAATGTCATGAAACGAAATGTGGTGAATATTACTAGAAAAGAAATCTTTTGATTACAACATTGAAGGTGTTAATCTAAAATTCTCATTCATAGCTCATATCAACCAATTCATTCAATCATGTAGCGAAGTTTATGGTTTCGTCGTTCGCATCGATAGATTGTTTTCGAGTTCCTCAACACTTGTCCATTTATTTAATGCCCCAGTGAGAAGCAAATTTGAGTATGGCTGTGTTGTCTGGCGACCAATATATTACATAAACCGCCTTCACTATTATAATTATTTCGTAATATGTAATATCTATATTGTTATTGATGTTTTTATTCATTGCTATTTATTGATATTATATAGTAACCATATTCATTCATTATATATTTCCTGTAATTGGGTATTTACCTGTTGGAAATATATAATTGTGGAAATATATGAATATACAATCATTTAATAACAGCAAAAACGTATCAAAAATGGGACAAATTGAAACAACGTAAAAACAATCTCAGGGCGGAGTTCAGATGGTATGCAATGGTATGATATACCTCTGCTCTGCCACTCAATTTCTGAATGCTTATTATTATATATGCTTATTATAAGGTATTATTTATTTCAGATAGATAATTATAAATATTATACTATAAAGAAAATTAAACAAATACGAAACATAATAAAACAATTGTTAAACTGATTTACACATATAATAAAAATAATACTGCATGACGTACGTTTCGATGAGATTCACCTTTTTCAAATGCTATGTGCAGACTAATGAAGGTGAATCTCATCGAAACGTACGTCATGCAGTATTATTTTTAATATATGTGTAAATCAGTTTAACAATTGTTTTCTTATGTTTATCGATTTACATCAAGTATCGGCCTCATCAATTATTAAATACGAAACAAATAATCACAATATTAAAATTATAAATATTATACTATAAAGAAAATTAAACAAATACGAAACATAATAAAACAATTGTTAAACTGATTTACACATATATTGAAAATAATACTGCATGACGTACGTTTCGATGAGATTCACCTTTTTCAAATGATACGTGCAGACTAATGAAGGTGAATCTCATCGAAACGTACGTCATGCAGTATTATTTTTAATATATGTGTAAATCAGTTTAACAATTGTTTTATTATGTTTATAGATTTACATCAAGTATCGGCCTCATCAATTATTAAATACGAAACAAATAATCACAATATTAAAATTATAAATATTATACTATAAAGAAAATTAAACAAATACGAAACATAATAAAACAATTGTTTAACTGATTTACACATATATTAAAAATAATACTGCATGACGTACGTTTCGATGAGATTCACCTTTTTCAAATGATACGTGCAGACTAATGAAGGTGAATCTCATCGAAACGTACGTCATGCAGTATTATTTTTAATATATGTGTAAATCAGTTTAACAATTGTTTTTTTATGTTTATCGATTTACATCAAGTATCGGCCTCATCAATTATTAAATACGAAACAAATAATCACAAACAATATTTCTATAACACCAATTCAATATTACATAACAATTACGAATGAAAATATTTCTCTAACGCTTAGCTGGCCAAACCCAGGCCCGCGGGCCACATAGTGGCCCGCCAAGGCATTTAAATTTGCCCGCCAGCACTTTGCGCCAAGGCATTTGAATTTGCCCGCCAGCACTTCGCGCCAAGGCATTTGAATTTTCCCGCTGGCACTTCGGCAGCGCGGCGTGCGATAGCACTGCTTCCACTTGATTGGTCAGCCGAGCGCAACCGATCCTCGTCGTTCGGGTATTGTCGCTACTTCGCCCGCACCCCGCACGCATATCGGTCCCGTCCTCCAATAGCCAGACAAACGGACGGTTAGCGAGCATCTTAGTACCGTTATCAATCTTACTTGAATGCAAGTATATTGAATTACTAATTCGTTTTGTGACAATTCGTTTAATAAATTAGAAAGAATACTACCAAAACTTTGCATCTTCTCTGCAGGTAAGTGTAATATTTGCATGTGTTACAATTAGTTTGTTTGTTTGTTTGTAAATACTTTCCTGCACAGCAGGCGGCGCGGCGGTCTTATTGCCCAAGATGTAGGATTTGTACCTACGAATCTTAATTAGATATTTATTGATATTGTGGAGCGGTGCCTGTCCAAATTAATAGTTTTATTTTACTTAGGTACTAATCCTTCATTTCATAAAACTACATGTACATTTACATGTAGTTTTACATGTACATTTACATGTAGTTTTACATGTACATTTACATGTAGTTTTACATGTACATTTTATTGTTTTAGTATGGCCCTCAGCAAACCTAGTACGAGTACATCAAGAATAAAGGATAACCCTCGGACGTTTCATGAAGAATGGGAAACAAAATACCTTTTCACCGAAAGCAAAGCCCGCAAACCTGTGTGTCTCATTTGCTCAGCAACAGTAGCTGTTGCTAAAAAATATAATTTAGAGCGGCATTTTAAGCAAAACCATACAAAATTCGACAAAGAGTATCCAGTGGGGTCAGCTGTAAGGACTGATTTCATAAATAAAAAGAAGAAAGAACTATTTTCACAGCAAAATATTTTTGTAAAACGACACGAAGAACTGGAAGCCATGGTCAAAACATCGTATGAAATATCTTTATTATTGGCTAAGAAGAAAAAGCCGTTTTCTGATGGGGAAATTATCAAACAGAGTTTGTCCATTTTTGCACAGAACTGCAATGATCAAAAGGTTAAAGCTATGGCAGCTAGTATTTCACTGTCGCGCAACACAGTAATGAGGCGAGTAGAAGATATGTCAACAGACATTAACAGTCAAATTGCAGAGTTTGTAACTAAATGTAGATATTATTCACTTGCATTGGACGAAACCTGCGATTTAACTGGTATGGCGCAATTAGCTGTTTTTGTACGCTGTATTGATGACAATTTCAATATATTTCAAGATATATTGGACCTCTGTCAACTGGAAACTACAACCACAGGAAAAGATATATTCATGAAACTGAAAGATTGCATTGAGGGTAAGAGCCTAAACTGGGATAAATGCAATTCAGTTTGCACTGATGGAGCACCTGCGATGATGGGGAAAACCAATGGCGCTGTAGCTTTGCTGCAAAATTACATAGGTCGACAATTGTTTTCTTATCATTGTATTATACATCAAGAAGCTTTGTGCGCTAAAGACATGACTTTCGAGGACGTGATTGACCCAGTAGTACGCTGCATTAATTTCATACGTGCCAGAGCACTTAACCGACGAGAATTCAGAACGTTGTTTGAAGAAGAAATAAAAGAATACGGCGAATTACATCTTTATTGCGCTGTTCGCTGGTTATCTAAAGGCGAAATGTTGAAACATTTTTATGATTTGAGGGAACATGTTCTGGAATTTCTGAAAGAAAAACAAGCATTGCCAGCAGAGAGAGCTCTGCTTGAAAATTCATTATGGCTGTGCGATCTTGCATTTTTAGTTGATACATTGAAGCACCTTAATGTCCTGAACCTTAAACTGCAAGGAAAAAATTGTTCTCTTCCAACAATGTTCAACTTGATCAATGGTTTCAAAGGGAAGTTGGACTTGTTCGCAGCAAACTTAGAGAGAAATAAAGTCGACCATTTTTCCACACTTGCAAGTTTAAAAGAAGAATTAGAGATCACTGCCCTTGATATTCCTAAATACCTATCAAAAATAAAATGTTTAAAAGAGTCTTTTGAAAACAGATTCCAGGATTTTGAATCGGACAAGAGAAATATTCAGCTGTTTATAAATCCATTTGCTATCAGTTCTACTGACTTGGTTGATTATCCAGCAAACATACAGCTCGAAGTAACAGATCTTCAAAACCACACTGCCCTGAAACAAATTTTCTATGAAAATGTATCTTCAGAGCAGCTAACAGAAAGTTTTGCAAGTTTTTGGAAAAACGTTTCCAGTGAAGATTTCCCAACATTGCGCGACCTTGCTATGCAAATTTTAAGCAGGTTTGGTTCCACCTATGTGTGTGAGAAAACATTTTCAACTCTATCATACATCAAAAATAAATATCGCACATCTCTCACTGCAAAACACATTTCGGATTTGATTGTACTATCAACATCAGACTTAAAACCAAATATCGACAAATTACTATCACAAAAACCTCTTCACAGCTCTCATTAAATAGAAATAATGTTGTTATTATGTATGTTACTTAATTTCATTTACAAATAAAGTAAATTAAACCAAATTTTCAATGTACGTTTTGTGTATATTAATACCTTATGAATATGGTATTTGGCCCGGCGGCACCACAGTCTATGAAATTTTGCCCACCTTGAAAAACTATTGGCCAGCCTTGCTCTAACGTATCTGAAATCGATAATACTTGTATGTATATATTGAAAATCATTCGATGGCAGGAGAATTCAATTTTCGTCTTTAATGTAAGACTCGGAGTTCCAAAGGTTTCAAATTATCGACAGGAACCTACCTGAGACGTATTCGGCATTACAAGAAAACCCTCGTCAAATTCATGTATGTGGTGCGATTGACGGATTGCATGAAAGACGATAATATGGACGGATTAACATTTTCGATAAAAATATCGGCAGAAGAGGGCAAATGCTGCAATGATTCCCAAACAAACTAATTTTATGACCATTCAAGATTTTCATATAATTCAAATAATTGATGGCTTATACCGTTACTACGTAATGAAAAGAAACATTTCTGTTTTTATTATGTTTAAAGTCAGAAAATTATAGATTTCACTTTTTTTTAATTCTCAACAGGTATAAAACCGAATTATAGAAAATAATAACACAATGTTGAATACTAACTAAATAATTAAAATGAAAGAGATATAACAGAGACCTCAATCTAATCAAAAAAAATAACTGAATAAAAGCATTTAATGAAGTATTACAAAGAATTCAATCCAAATCAATTCATTTTTTAATCAATTCTCTTTGTTTACATAACTCCTAATAATAGCTTCTATGGGGTCAAAGTGAATATCACAATTATTGGCAAATCTATTGAATGTACACTCTAAAACCAAATGAGTGAATGTATTATGGAGTTGTTCCTCGTAGTCTGTAGGTGTAATAATTCCGTGTTACAAGAATTTTGTCTAGGAACACGAAATTTCAAAGCGATCAAGCGAAGAAGACAATCAATAATATTGTGCAGTAATTTGTACAAGAATATGAGTAATAAAGTTTCTCTACTGTTGTAGAGAAACTTTATTCACTTGTGTAGAAGAATATGTACATAAATATAGATTCAGCCATCAATTCGAGTTGAGATTTTTTTTTGAGTTTCCACCAATTTTGAAAAGAAAATACCTCGCAAATTGTCAATTATTGTATAGAGTATCGAATATTTTCATGAAGTTTAGAATATTTTAATGTTATTTTCAATTTTCCTGATTTTGAAACAATTCATCATCTAAACTTCAAAATTATTTCATGATTTTTTCATAATTCTAAAAATGTATGCAGCAGGTAACTGCATACATGCTGCGTCGGTACTGAGTGATGTTTCATCAGAGTGTAAAACGAAAAGTTACATTGTATACTATGTTTATTATTACAGAATTTCTAATGAATATTACAATTTTTCAGATTTGTTGTTACTATTCTGTTAGCATCTGAAGAATTCGTTATGTAGTTAAGACGCTATGTAATCATAAGTTCAAGTGTTTGAATTTAAGTTCATATTCAATTATAATGGATTTACATCAATTATACGCCAACACTATTAAATATGAATTTATTCATTTTATTTAATTCAATTTGAGTTTTATTTCATTTTAGTGTTTTTCAATTGTTTTTTCTATGCAGATTATTTCATCATTTGCAGAGTATTCATTATTCCTTTAATGCTACGTCATTTCAGCTTAAACAAAAATTAATTTAATAGTGTTGGAGTTTACTTGGTGTTAATTCACAATAATTGAATATAAACTTAAATTCAAACACTTAAACTTATGATTTACACTTTATTAACTACACAGCATGACACGTTTCGTCGTTACAAACGACTTCTTCAGAACATAATAATGACAGAACAATAACAGAATAATTCTTTATTCCGTTATTATCTGAGGAAGTCGTTTGTAGCGACGAAACGAGTCATTCTATGTAGTCAATAAAGTGTAAATCATAAGTTCAAGTGTTTGAATTTAAGTTTATATTGAATTTAACAAGAAATTTTTATTTCAGCTCTAAGGATACTTACTAATCATTAATTTTCTCAATTTTTTCAATTCATTTCGATCTATTGAAGTGCGAGTGAATCAATTATAATTCATTCATTCGATTTAACTTGTTTCAGAATTTGAACTTTTTACAATTTTTGATTTTTTGAACAATTTATAGTAAATGGAAGTCCGACCAAATAATGAACAATATACGTTGCCCAACACCTAGAACCAATGTCGAGAAATTGATATAAATCTGTGAAAGTAAGCCGAGTGTTTTTTAATCAATTTATGTTGAACCAGGCTTCACCAAGATATCATCGAATCATCAATCAACCTTCCTAAAAAGAGGTATAAGGTATATATTCGCTTCACGTATTAATATATAGATATAATTTGCAAAATTCTGAAATAATTCAAAGAAAGAAGTATAAGGTTTTCGCTTCATATATTGATATATAGATATAATTTGCAATTTGTGAAATTCCAAAATAATTTATCTGCTACTCTTTAAAAATGCCAATGAAAAGGTTTTACGTCGAACACTATTTTGAAGACACGACCAAAAAATAATTTCAGTTTCTATGACAAAATTCACGCCGATTCTTTTATTCTTTTAAATACCTTCACTAGGTCCGAAAACCCCAGAATGACTCCCATCTGCACTTAATTAAATTTCAACTACGTGTTGCGGGATACATATTTGAATTTAAACAGGACGAAATCATGTGAAAAATGCAAAGAGAAAATATATTCCGAGGATTTCATTTAATTAGACACACTGGTGGTTTCCATCCTCAGTTTGGCATGACCTCAAATTGAGACGGATGGGTATTTTTAAAAGTTTTCAGTATAATATGTTCATTTTTTGATTACTCTCTACGGAATGACTAGTGCTGAGATTACTGAACGTAGTTCGCTCCATCATTTACGAACTACATTGTAGAATGAATCCTTGTAAAATGGAAGACGTAAACTTTATCTAAATACGAGTAGAAAATAATATATTATGTACGTACCTATTATCATTCAAAAAATCATTAGGAGACTTCTTGTATATTGTTACATTCGATACTGAAAAGAAATAATCATCTGTAACTTCTGATTCGCCGAAGAACAATTTTCCCCCATCAAACAGTAATTATACTAACTTAAAATGATTTTTGATAATCATGGCGTATTTCTAGAATTGAGATACTCATAAATGTGGAAAATTTCGATTTAATTTTGAGTTTCTCTTTTTTCAGCGTGAGTTCTAAATTGATTCAATTTGAGAATAATATCTGATAATTTCAAATAATTCGTACTACAATTGAGGAATCACGAAAACTGAAACAAAAAAAAATGTTTAATGAAATCGAAGAGCATTCAAATATCATATTATTTCAAATTGAGTATAATTGAGTGCGATTGAGTAATTGATCATTGAGTGATTGATCAGCCTTATTCAACATTCATCTCTCAAAATTATGGTGTGTTTTATCCAATTCTTCCCTCACAATTTTATTTAAACTCCACTCAGAGTTTTGTAAAAAAAGTGAATTAAATGCGCACTAAATTTTGACTACCGGAATACATTCGGAATACATTCTACCACACTTGAGGAGTTTATTTGGTTTGTTCGACAGAGTAAATCACGTTTGGAGCAAAACCTTTGTATCTGGTACTGGTGCGTTTGGGAAGAACATTTAGACTCGATGGTTTGGTTTCATGCCGATGATGATTTCCAAAAGAGGATAAAACAACGCTGAATGGGATTTCCAACCAGTTCGATAATTTTTGAAATGAGCTCAATATTCATTCTTGAAACTTGATAGTTTGTGTTTTCGTCGACATCATTTGTGCAGACAGCCCCTTGACAGTGTCATTCGTAATAAAAATATGGACCATCAATAAAAGAACTCGAAATATGAAAATATCACAGAGTGCAACTCAAAGAAGTGTCGATAATTTCGAAATATTGGTAAGAGTGATAATCACAACAGTGTAATGTTGAAGGTATGTATTGATATTTTCAATTTAATGTAGCGGATAAAATGTCTTTTGCTATAGGAATCAAGAGGTTCATATTTTGAGGAGGAAACCACTATTCTTCAAAAACGAAAACAATGTTTAAAGTGAAATAAATTCGCCATTTATATCATCAATTATCGTTTAGCAACATTTCGTATCTTCAACGAATCTACAAACCCATTTTGTGCAAGTACAGTGTATCTAAACCGAATTCAGGTTCAAGCGGTTGAGATTCATCAATCCCCACCTTTCCCTAAAATTAAATATCCGTTGATATATAATTCAAATTTAACAGAATGGAATATTTTTAAATAACTAGTTCTCCAAATAAATATGTATTTATAAAAATAAATATCTTAATATTTAACATAACAGGACTAAATAATAGCACACTTATTGGACTATACTCAGATAGCGAAAGTGAAACTATATAATTGAATTCTCTTGACAACATTATATTATCACTTATTAACTACCCTTACCTACTACCTAACTAACCAGTAAGGGTAGTTAATATGTGATAGTATAATTTGATCAACGGAATTTGAATATATAGTTTAATATATATCTATCAAAAATCTTGATGAATACAAAAAATTTTAAAATCACTAAAAAATCCAGAAAAAAAATTTTCAATGATTGATATTGAATTCTCGCTCAACTCTTGGTGAATTATCAATTGAATACTAAATTAAATTAAACTCTTGGCTTAAGGTTTCACGATTATATTAAACAACATCAATTAGTCAACATGTTTCGAGCGTGAGCTCATTTTCAAGACGAAACTACAATAAGCAACAAACAACAAATTTATATCTATGCAATGGATGTAAGTAGGGAGGATAATTGATATAATCTACCTGTTCATTTAGGATGTCTTCTTTTTTCTTCCAAGAAACTCATATTTCCATTCAACGCTCGAAACATGTTGACTAATTGATATTGTTGAATATAATCGTGAAACATTAAGCTGAAAGTTTAATTTAATTTAATGAATAAAAAATTGTTAGATATATTGTTATTTTACAAATGTGATGGTACTCTGAATCCAACCACTTCCGTAATCCGAGTATAGTTCATGGTGAAGGGCGCCGGAATTTCCAATAAGAATATGATGAATAAAGTTAACTAAATCACGACGAAAAAATTTTGCTGCACAAAATGTTTGAATTCTATAAAAACGCTTTTTTCACTATGATTCGCAGATTCTATCAAATTATCTGAGAGTTATCACGTTGAATTTCTTCTGGGATTTACCACAAAAGTATCGGCAACTTGTATAAAATGCCTATACCTCATTAAAGCCGATCCTGTGTCCTACAGGTCTGAATAATGGCCGTTTGTATCAACGTGTCCATTTCATCCCCCAAAAACGAGAAAGGCGCTCACTGTGTGTCCGGCACTCGCGTTGTAGTCATCCTATAACTGAAACAATTGGAATTTATAGCCCTCGTTAAAGTTTAGTTTATTTTTATTGTTTTAAATTCGTGACGGCCACTGTGCCACTGTGGCACCTAATAAAATTTCTGGCTGAAACGCACGGATAATTGGGAGAGAGAATCGAGCATAAAAAAGAATACTTTATAATTAGTTTCGGTTCAATCAACGAGGCTTCAAATGCCGCCGGTTGAGTACTAGATATGTAGTTCCCATTTGTTCAATGTTACGTTACGGAGTTTCTGGGAAAGATTTATCTGTCTAATATTCTACTATGTTGGTTCAACGGAACAGGACAAATTAAATATACAGTGCGGAACGACTGCGTCGAATAAATTAATGATAACAATCACTGAACATATTTATAAGAGTCTTGAAGGACTTCGTTACCACCAAATTCAATGAGTAATAATTTCATTTTTATGGAGAATGAAATTTACAGAAAAAGGACGATTAATGCTTCATTACGCTTCCACACTTTTTTTCCAATTTTTTGATCTGTATTAATAGCTTCAAAGATGGTAAAAAACGGTAAATTAAAATAACACACTTGACTTAAGTTTCACTGAATATATTTTAAAAAAAATCTACATATATTTCGGGTGGTTAACCCATTATCAAGAGTACATAATGTTTCTTTGAATTACATTGAATTACATTGAATTACATTACTCTTGATAATGGGTTAACGTATTCAGTGAAACTTAAAACGAGTGTATTAATTTTAATTTATTGTTATTAACATCATGTTTCACCAAGAGATAGGCGAAACCTCCTTGTCTTTTATTCAAAGATGGTGATAACAATCAATTGAAGAGATTTAATCCACTTTCATTTTCAATATTCCACAATTGAGAAAGGAATGAATTTGATACTCTTATCAACAAAAACCATTCAGAACTTCTGTTAATTATTTAGTCTACCAAAGAAATAATAAACAAAAGTAGCGTACAAGTACAGCATTTGCATTTTCGTGATATTCGCAAAAGAAGACGAATGTAGAGTGATTTTGTGAGTTATGAAGAACGAACGATTCGAAAAAAAATTTTTGAAGCCGAGCGATGATTCAAATTCAAAAGCAATCGAATTGTCAGGCGCTTTCATAACTTACCCATGTTTCATGAATTATTCGAAGATGAGAATTCATTGAATCTAAACTTAAATTCAAACACTTGAACTTATGATTTACACGTTATTGACTACATAGCATGACGCGTTTCGTCGTTACAAACGGCTTCTTCAGATGCTTACAGAGTAATGCGTCATGCTATGTAGTCAATAACGTGTAAATCATAAGTTCAAGTGTTTGAATATAAGTTTATATTCAATTATAATGGATTTACATCAAGTAAACGCCAACACTGTTAAATATGAGAATTCATATTCGATAGTTTTTTTTTATTATTATTTTTCCATTCATCATCTTCGAATACAATACTGAAATATTTTTCTACCTCATATAGAAAACACATTATTTGGGACATATACTGTAAATGAAATATCATCAAAATTTAAGTGTTATTCAAGAAAACCCACTGAGATAACCATCGTTTTCTAAACGTTTCCGAATAGTACTTATGCAATTATTTTGTTCATGAAGATTCATTTGACTTCTGTAAGGTAAAAATTCTATTAAAAGGTTGAACAGGCAACATCATCAGAACGACATAGTTAAGTTTCAGATGCACGAACTTGACTATGCCGTTGACAAGCATATGAAAACCTACAAAAACTAATACCCCTGACAAGGAAGCAAACATTGGTGGACCCAGAATGTCTATCTCCTCTCCCAATTCGGAAAATTCATTCTGAATTCACAATTAGCTGCCTTTTTTTGAGGAGCCTTAGTTTGCTTTCTCAATTTTCATTCTATATAAGTGAGTATATATATATATATATATATATATATATATATATATATATATATATATATATATATATATATATAAATCAAAAGTAGACACTGCCGGCATATACTGCAATTAGTAGCAGCCGTTGACACGTGTTTCAAGCATATTGGCTCTCCTCAGAACGGCGTAGCCAAGTTCAAGTTGCACGAACCTGGAGATGGAAAAACAAGAAAGAAACAGACTTTCCACTGAAGGAAGTCGACACATTTTATGCTACTGCGTTTCTACTTTCCGGGTTGGGAGATTTGAAAAAACTACTTCGCCCGTGAGGCGACTATTTATCCTTCAAGGATGCCTCTAGCCGAGAAATTATACAATGTATGAATAATGTTCAACGCAGGGAAAAATTTCAATATTACATATATATATATATATATATATATATATATATATATATATATATATATATATATATATATATATATATATATATATATATATGTTTGAACGTAGAGATTCACGGATGGAAAAATATAATGGTATATTGTTCCGGGAATACATCCGTTGGTTTTTTGAGTGCCTGTTGGGAACAGGCAGACGTTTCGTCAAGGTCTCACTTGACATTATCAATGCTTCAAATGATGGTTATCGATTACTCGGAGTCTGGTGACTGAAAGAGAGATCGGTTTGCTGGCTACCTGTATTTATACGTTTTCGTCGCTGTCGGAGATTATATCTGTCCTGATTGGTTAGCGGTAGCGGTGGCCCCGCCTCCTCAACTGACTGGTCTTGGATATCTCCTCTTGTCTGTTTTGATCTTTCTGTAGGTTGGTGAATTTCGGTGTGTCGTCTCGTTATTGTTTTCCAGGTACTCGACAACTTCAGGGTATCGTCTTTCTTGTTCAAATGACCAATCTTCTCTATTTCGATGGCTTCTCTAATTAATCGGGTTTTGTAATTTTCGACGTTTGCAATTTGTTTACCACTGTCGAAGTTAATTTTGTGGCCGGTTAGGTGTTCGTGTTGAAATAGAGCCGATGATAGTTGTTTGTTTCTTATGGAAAGTTTGTGTTCTTCTAACCTAGAGGAGATTCTACGGTTCGTTTGGCCGACATAGCTTTTGTTACATGTTCCGCATGTTACGCTGTACACACCCTGGTTTTCTAGTGGGATCTTCTGTTTAGGATTTCTCAATTTTGTTCTGATAGTTTCAAGTGGTTTAAATGTCGTTGATATATTACATTTACGAAGAATCCGTCCAATCCTGTCAGTTGTTCCCTTGATGTACGGTAGGACGGTTTTAAATTTGCCTTCGGAATCTTCTCTTGGTTTATTTCCCAGATTTTGTTGCAGATCAATCGCTTTTTTAATTGTTTTCTGTTTGTATCCATTTTGTTCAAGGGCTGCGGTAATTTTGTCAAGTTCTTGGGCTTTGTGGTTGTTGTTCGTAAGACGCAGTGACCTGGAAATCAATGTGTTTGCAACAGCTTGTATCTGCGATGGATGGTGGTGGGATTCGGCGTTTAGGTATCTATTAGTGTGAGTTGGTTTCCTATATACAGTGTGTCCCAATTTGCCATGTTCACCTCTCATAACAAGTACATCGAGGAAGGGTAATTGGTTGTTATACTCAAGCTCTATAGTGAAGTTTATTCGTGGGTGGATTGAATTCAGATGGTCCAGGAATTCTAGAAGTTTGTCTTTACCGAACGACCATACGACGAACACATCGTCGACGTATCTTTTCCATATTTTTGGTTTTAGATTTGTCAATTGTATAGCTTTCTTTTCAAAATAATTCATGAAAAGATTGGCTACTGCGGGTGACAGTGACGATCCCATTGCTGCTCCGTCAACTTGTCGGTACATTTGGCCATCGTGCATGAAGTAGGCGTTATTCAAACAATGTTTGGACAGCTCTATGATATGCGTTGGAAGTGATTCGTTTTCTGCTATTTGTTGTAGGGCTTCCTCTACCGGTATGCTCGGATATAGAGATTCGACGTCGAAACTTGCGATGATGTCATGTTGATCTATGGTGAGAGAGTCTAACAAGTGAGTGAAGTGCTCTGAGTTTTTGATATAAGAATCTGCTCCTTCCAGTATGGGTTGTAGTATACTAGCCAGATATTTTTCTAAATTATATATTGGGGAGTTGAAAGCGCTGACGATAGGTCGAAGAGGGACTCCGTCTTTGTGGATTTTTGGGAGGCCGTAGAATTTTGGGCATCTGCTTGATTTTTCCCTAGGTATTAGTTTCTTCTTGGTTTGTTCGTCTATTGGCGATTCAACGATTTTGGACTTAGTTGTCTTTTCCAAGTATGTAGTGGGGTCTCTGGAGACAGCTTTATATCTTGGGTCGTCTAAAAGTTTCATTATTTTGGAGGTATAGTCTTCCGAATTCATGACGACTGTGGCATTACCTTTATCAGCTGGTAAAATCGTGATGGTCTTTTCTTTGTTGAGTTTTTTCAGTGCTTGTTTCTCTTGATAGGTAAGGTTAGGTTTGGGTGGTTTAGCAGATCTCAAGATCCTTGTGACATCTTGTCGTACTTGCTCTGCTGTTTGTTCGTCCAATGCTGAGATACTTGTTTCGACGTTTGAGATGATCTCTTCAACTGGTATTCTGCTCGGGGCAATCGCATAGTTGAACCCTTTTCCTAAAACGCTTATTTCATTTTCAGAAAGGTGATAATCTGATATATTGTGTACTGTAGGGCTGTTGTCAAATGTTGGTCTCAGAGGTTGTTTCTTATGCTTTGCTTGGAGGTTTTTAAGTTTTTTCTGTAGTTTGTTTGATGTCATTTCTCTTTCTACTTCGGTGCGCCAATGTGTTAAGACCTCAAGGCGGTCCCATAGAATGTTGTGAATTTGGTCGCTTATTTTCAAGTGGAGTCTGTAAAGTTGCGTTTCTAATTCACTAATGTCCCGGCGAGTCCGTTTTATTTGTTCTTTCAGGAGGGCGGAGCTAGCTTTGTCGAGACAATATATATATATATATATATATATATATATATATATATTCGCTTATATAATGAAATTTATGATTATCTATAATGCATAAATTTGAGTAAAATTAGACTGAAGAGACGGGGGAAGTCAAAATTCATCGCCCTGAAGTTTTTCATGTATAGTTAATCGAGATGTTTTTATTTTTGTATTATATATTTATATTTTCATTTCTGAACTCCCTCCATGTAACTTCTTCTAATTTTCAATATCTCAGTTTTCACTTGTCTTTTCTCTTTTGTCATTAGGATTTTGCCTAAAAAATTTTGAAATAAAATATAAAATTTCAAAATAATGATTAAAGAACAGTCAAAGTTTTTAAGATAACATCAATCAAGTTTTCATGTAACTTTCTTGTTTTCAGGTAACTTCTTCATCTTCTTTGAATGTAATGCTTACCATAATATCACAAGAGGCTGAATATAACTCAAAAGTACACGGGTCATTCAAGTATCTCGAAACATGTTGCCATACATACTTATTAGAAATTCAATATAAAAAAGACGACATGAGCCTTCAGTACAGCATTTTCAGATGATAATAGTGTTTTTAATCATTACCTTCTTCATACTGAGAAAAGAGCCCGTAGAAATCAGTACTATAACTGTAAATTTTGTACAAATTGTTGTTTCAATATGTTGTTATTATTCAATTACATAGAATAATAACCTAAATGATTAGTTCGGCTTATCAGGCATTCCCTTTTGTTTCACGTACAAATTAAATTTGAAATGAAAAATTCAATGCGAAAATGTATAATTCCATTATTACATATTTTTGATATCCCAAACTCAAAGTTTGTTTCTGGTTTTTCAGTTTAAAAAATGATGAGCTAGGTACGTACTTGTTGGGTCAATCCAAATTTATGACCATACTTCTTCCCATACACTATTAAGCGATGTTATCTTTCAATATTCACAGGGTTTATTATAGGAAGCCGCATAAAGCAGCTATATAATTTGCTAATATTTTCTAAATGCACTTCCTTTCGTCGGTAGATATTCTGAATAATTTATTCCGTATAACCCGCGGCGCCTAGTTACCTACAATAAAAATCCCAATATCCAATTGTAATAGTAGGTATGCAGCATAAAAGGAAGGTTGGAAGTAGAGAGAAGAGTATTGCATTGAAAGCTTCGTAACATATTAATTACCGATTATTCAGGTATATTTGTATGCAACTGAATAAGTGTCAGTTGATGTGGTAGTTGAATTCTAATATGCACTTTGACAATTTATGTTACCGTTCATTATATGTAATTATTTCCTGCTGCATTTACCTGATAAACAAGCTCTGAATACATTTAAGAAAATAATGGATTGATTGCTATTTGACGATTAACAATGAATACACAAACATTATACGAGTATAAATGCTATTTATACTCACACACACACATATATACATATATACATTATATTTTACATATTGGCTGTTGATTTTCTATTATTTTTTCAATATTTTTAGCAATAACAAGCTTTTTCTAATCGGAAATAATCTTCTTCAGCACGAAGGAACCTCCGAGAAACTGATGGTATGATATGTCAGGTGATTCAAAGTCAGTGAAGTCATTTGAATTCAATATATTGTTAGTAATTTTAATGTAAAGTAATTAACGCAATGAATATAATTGCGTTAACGCATTGAACTTAATTAGGATAACATTATTTTGGTTATTGTGAGTTTTTCGGATGAATTTTTCTAATATATTTGTATAGTAAATACTGAGACTTATAATCGAAATATCGAAATATTTCAAATAAAAGTCTTGGGGAGTTATCACTTTCGAGAGTGAATATTGAATACGCTTCCAAAGTTCTATTCGAAATATTTAGATCGAGAGTCTCAGTATTTACTAGTTTGAATTATTTGTGAATATTGAAACTAATTACATATATATATATATATATATATATATATATATATATATATATATATATATATATATATATATATATATATATATATATATATATATATATATATATATATGTGTTGCCGTAATGAGAAGACTTTCAAAATATTTTGGGTTATCGGCAAAGGTGGGCAGAACTAATTTAAACGACTAATCGTCAGCAATTCTATATTTCGAACGAATTTCGTTCTTCTTCAGGAATACTAAAAATATAGACAGGTGTTAATGAATCAGTTACAACTTGTAGAACAAGGGAAACCTACATCTGACACAAGTCAATAAACCAACAAAAACGGCACAAAAGGCATCCAATAACTATTATAATAATGTTAAAAGTAAATGCAACAATGCTAACGACGTACGATATACAAATGACATGTACATAAACTCCTAAATCGAGGTTAAACCATAGAACATATAGTAAGACACATCAACGTACAAAACTGTATTGACACAGAAAACATCAATACCGATGATCCTAGCCATTGGAAATTTGGCCAGGCTCATCCAACGATAACAAGTAACTGTAAACACAACTAAGACTCTCAATATCTGTTCTTTTGTTAATGTTGTTAGGAGTATTCTTGATGTAGCACATCTCCAAGAAGGTTCTTTTCTTGTAGTTACATTCGATGGAGAGAATTTTTGGATCTTCAAAATCAAACATATGTTTTAAAGAGAATGCATGATTTGCCAGTACGCATCTTTGTTGTTGCAATCTGGCATAACTTCTATGGATAGCTGAACCCTTTTTTAAGCATCTGACCGATGTAAACTGCCTGACACCAGTAGTAATTTTTAGTATTTCTGAAGAAGAACGAAATTTGTTCGAAATATAGAATTGCTGACGATTGGTGGTTTAAATTAGTTCTGCCCACCTTTGCCGATAAAATAACCCAAAATATTTTGAAGGTATATATATATATATATATATATATATATATATATATATATATATATATATATATACAATATACATATAAATAAATTTTTTGATTTCTTGATATGAAATCGATACTGGAGCCTTCAAATTGGCGTCAGTAATACAGAAATCGAAATAACCGAGAACTATGTTGAGAGTTAATATCAGCGAAAAAAAAGGTAACAAGGAATCTGAAATGAATTGGACGATTTGATTGATTAGAAATTTATCGAGAAGACATCTAATGGAAATATGTAACTGGTTAGTGAATTTTCTGCTTTTCGAGATATTTTGTTATAACATGAAAATTGTATCGCCAAACACTGGCTTTTTCAGATTGATAAATATAAAGTTGAATAATAGTATTAATAAAATAGGAGTGCACAATGATGCAATACTGTAACTCACGTTGATATATAGTTATATGCTTTTCGCTCTGCTGGAAAAATATGTGAATTTGAAACATTGCAAGTGTTCATACTATTACAATTTTGAAATGTACGAGTATTTCGTATTTCTCCCATTTTTCTGCAGAAATTCAGTTGACTGAACATTCCCGTATTCTATTATAAGAATTCAAATTGCAGTGAACACAAAATAACCACAATAAAATGTATCTCTTTGATGAAACGTTAAGTAGGTAAGTTGTATCGAAATAAATAGCCTAAAATCAAAACTGAGAAAGGATTGTTGTCTCGGTGGCTATTTCAGTTGAACATTCAGAAGGTCAAATTCGATATTAGGTAACTGAAAAAGCAACTTTCAGAAAAGTAATAAATTGCTTAATCCAATTTGAAGTAAATAAATCGAAGTCATATTTTCATCAAAACCGAAGTGCTTGTTATATCTTCAATCCATGCTTAAATGCATACTACGGAAGCAGGACTGAACTATATCGCTATGAATAAATTTTCATACCTACATACTGATTACCTCGATTGTGCGGAGACATATACATAGCAAATGGACGCCACTACCCATATCATTGCTTATGAATTATTCATCATAAAATATGTACCGATTGAGGAAACACAAAAAACAAATTATACAATTAATATATTATTTCTATAATTATAGATAAACCATTAGCGAAATAGTTCTCATTCCATAAATGAATAACGAGCAGTTAATCACGCCTATCCGCGAACGACGGATTACTTAGTTTAAGAACACGTCTATGAACCAGAAAAGAACTAATTTCAGTCGTATTTTTCAAGCAGATAAATCGTGGAAAAAATCATTGTAAAAATGGTCATTTGAAAGCAGAAACAATGAGTCTTCAATTCTTGGTAGATTTATTGAATTTTGAATTCTACAAATCATTAGTTAACAACATGAATTTTCAATTTTCCATTTATGATGGGCGCCAACATAAAAGCGCCAACATTGAGATCAGAAAAGTATATACTATAAGTACATACTTTACTGTACATTTCAGTCGTTCTGATGGAATATGAACACTGGTCTTTATTCCGCAAAATGGACAATATTTTCTCCAAATATTCACCCAAAAGACACCATATGTGTCTTATATGTGGTGTATCACATTCTTATGAATGTAAGAATGTAATATACATTCTTACATGTATATTACATTCGTTATGCGAGGATTCCATTGATATTATACTGATGAAGGTGCCATAACAATTTGATAATTAGAAACAGAAGAGCTCGTGGGATATCGAGACAGGCGTCTTACGATGAACATCGGAAGAAAAGGAGGCGAAAGACTTGCATAACAAAATGAACCAATACTCAAAAAACTGTTAGACTTGCAACGTAGTTTCGTCCAGAAATCAGAATTTAACATTTTTTTCCTTATATAGAAAAAAATTAAATAACAAGATGAGCAAAAAAATTTTTCTGATCGTTTGTTCTTATTTCGGTGGGTAATGAGTTGTAGATGTGTATGAAATGTGAATTGTAATTTCAATTGTGAATAAGTATTCTTCGTTATCACAGTATGGCGCAGACAATAATCCATACTTTGAAAACAATTTGTCTGCAGATCTTTTGCAGCTAGTTTTCGCGTTCATAACTCCAGAACATCAGTTAATAAAAATATATTAAATTAAACTCTTGGGTTAATGTTTCACAATGATATTTAACAACATGAATTCGAAATAAAAATATATTGATGTTGTTATTTTGCTGAGGGAGCTTATGTATTCCCCATTAGGAGAGCGATTCAAGCTGAATTCATAATTTTCAGGGATTTTGCTCAATCTTTTTTTCCTCCCAAAATTCCTTTGTTTGAGAATGCTCCTTCTTCCGTCCATCTGTCCTTATCATTCCAGATTGGCGCAAGGATTTAAGCTCAATTTTAACATATATAATTTTATAGCGACCTTGTTCGAGACATTTGGGATTTTTTATATTGATATTATGTCCTTCTGCACCTCTTTAGTCACTCTGTGTCGCATTTATTGAATAGAATACCTTCTTTGATCTTCTGGAGTGTATCATTATGTAAACATGAGCAAAAAACTTTGCTAGTCATTTTCTGATACCTTCCGATATTGTATTTGTCCTTTATTGGAGTTCGTCTTTGGGTCTCTTCACCCAACTAGCGTTTCCATTGATTGGTAATTGAATTTTCTCGTTTTTGTTTTCCATTTTTGAATGACTCCGTCAATAACCCTCGTTTCGGTTACAGATTTCTTCTGGAACAATCGCTTTGTTATAAACATATATATATATATATATATATATATATATATATATATATATATATATATATATATATATATATATATATATATATATATATATATATATATATATATATATATATTTATAATATGTTATATATTTATATATCAATAATTTTTCGGCTCCCTTGTAGCTATGACTGAATATTTCGTATGAATAATCTTTTTTATATTCAAAATCCCTCAGAAATGAAATCGTTTATACTCATGTTACTCCTTCATATTTATATATGTGCATACTCCATGTTATATTATTTATGTGTCAATTAATTATATTCGTTTATCTGTAGTCGTTGATCTTCGGATGTACCTATAAATTCAGATACTCAGTTTTTTCAAACATTCAGAAATAATTACTCTCATTTCAGGTAAATCCAGTACACGGTATTGCTACCACATTCAGAGAATTCTTCTGTAAATGCAACGCAATATGAAATATGTTAACACGCAATCGATAGGTCAGCTTGTGATTGCTGTGCACCTGATGGTGTCAGGTATTTCAATGATTAAAAATTCCGCTGCTGGCTGGGGAAAAATTTATTACTTGAATGCAGTATATTGAAAAAATATCAATTTTGTTATTATAACACTCAATATTTCCCATATACGTTATCAACGAAACATTGCGAACAATTTGAACTTTGCAAAATTAACGATTTCCGGATTTAAATCGCATCTCTTCTGTCGGTCATGCTATATATATATATATATATATATATATATATATATATATATATATATATATATATATATATATATATATATATATATATATATATATATATATATATATATATATTGAAGGTTTTTAGGTAAATAAGAGGCTTTTTTTGATATGAAAAATTTTATATGAGCAAATATGCATTCAACTTTGACCACGGAATAAATTTCGAGCACGTGAAAATATAACAATAAAGCACGTACAAGTTAGAAAAATCGAAGAAACCTCTGTGTCTACTACGATCCGGTAGATGAATAACTGTAATTGAAAGGAATGGCATAACTCAAAACAAAGCAGGAACCAATAAAAAATCACAAAATGAATTGGTATTGTCAAGATTAGAGAAATATTAGTTTCAAAGTCTGGCCTATGTGATATTTATTTCAGATTTCATTTTCCAATTCAAGTAGCTAAATCTTTGTAGTGCTGCCAAATTTTATAATTAACCTCAAGATCCAGTAGAAATTCAAAAGAAAACTGTTGTAAAACTGACAACTAGTAAGTTATATTGAAATTTCAGGAAACTCGAAAAAATCTTGCTTGATAGGTCTTGCCACAAAAGAAGGAGTTTTACTTAAATTCTCCGAAAAGGAATCATTAGTGAAATTGAGAGAAGAATTAAATTAAATTATTATCATTCCAAATCCGAAACACTTTCATAAGTATATATATATATATATATATATATATATATATATATATATATATATATATATATATATATATTAATTTCTGATTCTTGGGGGTAGGTCATATATTATACTAAAAGAAGAGAATACTTCTTTAGGTTTTTGCAATAAAATTCTTCTTTACGCGTTTCGGCGATGAGCCATTTTCAAATTGTAATTTAATTGTCTGAAACAAAAACAGCCAATTTCATATAAATGTCAATTAATTAGGCATTAATACAACTTACAAAAAGAATTCATCTAACAATGCACAATTTGATGTGATGAAATTTGAACAGAACATCAATCATTCGTTGTTTTAATTTCACTGGCAGCATTGAGAACTGTGGAATATGCAAGTCGGTCGTATTAGGATAACCAGTTTTTATAATATCTATATTGATATGATGATAAACAATGAAATGCTTGATTCCCCGAACCAATACCATCTTTTCCTTCGACAATCGCAGCAATTACAAAATTAAAATAATCATTTAAAACAATCAAAAAACACAAAAAACAGAAAGACATAAAAAAAACAAAACAACAAGAAAAAGCAGGAAACAGACTCAGCAATGTCCAATGTATAGGAACAAAATGACAGAAATAACTGAAAATGGGTATCAAAATATAGAATTGAGATTATAGAAATAGATTCTGATAGGTGTGAAAGAATCAGAAATTAAATTAATACGTAAGGTCAGGATAAAAACTTAATAATATATATATATATATATATATATATATATATATATATATATATATATATATATATATATATATATATATTATGAATTGATTAGGATGTGTGAAACATTCAGTGTTCGATGTATTCATGTTTCCTATTTATTCCTGAGATTGAAGATCTGGTATAATCTATCCATTATATGCATACGACATTCGGATGTAGTTATTTCTGTGTTCGGATTCATAGGAGTATTCTTGAGAACCGAAATGAAAGCCTTTCGTTTGTTGCACGATGGCGGAACTGATGAGTACCTTGTAGTAAGAAACAGTAATTGTCTTCCATTTCCAACAGATGTGGACGCCAATTTCAATATTTTCTAACAATTTTCCCGTGAAGAATAATGGAAATATCACACTGTACATGTTTCACATAGCCAGCTCTGCTATAATATTCCTCTGAATAATTCGTAAAAAAAATATATATATATATATATATATATATATATATATATATATATATATATATATATTTGTAATAAGTAATCGTTGTCAACCAAAATCATGATGCAGGCTAGTCTGAGCTCTCGCAATATAGAATTTGTGTGAATATGTTCAATAATGTTGTAAAATAGAAAATTATGATTTATTGATTGCAATGAAAATGAATTGATTATTTGAAAACATTCTGAATATGTGATAATTTGGCATCGAATATAAAAAGCCACAGATATTGAAAAACTTTCACGTAATTAATTTTATTATGAATTGAAATTGCTTGTTATATGTATTTCGAAACCAACATACATCAATTTCATATTCGAATTAAACAATTGTTGTACTGTAATATCTCTGGCACTCTAATAATGCATTCGATTGAAGTAAAATATTCGACGTAACTTTATATATTCACACAGATTATATATAAATATATATATATATATATATATATATATATATATATATATATATATATATATATAATATATATATATATATATATATATATATATATATATATATATATATATATATATATATATATATATATATATATATATATATATATATATATATATATATATATATATATATATATATATATATATGTATATTAAAATAAATTAAACTCTTGGCTTGATGTTTCACGATTTATTTAACAATATGTATAGTCAACATGTTTCGAGCATTAGCTCATTTTCAAGACTAAACTACTATGAATCATAGTAGTTTAGTTTTGAAAATGAGCTAACGCTCGAAACATGTTGACTATACATATTGTTAAATAAATCGTGAAACATTAAGCCAAGAGTTTAATTTATTTTAATATTCAATTATGTTTCACCAAGAGTTAAGCGAGATTTCAATCTCATTAATATATGTATATATATAATTATTGTGGGTTATAGGCAAAAATAAGAGGCCACTATGAATAAATTTTATTCAATTTGTCTGCCTGGTCTATATTTCGACTGTGTTTACAGTCTTCATCAGGACTCTGAAAAAGATGTTCATACAATTCCACTGATAAAAATTATGATTTACAACTTACGGCTGACTAGGTATAGAAGGTATGGCCAAAAATCATCAAACAGGAATGTCTCTTTTTAAAAATTAAGCTGAATTAAATTATAGATGTAAAAAATATTCTTATGAACTAACTAAAAACAATGATAGGTGAATATTAGAATAGAAATGACAGAAGCACAGAAAATAAAGACATTTACACTGAAAACCGAACACAGAGGCGAGAGAGTAAAATCACCGTAGTGACAAACGTCATATTGCACACGTAACACATAAAAGTCTATTAAAGTTATGAGATGTCTGCGAAGTTGCGAAGGTTACCTGAAATGATTGGAGAGTTAATTTCTTATTTTTGCCTATAACCCACAACAATTATATTTAAATTACCAGGCAATACTCCTTTTCATTAATGTTATATATATATATATATATATATATATATATATATATATATATATATATATATATATATATATATATATATATAGTAATAAATACTGAGGATCTTAATCGAAATATTTCAAATAAAACTCTCAGGCAGCTGTCTACACAATATAGTCAACAAGAAGGAACCTATCACTTTCAAGAGTGAATATTAAGTGCGTTTCGAAAAAATCATGGATCTTGTTGAATATAATAGGATACAATTATTTTATCATTATTGGAATCATCAGTCCGTATTTAATCAATCAATCAAAAATCGATGACTTTCAAAAGGCCCACTGGTCCTAGACCCGAAAAAGGGGAACAACTTGTGAAAATTCACGTGAGCTCTCTCTATCGAAGAAAGGACAAATAAAATCTTCCTAGCGTTCTAGATTCTTTCTTACTCATGACAACATTAGTGCGGGTACGTGAGGCTTTGTGGACATTTCATTCGAACACCACAGAAATCTGTCTTCAATTGATAAGAATGTTCCCATGCTTAATCGCTCCAGATCGTGTCCCAGCGGGCAAAAGGATAGCTAGTTTTAATATTCTCGAATCATTCATACTAGTAAATACTGAGACTCTCAATCAAAATATCGAAATATTTCAAATAAAACCCTCAGAAAGCTGTCTACACTTATGCTGCCAACAAGAAAGAACCTATCATAATAATAATACACTAATTACTCTATGTAACATAAGTTGTATGTTTTGGCAATTATAACACCAGGTGTATATTCATTCTGCATTGGGTACTAATGAAATTCTATAATTATTATTATTATATATTAATTCTTAACTTAATTGAATTAACTTAATTCTGTTTTCTTCTAATTATAATTTCTCTTCTTGTAATCTAATTAACAGAATAGAACATATGTGCAGCATCCACTTTTGCAATGAAAACGATAAGATTGTGTACAGCTGATATTATTTCGCGTGGCTTAATCTGGAAAACACCCGACTATGGTGTGGTACAATAAGGGTTCGAGCCCCGCTGAAGGCATGGGTGAATGTGTTTGTCTCTAATTTGAGTATTTCAATGATTATAATTGTTGGTTAATTGTTGTTGAATTTCCATTGTTCAGATTTATGTAATCGAATAAATCAGACATTTCAAATATTTGAAGATCTTTAGAAATTCGAGGCAGAAATACTCATATCAGATGACGATTTAGCATATATCTTTTGTGAAAGAAAAGTTATAATAAAGAGAAATAATAAAGAAATATAAAGATATCTAATGAGAAGAAGAATTCATATACCTAATACTCATTACATCAGATCACTAACATACTCTACTATTGTACAGTATGCCTTTGACATTAATTTTTGGAATTCAAAAGTATCGTAAATTCAACACTCCTAAATTCCACAAAAATTTTTCAATACACTCGAGGTATATTATACTCAATTGATTATGAGAGTTTGTTCCAACTCATACTCACTAATATAGTTTTATGGATTGAATGATGAAATCTTGTTGTCAGGAACTCCACGACGTTTCTGTTGCTCTCATGAGAATTTTTTCATTGGACATTCTTTGAAATATCCGATTAAAACACCTTCCTCCTTTTTTTATCGATTCTGGTAGCTCTGATTCAATGAAATATATAAGACGCCCATCAAAAATATCACTTCCTGATGTCTAGTATTTCCGTTGCTTCAATATAAGAATAAGTTTTTTTTTACAATTGTCGTCAGAATCTACATTTAAATATTCTTTTAGACCTTTAAGTGGTTGTTCAGAAAACTAGTTTCGAGTAATTGTTTCACTAATAGATTAACTTAATAAATGGTAAGTAGATTGTCAACTTTGGTTTCTCTTTTGGGAATCCTATAACATTCTCATGAATTGTTGGAACAAAAACAAAACCATTCTTTTCCTTTGGAACTGAATATTCGGTAAGATCGTTCAACTTCAGCCTGCAGATTTTCAATTGATTAGTTGCCTATATAATAAAATCAAGCAAATATTTTCGAATTTTTCCAACAACTATGTGTAACAATAAATTGATACTATTCCTATTATTTCGTACAATCATCATTGTTGACATTCTAGTATCTTTTGCGTCCCCCATTAATCCATGAGTATTTAGTAATTATATTACTATGTTCATATATTTTCAGCAATAACAGGCTATTTGTAGTTCAAAAATCTTTATTGTTTTTGACGTTTCGTTGTATAACTATCACAACCTTGCCAAAATGAATACATTCCCCTTTTTTATACTTTTACTCATATTATGGTAATTGATTATATTCTTCTGGTGAAATTTATTAAGGAATTCGTACCTACTTGAATTTCTTCATCGCCAAACAAATCGAGATTCAAAATAATATTCAATCTATTTAAATGTACCCATGAACACCTTCGTTAGTATTTCTTTAATCATTATAATTATATTAATATTATTCTAATGAGAGATCAATTCTATATAAAAAATCTGTAACCTCATCTTCTGACGTTTTCTCTCAAATAACAAATCAATGTATGAATAAGAGAATGAAAAATGGGTATTTACATAAATAATCAAATAAACGATTGAATAAATAGATAACCAAACGAAAAAAAAAGATGAATGAATAAAAAATGGAATTCGAATGAATAGATGATGAATGTAAAGTGAGAAATTCATTATAAAGTGTAATCAATAATAAAGAAATCACTGAAAAATCTCAATTTTATTGCAGAAATTAAAAATAAATTCGCCGAATTGAAGAATTTCTTTTCGAGGTTATATTCCGGCAAAAAATTCTATTTTGGATGAGGAAATTGGGTTCAAAACACAGCTTCTACTACCCTTGCAACCTTATAATCTCCGCCGGAAACAGTATCACATAAATATTTTCACAGTGCGTTTCGACCTTTATTAAAACCGGATTTCTCAAAACAAAAACTTTTCTATCAGTCTCGAATGTTCTTCCATTTCGGACTTCATGAAGTATGGAAGTTGTTATCCAGAGGATAATCCTTCTCAAGTTGTGAAAATAAGGTTTTGAAGCGGGGAACTCATGAGAAATTCACTAAATGTACAGCTGAAAGGCATGGTTCGAAATGAATCGAATAGAAATATTTTCATCGACAGTGTTGCCAATTTAGCATTCAATAAGATGCTTCTTTCACTGAATTTTCAGATTTCTCACATACTTGAGTACTTGTATTGTATGTATTTTTTATACTCTACCCATTCCTCAATTTTTCATATTTGAAAAAATTTAAATATCGCACGAATGTTGTAGAATGAATCTTAAATTTGTTTTTTTATAGTAACCACAGTATGTTTATTACTTAATATGAGTTATTTCATGTATTTATTTTTCACAATGTATCATGATTTACGTCCACAACTTCGTATTTACAATTTGATAATAAATGAATAAATAATTGAAACACATTCGTTTACATTGAAATCTTCATAAATTTCAATATCTGGTTTGCCCTTAATTTTCTCATGCGTTTTCTCATGTTGAAGATGATAATATACTTCCGAACTGAATGTTGAGCCAGTATTTTATTCTGATATATAAATATTCAAGAAACGAGAACCAAATTTCAATGAATAAATAAGTACCTTTCCTTGTCACCGTCTGTCTCTTGATGGAAATCATTCATAATGAAACAATTTTCTCATTATTTCAATACAAATACTCATGACGACGTTTCGAAGTACTACTTCTTTATCAAATGCTAATAATCCTGCATTTGATATAGAAGTATTACTTCGAAACGTCGTCATGCGTATTTGTATTAAAATTATGAGATAATTCTAAATATTGTTTGATTATGGATATTAATTTTCTCCAAGTATCGGCCTCATCAATCATCAATTTGAAATCATTCATTTCAACGTTTTGGCGAAGCTACAAACTGTAGCGAAACGTAAACAAGCAATGAATTTCTTCATTATTACAGTCTATATATTTGTTGGGAATATCTGTTTTCAGTTGATTCGATATATTTTGGTATATTTTTCATTACTTTCCATCATGAGTAACCGAATTGGCAACGCTGCGACCTCGAAGCAAAGTTCAGTTTATACCCTAACGCAATCAGAAAGATGCAAAAGCCGTAGCAGCAAACACGCAGACTATTCGAATTAAACCGAAAATTACATCGAATGATGAATGGTAGATTCTGGGGGCCACAATTCCCGGTTTAAATTTTCCAGTGTAGGAGAGGGAAAGTGCTACTGCAAACCCATAACCAGATAATCATTCGGGTGTATTCATTACATGATACTATAAGATTCGCAGAATGGAAGTATGTACTCCACCCGATCCTTAAACCATACTAGGCTTTCTATAATCCCTTGGAAATAACCCACCCCTTATTCAGAGCACACAAAGCATGTTAGTAGGTAAATGGAGACACAACTTCATAAGATAGAACATAGATTTCATGCAGTAGCTAACGTTAAGAAACTCGATAACCTTTGAACGAAGTTAATTGAAATGAAGCTTATGCTTTCTTCAAGGTTAATTGAATTCCATTTTTAGAACCATTGACTTCTGTTTTTTAATACAGGCGGGAATTCGATTCAATTGTGTAGAGTGAAAATCTCTTCAGGGATGTCTATAAATGACCAACATATAGAACATTGCATTACAGATTGAAGTATTTTATTTATTTTCATATTTCAACAGTCTTTTAGCTATTCGGCATAATTTTCCAAGAGGAATGTACTCAATTTAAAATTTAATGAATTGTTTTTATCAATGACGTATATAGTTCCTCTTCCGAGAATCAATTATGACTTCAAATCAGGGTTCCTGAAACTTTTCTCTCGTAGGCCCTCGCAAAAATCTGAGTTTTTTAGTGGACTCTGCTATATTTCTAACATATTCGAATAAGATAAAAATCTTATAGTATCTTACCATACGTTAAATTTATTCATCATGAAAAGTAATGGAAACAAACCGTACTATGTTACTATAATGAACTTCTATTAATTGAATATAAACTTAAATTCAAACATTTGAACTTATGATTTACACTTCATTGACTACATAGCATGACGCGTTTCGTCGTTACAAACGGCGAAATTATTCTGTTAGCATCTGAAGAAGTCGTTTGTAACGACGAAACGCGTCATGCTATGTAGTCAATAAAGTGAAAATCATAAGGTCAAGTGTTTGAATTTAAGTTTATATTTATATTTATATAACACTAATATAAAAAAAATTCTATTAAACTGAACTAACAATAAACCTCTTTCGTACCTACATTATTCAATTATCGATGATATTAATCCAAAACCATCCTATGGAATAGTTCAATAAAATGTGATGCAAACAGCATAGTAAATGATTTGTTTAATCATTCGTTTTAATCATTTTCATTGTATCATATTCCCAAAACTCGCCAAAAAATGTGAAAATTCGTCGCCGTTGAATTCCAACTTCAAATTCAGTTATTTAGGTGAAAAATCAAGTAATATATTTTCTGCTGTCATATTTATTCAAAGCATATCTTTGCGTTCTCTAGATGCCGAATATTTTTTTTGTCAATAGGCTTGTAACAACATTTAACTGGAGTGCTGTTGAACAAAAGCTATCTCATCTGAAGTAGAACGAGGGTAACGCCATCCAAAGCTCTCTTATATTATATGAGAACACTAGCTCCCACAAAAATTTGAATTTGAATTTGAATTTTTCGAATGCATTCTGTAAAACTCCACAGAAAAATTTTAAATCTTTGTGCTGTCCTAATTTTGTTGTTTCATCTGCCTACATTTAAGTAAAGGTAGGCAAACATTTCGGCTCTTCACTATCGAAAAATATTCGTGTTCTACCACTGACAACTTGTGAGCCCCATTTTTTTATTTGATCGCTTTGGCAAGAAATTATTGCTCTGTTAGGAAATTCTCCTCTACTGTGGGACTGTGCCAAAAAGACCAGTCATTATAATCATTTAGGATGAAGTACCCCTTCGTACTTCAGAAACAGTGGACTTCTTGGAGACTTGAAAATCAACATTCTTGATCAAGTAATCCAAAGATTTGCAAGGAGTCATGAACAGCGACTACCCCATTACGTCTTTGTCGAGGCCATACGATTTCTCGACAATACGATAAATATCACTCTGGCATTGACAGATTCAAATGAAGAATGAAAAACATTAAAATACAGTCAGTATTGGGTACCAATGTTTATGAATTTATCAATACTGTCATATTGTTAACTTAGATAAGACAGCGATTTGAACATTTAGCTAACGAAACTGGTCAAAATTCAGGCGGAAAAGTATTTTGAAGAAATCTTTCTCATAAAATGACTTCGACGCGATATCACTAAGGCACTAGAATCTCTAGGACATCGACATTGATAACAAATTCAGCACAGCATCAGAATCGCAGAACGTTTACAGCGGTTAAAACAACGACACACCTCAAACTCCGCCTCTGTATATTTTGCTAAAGATCTTCAACGTCTTATAATGAACGTTCAGAATTTTGCTTAATTCTCACAAGGTGGTGCTTCTGAAACAGTAGGTGAAATTCGACGACAAGATAATAACCACATTCCTCTCGGTATCAACGAGATGGATTCCGGTCATAAATATTCATAGTTTTCCGCAGCGTACATCTGAAATGACTATGGTTCTTCGGAATTGCCAAGGAAATTGCTCAGGTTTATTTTAACACTATATTTTGCACCACAATCTGTCAGAAATGCAAATATGTACATGCAACACGAAATTGACATATTGGAGATATAATAATAATAGGTATTCATTTCCAGAATTGTACATAACAAAATGAAAATTAATCCAAAAATTCTTTACAAAGAATTGAATGCATCACATAACATTAAGGCTTAGATACACCCTATGCTATTATTATTATTACACCCTATGCTATTTTCGATAAAAGTCTATGAACTCAGCTGCAGAATATGGTTAACAGTGAATTAACATTGTGAGCAATTCACTCCTGGAAAGTCGGAATCCTTTAATATCTCTTATTTTTCGCGACAAATAGTTGAAAAGTTTCATGCTCATATAGAAATTACTAAGCTTAGTACTCGATAGCCTGTGAACAGGTAATGAGTACTCAATCATTCTTCTGATAGTATTCACATTTCTATAAATCCGATAATAGGATTTCTTCTTAAATAAAACAAAATTTTATACATATACAAACCAGGTATTGTTAGAATCTTATGCCCTTTGAATATTCCTCTACATGATTCTCTGTATTTCATACAAAACATATTTCTTTTAGCCAGTTTCTGAGTGATGAACACACGTTCAGCTTGGGGGCTACCCCCCAGAAAATGAGTCCATATTACATAATTGATTGGAAATTCGCAAAATATACAATCTTCAAGGTGTCTATATCTACTCTATTTCTAATAGCTTTTAGCGTATATGTGACTGTATGGATTGTTTTTGATACCGATTCACAATACATTTCCCAACCAAGATTCCTCTCAACAAATACACCCAACAACTTCGCATAAGAGCCTATTTCAACGTTTCTGCCATCGAAACTAATAGTTTCAGGAAATGCTATCCTGGAACTGATTTGAGCGATCAGTCGAAAGCATTAGAACATTGGTTTTATCAACATTGCGAACCAATCCATTTTCAACGCGCCATTTCCCAATCTTTGTCATTGATATTTTATTCCTATCTCTATCTAAATATTCCGTCCTGATATCAAAACACTAGCGTCATCAGCATATAAATATATTTCTTTCAATTCTTCTGTATATGAAATGTGTCCAGTTGTTACTTGATACTTTTAAAACTAGCTACTTTTAAAGTAGCTGCGATACAGGCAAGCAGTAACAAACAGTTAGGTGGTGTTTCGAAATTAATTGACTGAATTTTTTCTAATGGGTCCATAATGACAATATACCAACCCCTACTTGAGTAAGCAGATACTACTTTATAGACAAAAGTTGAGGAGTTTTTATGCTTATGTGAAATTGATGAGAATTGAGTTCTGTTCAAAGTTGATTGATGACTAGCGGATCTCTTGACTAAACATATTTCAATAAAATTTTAATGGTAAATATGAAACCTTTCAAATGGATTGAATAAAGTTCAACTTTTGAAAATGAGGTACTCAACACCCAGCAACAATCATCGAGCAATTACATAATCAAATTCTGTGAAAATAAGCCAAGCCATTTCGATTGATTAGCAATTTGAAGTATTGTTCGTATCAATTGAATCAAGACGTCTCAAAAGTGAGAAAATTGAGAAATCACTTTGTATGATGATTTTCCTCTAAATCCAAGTTTTTATGTATTTTTAGTACGTTTCCGCTTCATAAATATTCATGAAAATATTACAATATCGTAAATACCTATGTGCGATAAACAAAAAATATAAATTTCAAACAAAATGAGTCTTATTTTTAATTTGTTAGAAATTAGAAAAATAGGGAAATTGACACTCCAATTGCAAAAAATCTATTAAAGTTAGCCTCGGTATCATACAGGTGTATTATGCAGAGATAACGTTTAGAATATATAACTGAATACAAAACACTTAAAGAAGAACCTCTAAAATAAAAAATTAACATCATCTACAAAGGGCAAAATTCCTGTTACCGACCGAGTGATCGGAATGAGGAAATGTTCATATTTTATAGCGCTCCGCATTCCGTCCATTATTATTATAAATCAATGAAAGTTTGTAATTTTTGCTTACATGTTGAAATTTTATGTTAGAAAGATATACTTATAACGATATTACAATATCGTAAGTATGTAAATATGTGAAATAAACAAAAAATATGAGTTTAAAAAAAAAGGTGTCATTTGGATTTTGTTAGAAATTAGAAAAATAGTGCAAAATGAAAGTCTTATTGCAAAGAATCTATTAACGTTAGCCTCGGTCGTATACAGGTGTTTTATGTACAGATAGCGTTCAGAATATATAACTCAATACAAAACACTGACAAAGAAACCTGGAAAAGAGGAAATCAAAATTATCTACGAAGTGACAAAACTCCTGTTACCGACCGAGTTATTATTTGATCGATAAATCAATGAAAATGTGTAATTTTTGTTTGCATGTTGAAATTTTAAGGTTTTAATGAATCAATAAGTCATTTGAAATAAATAAATAAATAAACACAGAACTTATCACAGCAGTATTCGAAAAAATCCGGATACTTGTTTTCACTAATTTATGTTTGTTCGAGCTCAATATAATATGAATACGAACGCTATCGTATATTTTGTCGAATTAACCGGCTTTCCGGTATCATATGAAAGACAAGTTTTGATATGTGACATATGATGAGTGATTCTATTAAATGCTTTCTATATCACAACTTTTGGTCGAAGTTTTGAATGTTTTGAAGTAAAAAAACCAAAATGGTCGGATACAGAAGGCCGGTCGAAAACCGGTAGCGTTACGTTATGTTTAAACTAAAATAAGTTGCAGGCATTACATGTTGCAAATAGAAAATTTTCTATACTGTATCAATTGAAGAATATTTCAAAACGATTAAATGTCGCAAAACACAACGAAAATTCAAACTGAAGGAGATTTATTTCAAATTATTCGTACTACAATGAATGAAATGACGTTTTTATACGACTTCTTCATTGCAATTATCAAACATTGAGTTCTTATAGTTATTCGGAATTACTTTTCATTTGTTATGGAGTCTATGAATAAATCTTATCGAATAAGAATCTTTCAAAAAGAGAAAATCAACAAAATAGATGTCACTATTTCGTCTTTTTTTCTTCTCGTACGGAGAATATTTTTCATTGAATTTTTTCATTTAGTTTCAGTTTGTTCAAATTCAAAGTAAAAATTAAAATTTTTATTCATTTCAATTATATAAAACGAGGTTGTCTTGTTTTCCGAGTATCAAGTTGACGGTATCCATCCATAGATGATTATGTTGAGTACTTTGGTGCAGAAGGGGCATTCGAGTGGATTTTTACCACATCTTACATGCGGAGGGATGAGTGATCTTTTCGGGTGAGAAACATTGTAAAATTTCAAGAAAACTTACTTTAAATGAGAAAAACTTTTTTCTTCAATATATTTATCCACGCAAAGTATCACATGAGATATTCTTGTCTAATCTTATCTCATTTCATCTTGAAATTAAATGATATTTCAGTATTTTCAGTATCAGATGATATTTCATTTTCAGAGTGTTTCATTTGGTTATTATATAATGCTATTTTGTTCAATTTCTATTTTATTTTCATTGTATATATTCACTTATGTACTTTCTTTTCCTTCATTTTTTTTCATTTATTTTCATTTGTATTCCATATGGTTAGTTAATAATTTGGTTTTTTTTTGTGAAATTAGATGTGTATCTGTTGGGAACAAATGTATTATTATTATCATTATCCATTGTTGCAGAGATAATGGACGGCGCAACTAAATCAGACTTGCAGATTTGCGCAAAAATATTTTGTGTAAATTCAAGAAATTAAAAAACTTTGAGAAATCTGAGACTCTTGTAAAAGTCATCTTCTCCATGGTAATTCTCATACCATGAGAATTGAGGTCAGAATGATAGCTAAAGAAAGTGAAGTTAAGGTAGGCACGTCCATGCAAAATATAATTATAAAAATACATTACCAGAAATAAGAAAAATTTGAAGAATAGAGAACAAAACCCTATCAGTTTACAATTTATAACTTAGTGTGATAAGTTTTTGGTTTTAGAAAAAACTTCATGGATATTCACTTGAAATTCAAGATTGGGTACCCAAAAGACATCCATTGTTGGTATGTTTATATAAGCATGTAACATGTGATGAATATATCATCCTTCAAGGAATAATTTTAGAGAATATTGAAATCGATAGAACTCTTGCTGGAAACACAAGACGTTGTGTTTTTTCTACAAGGAACTCATCAGTTGTGCCGCGTCCATTTTCAAGCGAGACCAAGGCATCGATGTCTAATCACCTGCTTCTAACTCGAGGGTAGAAATGACCCTCTTCGAAATTTTTCTCTTCGTGAAAATCAATGCAATAATATAGAATTCATTAAAAACACGAATTTCACTACATGCAAAAGCGCAGAAAACATAACGACAGAAGCTCTACAAAACATGTCAAATTGAAGCAATAGTCACTTTCCATTTCATAAAAAGCAACAGGAAATATTCTCTTATTTCCGTTTGTCAAACAGGCATTTCACATTTTTCTTCGATTGTGCCACATCTAACGTCATATAAGTTAGTGAAACACTCCTTTTCCATAAGTTTCACCTCGAGAAGTGAGGGGCAAAACTAGCAACAAAGGAAGCGGATGTAAAATGTTCAGGGTTTATATTTTCTCGGACTTCTAACAACGAATAAAGCTCGCTGAAATAGGGTAGCAGTTAAAATTATATTCTTATAAAATGAACTCATTACAAGGTTCTTTATTTCAATATGAATTTCTGAGAGGAAAGAACCTCGGAAAAAGCAAATATTAAACTGGCTCGTTCTGCATGCATTATGATGAGCATTCAAATTCATCACGAGAGAATTCTAAAATAAAAAGAAAATCAGGCTAACGAAGGAAACGTTTGAGCAAGCATTACATGTAAGATTCCTAATTTATTGTTCTAGATGGCCGGATACTCATAAAAACCAGCCCTAAATTACGGTTCATCAAAAGGTTTTATTTCATACGTAGTGCTACCACAGGTACAACCGGAATGTTTACCACAAGAATTATACCTTATTAATGCTCGTAAACGAGGAAGAAGACACCGCCTCTCAACTCATACAAAAAATATTAGTACATATCATATGTTTTTATATTTTTGTTTTATTTATGTTTTATATTTGTTCGTAATTTTTTTATTTGTCGAATATGAATATTTCTTAATAATTCTAATCAAACTTAATTTATTTCTCAATAATTTTAATTAAACTTAATTCATTTCTTAATAATTCTAATTAAACAATTGGCTCAATGTTTCAGGAATGTACCTACTGAGAAATAATAGAATGAAAAACGGTTAGTTTTGATAATGAGCTGACCGTTCGAAACATGTTGATTGACTCAACGTTAGTAACTAATTTTATTAAAGTTATATTAGTTTTGAATAGACTCGTGAAAAATTAAGTCAAGTATTCATTTTAAATTATCATTCAATCATGTTTCACCAAGAGGTAATCGAAAAAATCGCATATAATCGCGAACAAATATTTTTTCAGCTAGAATATGGTCTATTATCCATTTGAAGTATGCCTTAACATAAAAAGAATGTCACTAAACAAGAACGAAAAAACAAAAAAAACTACATAAAAATGTAGATTTCAGTTTATTTAACTAGGTACTCGAAATTCCGAAATTTTAACTAGAAAACTGAACTCCATGTAACCACTAATCAAAAAACTATTATTAAAATTGAATGAATATAATTATTTTTCAATCAATTTACTAATATACTTTTTTTAACGTTGAAGGCAGATTATTTGAATTCCGATATCTTTTGTTTTCATATATTTGGGATACTTCATACAAGAAAACTTAATTTTTATTATTTGTCGTGTGTTACATCAACGTATGTACCTCTTTCTAATTCTATAGTAACTGTTCTAACATCATTAAGTTGTCTAACTTTAATAGTTTGAACCTCTATCGTGTATAAATTACTTCATGTTTTCAAACAAGTTTTACCTAATTCACAAATTATAATTTTTTCATCGTGTTTCTTTTTAATCGTTATAAGCATAGGCTCTAAATTAACTTTCAAGGTCTGAAGAACGTTACAAAACCTTATCAGTACCCAATTTTATTAAGCTATGAAACATTGTACCCCCATTAAACGTTTATTAATTCATGAATTCCATGTGAACTTCAACTGTGTCAGATTTCGGGTCAACCGTCCGCGCAATTTTCTTTAAAGGGAATACAGAGTTATCGCAAGTAATAAAATAAAGATATGCGTCATTTTCTACGTGCCGCACGTAGCTACGTAGGATGACTAGATTTATTGATAATGCCAAATTGCATATCGATGGTAAATAAAAGAGAGGTAACTAGTTAAAATGTCAAAATTATTCACGGATATCTTTCTATTTCTTCTAAAAACACTGAGATATATAAAAACTTCGTTATACCTACATTCAAGAAATGTAGGTATGCTAATGTTAAGGAAAAACTTGAATAATTTTGGAACAAATTTTCAATGAAGTAGCGACTCGATTTTCCAATATGTAGTTATACTTGCTGACCCGACCAACGCTGTTCTGTCATATAAATTATTATAATATAATATAATATATATATATTAATATAATATATATATATATATATATATATATATATATATATACATATATATATATATATATATATATATATATATATATATATATATATATATATATATATATATATATATATATATATATATATATATATATATATATATATATATATATATATATATATATATATTAGCTGTCCTGGCGATTTTTGTAAGCCCATTTATTTTTCTCATAATATTTCTCAAAAAGACGGAAAGGCCTGTTCTACTATTTGTGCTGCTCTATCTTGTTTTTAATATTCATCCCGTGTGGAAACAGTGACTTACTCACTTACTAAGCGACTGCAATACTTTCTGTTATTTCAAATCAGTCGAATTATTAAAACACTCCTTATTATTTTAAGGTTATTAACATGTCCGTTCTATAGTTGAAAGGCACGTTCCTAATTTTGTAGCAAGTACTTGTATCTATTGTACTTGATATCTCATCATTAAATATATGAGATATTTGCTGGATATAAGTAAAAAAATGTTCAGAATTTAGTCCATTCCCGGAAACCAATGAATATAGTACCTCTGGTGGCTGTACCAATAGCGTTTATTTGAATTGACTCTTCGCTCAATATTTTGTAATGTGTAATGCCGTGAAAACTAATGCATTTTATGTCGCGTGCCGAAACTATAACGAAAGAAATAATATCGACCAAATTGAAAATCATTAGTTACTAATAATTTATAGGTCTTACATTTTGTGTTTATTCAATTTGGTCGGGTTCGCGATATTATCACTTTTGTTGAGTTTCCGAACGTGACATTAGACTCTCCAACGAGCGCACGTTGGAGGGTAAAAAACGCACACTGTTTTGATAGATATGATTGCATTTGAACTTTGTGCAGAGGTAATAAAGTGCAATTTGACTCTTTGACGTTACGAACACACACACATATTACGATTCATTTTTATATTATAAATGTAATATCTTCGAGAGAATAATCATTTAAATCATATGCTGTGAAGGGCCATATATATCTACCTATATTAAATCAACAATGTATTTAAGGTATTCAATTCGATAAGGATTAATGCTGTATTGGTTAAAATCGTTTCGAAAATTAGCCTGCGTTTGCAATGTAAGCGGAAAAATTGTAATTATTTATGACAGGACATTGGAAACATCAAAAATAACAGTATTTCTCCACTATTCAACCGATGTTATCATACATATGAACCTTCCTCTTCAATCACTCTTTCTATTAAAAAAAACCGCATCAAAATCCGTTGCGTAGTTTTAAAGATTAAAGCATACATAGTGAAATAGGGGCAGGGAAAGCGACTTTGTTTTATACTATGTAGTGATTATTATTTATCACGAAAATTCTTACCCGATTCTGATTGAGTAGTCACCTTATTATCGTAGAAACTGAAAATAGTAGATATAACTAAATGCCTTCGAGAATCTCACAAACGTGCAGTCTGAATAGTGACATTACAGTTCGTATAATCTAGTGGAACATCCAAGGAAATGCACACCATTAGGAACGAACAGCGCAATACGATAGGCAATATCAATATAATAGAAGGAATTACCGGGACATTAAAGGCATTGCGAGGTAATGTTTGGAAAGTGTAAGAATTGTCTCACGTGAATTTCCTTTAACGAAGCGTCCATACAGCACTTCAGAAGTAACGAAACGTCCATACCTTCCTCAATCATATTCAAATTTTCCTTATTAGGTAGATTTTTGATTTGGTATATTTTTTATTCAATAATTTTGATTAATTATATATTCATTTTTCACATCGAACACAATATCGACAAAATGGAAGAGATTACCAGGATATCATTATTATGATCATGTTATCATTATCATTCGCAAATTATAAAAATGAGTAAAATATATATTATAATAAATGAAACTTATAAAAATTCTTGCGTGAATTTGATTAACTGAAATATGTGAAAATTGAAGATTCATAATTCAGTGCTCGTAGGAAGTTCAAGGATAATTCAGACGTAACGAAAGTATCATAAATGTCTATATAATTAATAAATTACACGAAGGTTCAACATTTTGTTGAAAATTATAAAATTATACAAACTATAAAATTAAGAATTAACACACTTGACTTAAGTTTCACTGAATATATTGAAAACTCTACATATGTTTCGGGTGGTCAACCCATTATTAAAAGTACCTTACTACAATATTACAGTATTATTCAGTAATATTGTATACTCTTGATAATGGGTTAACCACCTAAAGCATATGTAGAGTCTTAATATATTCAGTGAAACTTAAGTCAAGTGTGTTAATTTTTAATTTTATAGTTTTTATAATTTTGCAGTTTTTAACAAAATGTTTCACCAAGAATTAAGAGAAACTTCCGAATCATTCATAAAATTATAAATAAACATACTTGACTTAATTCAGTGAAACTTGAGTCAAGTGTGTTAATTTATAATTTTATAGTGTTTATATATTAGCTGATTTTATTAATTCATTGAGTAATTTCCAATATATTTTCACTTTTTTCGACGAAGGACATATTCGGACACCGAAGAAGCATTTCGTGAACACAAACTTGTGAAAAATCAGTTAGTCATCATTCAGTGTCCAAAAGAAAATTGAGGACAATGCAGATAAATGAGGGAACTATCATATGGTAGTATGTCCATAGAACATTTTTCATCTTTTCGAAATTTGTTATATATCAATTTTTTCAATTGGTGATTTTGTACATACACTAATATTCAATGTTTTTTCATTTGCTTTCCCGAAGATTTTAATGAAATAGAAAGAATAACCAAGAGATTGAAAGCAATCAGAGGTTTTACTTGTAAATTGTCAAAATCGTCTTCCATGAATTTCGTTAACAGAAATTTATGGAAAATAAGAAGTCATCATTGATCGTACATATGAGGAACCAGGACACTTAACTTTAGAATTATCCAAAATTGGATATAATAAATATGCAAGTTTTTTTAACATATGCATTTTTTCATTTGAATTATTATCACGGTTTTCATCAATAATGTTTTCGTTTGTTAATGGTATTATGTACTTGTTATAAAAGAATGTACAGTAACAATACGTATAATATACAAATCTGAACTCCTTAAAACCGTATTTTTGTACCTCACAACTGGTTCATATTATATCACTTGATTGTTTATGTTCAAAATTTTTCAATATAATCAAAATCGTTTCAAAGTTCTATCTATAACTGTCAAATTAGAAAATAAATTAACAGATACATTTCAGAAAGTTTATATTCGAGTAGTAATTCAGATATTAAAGAGCACATTTGAATGTAATAATTATCATGAAGAAAAATTTTGATATCACAAATAATAAGGAAGAAAAGATAGACAAGCGACAAACTCCAATAACTAATATAAGACTGACTTGGAAGTTTATGAATCACTCAAAGTTATACATATTTTCAGCAATAACTGGAATATTTCCAGTAATAACTTCGACTGTACCATACTGATAACAACGCCGCAATTTAACCAAATGGCACGTAATAAATAAGTCGGCCACAGATGCAAAACAATTGTACCAATACGAATATTTATTTTTTTTCCTTTTTTTTTCATATTATGTATAAATACCTAGGGTTGAAGAAGGTCGCGAGACCTTATAACTTCCCACAATGTAAAAATTATTATAATAAAACATGACATGTAATTACCAAAAAGATAAATAAACGTTTTGAGTTTGAGTTTGAACGCCGCAAAAAATATATTCATAATAATAAAACAGAAGAGGAAAGATAATCACTCAGAAATATTTCTTAAAAGTCAAACTGAAGAATCATAAAAATTTAGTTATCGCTTTAAAACTAACAATTAATTGTGATAATTAAAGAAATATCGTTGATAATTCTCTCAATGAGGATATTCACTGCGTTAAATAGATTGAACTATATCATTCAAGTAATAAAAAATTTCTATAATTCCTCATTTCAGAAAATTCTATAACGATTTGAAAGTATTTTTTTAAGTATCTTACTATCTGAGATCCGATAACGGAACATCGATAGCTCGATGGCGTGTAATAGTTTCCTCATAAAGTCTTCCTAGTAAAATTATTGATAATGATCATCAATATTCATAAAACGTCTACGGGATTTGACCGAAGCTTCCGATGTTTATAGAAGATCCATCAAGATAGATGAGGAGATGAAGGAAATTATTGGTGTTGTTTGTCAATATTAGAGGAACATAGTGTTTGTCGAGTAAGCTTTTTAAATTCCCTTCAACCCAATATCTTTAACATTTCATAAATTGGGATAATAACTGATATAATACTGATTTAATTTCATAATTAGGATAATAATTAGATATAACTGATATAAAGATATTGAGATAATAACTACTGATATGATTTTTTAACTGATATAATTATAATATATAATTGAATCATAAAATTCCATGAACTTTTCATTACGTATTAACTTCTTACTGAAATTCACGAATTTAAATATTGATTATAAACAAATTGGATGTCTACAAAAATTTTTTTGAACAATTTCTGTAGAAATTATCAGCAAACGCGCCCATAGTTTAGAAAAATTCAACTTGTATGATGTATGATTTTCTTTAGTTTTGTTATTCTTGTAAAAAGATCGTTAAACTACTTTCACACACATCTAAACTCACCATTTTCATGGTCCACCGAAATGGCGCAAGTCGGACGAAGAAAAAGTTCACTGAAACAAATCACACAGAGCAATAACAGTAACACGTTGTTTTTATGACATCCAATAACATCCCTTTTCGCACTAAGTGCGGGTAGGACCTTCACGAAGTTCATAACGGCCGCTAAAGTTATCCAAGTCGTATAGAAAATTAGTCGTGATTAAACACGAGCACTAGCAATGCGAACTTCAAAGGCGCAAACTATATAACAGCTAAACAACAATAACAAACTGTCAAAGAACGGCGGCAGTCTCGAAACGCCGGTAGCTGAGAGCGATCGCGTAGAAGTAGGCCTTGACGCGAAAGGCATAGAACTCACCGCGCTGCGGAAGAATTGCCACTGACGGCGTTTGGACGTAGCGTGCTCCCGGCCAATAGCTGACGCGGCGATGCGCGCCGAACGCCCACGAGAACTTGGCTTTTTAGGGGTAGTTTACCTCAGACCTTAGATAATCGGGTAATCGGCTCGGATTTTCGACTGAACATGGTACAATGCGACATACGTGAGAGATTTGTATCTTGATATCAAGACGATGCCTACGTCGCACGCGATGGAATCACCTGAAATTAACCCACAGAGAAACTCGAAGAAGAAAACAGTACTAAATCAACCAAGATACGTTTTATGAACCATACATGTTCTACTGCATATTTCTATTGATAGAAGGTCGTGTGTGGTCCTTCCTACCCATGTAATCGAAAAATGCAACTCAAACTCTTCATTTCAATTGAATTTTTGAAAATAAAGGTTCGGTAAAGAATAAAAGTATACAAAAATTAGTTTAATCAAAATTTGCTCTTGGAAGATAATATAAAGTATTTAGTCATACTAGCATAGCATAATGATTGCTTGCTACAACCTCGATACTTACACGAATACACACATATATTAAAAAGAAATTAATATTTCTAGTGCTGCTTTCAGTTCTATGTGGTGGTTTTAGATATTTTTAATCGTGTTAGAAAGATACTAGAAGATTTTTTTGTTTTTCACTACAGAAGTAATTTTTCTATTATGGCAAAGTCCATCCTACTATGTAAAAAGGTTGCATAATTTTGGAATCGATGCCACACTTGATGAAAGCGTACCTAAGACTGACTGTTTCGTTCTACAATGAACTCATCGATTGTGTCACGTATATTTCGAACATGACGATTGAAATTCAAAATGAATAAATTCTCTGGATTAATTTTAAATTCACGAATAAATATAATTTCTTCGTATATAATTCTTAGCAATAACGAGATTCTGAAGTAAAAAATATTCATTTTCTGCTTCGAGAGAATTTTGCATCAATGACAGGAAAATTGTACAACTTCAATTCATAATGAATCAATATAAGTTATTGAATAACGTCAATTATAGCAACACATCACGTTATATAAAAATTGTCAGTATATAAAAAGAATTGTCACATACCTAACTATTATAGGTACGTATTTATTCAATATAAACGTTATTCATTTTCAAACAGGTTTATCTGGTTTTCCACCAATTTCAAGCCACTGTTGAGCCATCGTTTCTCTCAGATGCATAAACGAGCTGGAAAACCTAATTTTCAATTATTAATTATTTTGATACTTACTCGTAAATTTGTCAATCAAGCAAGATTTTTTCCGTGACGTACAGTTTCGAATTCCACATCGTACAGTTTCAAACTTACTTTCTCATACTGCTACAAAGAACGATTTCGGATAATTGACAAACAAGACACACTCATATAAAAAGCATTTATATAGTGAAATAAACTTCGAAATTTCTATATAATTTCAAATATTATCATAGTTACTTATTTTTCATGAATTTCGTTTTTGGAGTTATCTTCCATTAAATGAACATTTTCAACTAAAAAATAATAGCTTACCCTGTTTTTTAGCAAGAAATACTTCAATGAAATCGATTCAAACATCTCTGCTCAATGTTCGATCATTCACTTAAAATCATTCAAAATTTTCTGTTCGTTATCAATAAAAGGGCCTCTTTCTAAAATTTGGTAACGGGTTGTTGATCAGATGAAACAACTGCAATTAATAAATTACATTGAAACTTCTTCAAGTGTTTCACCGCTAAACATAAATTCCATACCATTTCGAATGAATACATCGATGGAATGAGGGAGAATATTCACAAATAGAATATTTAGTCATTACGATTGAGTTCACGTCGTATACATGATATATACTTGAGGTGACCATTTAATTTTTTTTACTAAACGAAATATATCGGGAATAATATAATGAAATTTTTTTAGTGTTTTATAAGTTTTTCATCATAGAAGATTAAGTTTGCCCATTCAAACACTTCTAGTTTTGGATTGAATTGATCTTTACTGCCCTAGTATTCGTCGCTTGTTTCAAAAAACTCAATCACTCAGTTTTTAAATTCTTCTGGTCAACAGCAGATTTTCTTTGTTGTCATTTAGAAACAAGTTATGGACTATATGAAGTAGTGAAATATATTTTAATAGTAAAATAATAATAAAATAATCATAATTTAAATATTTCTTCGATTTTCACTATAATTAATTCAAAACATGACAATATCGTTTCGCCAACACAGTGGCTTCATCAGATGTTGATGATAAACTGAGTTATTACATTGTGGCCTGCTTATATTTATCCTGAAGTGCGTGGGGTGGGAATGACCATAGAACAATGTCCTTCTTTTACAGGGGGATTACTATAGAACATATTTCTTCTGAATTGTGGGGGAAGATATTTAAATTATGTATTTAGATTTTCATCAAGTATGGGCCCAATCGATTAATGATAAGAAAATAATCTATAGTAGCAGGTTATTTTGCAGATTATTATTCTTGGCTGACTCTATGGACGACATATTTTTCCGTTCGAATTTCAACACAGCTTCATTCTGCGTATGTGTGCAAAAAATGTAACAGCAATTTCGAGCTGAGTTTTTAGACACATTTCTCCGAAATATTTCGGTATTTGTCAATACTAAGAAAAGAGTTTTTCAAAGGCTAAAACATTTTTTCAACTCTCTCAAGCGTGGTAATAAACATAAGTGACCCTGTTTTACTGTAGTCCAGTAGTTTGTGATACTCTGTTTCGGTGAAAAAACTCCCTCAAAGCTTCTACTCGAACAGTGTAGATGCAGAAAAATGGGCACATTTCAACTATAATGCTTTCGAAATCAACAGGAAGACACTTAGTGCCAGGTTTGATCTCGTTATTGTCTATGTGGGTTCCTTATTCAATTCCAATAACCTATCTGTAGCGGTGTACTTAGTGGTATTTTAAATGAAATTTAATTCGGGAAAAATTTATTTCAAATTATCGCTTAGTCTGTTCACAAAAGCCGGACTACATATCGCTGTTCCGGAGGAACAATGACGTAACTGATCAATTGGAAATTTTGTTCTAACACTTGTGGCGTTGTTCTCCAGACGGAATAGTGCAAATATATAATGTTTCAACAACGACTCAACTACTCTCTAGCGGCGAAAAGTTGAAAAACAATTACGTCGTTGTTCCACGGTATGGTATTAGCTCTGTGATACTTTTAAGCTAAAAAACTCAATTTCTCAAAAATTTACATTCACGCCATTGTTCCTTCGGAACAGCGATATATGGTACACTGCCTCTGGAACTGACTGGCTGAAATCGGGACTGTCCCACCCGAAGAGGAACGTATGGTACATTATACATACTCTATATAATAAATTCCCGGTCACATTCTTGGGAAAAGTAGCTGAAATTGCCATTCCTAACTGCGTTATAAACCTTGAATTATATTAGTAGAATTCATGATATTGAAGAAACTACTCAACACGGAACATACTCAATTATTCATCAGTGACAATGCATATGATTCACAGAATGTTTATCCTTCGGGATTATGAACAAAAAACAACAATTTATTGTGTGTTTCAATTAACGCATGTAGGCTGTGTTTACCCATTAGTTGCCTTTACTCTCAAATATTGTTAGTTGTATAACACAGCAAAGTTCACCTTTGTGCATTCATTCTTTTGTTTTATGTCTATTAGTTCGAGATGAATAATTGTGTTGTTGATGCTTTCGGAATATAACCTGTGACTAATGTACACATTCATTCTTTTTTTGATGCAACGCTTAAACAATACTGAGCATAATTGAATAATACCAAATATAAAATTTTTCGAATTAACAATATTTGAGGATTTGTGGTTATCCTTATGTCTTTCCCTATGTGAACTCCGTCCTTTTCTGCAGCCTATTTCATGTACGTGTGAGAAGAAAAAAAGCGTCTTGACGGGCTCCCTGACATTATGTGTTCCAGTAATAAACTTTTGAGAAAAAAAGTTAAGCAATCCTGTTTATATTTCCTATTGTATTATATTATATTCCTTAGTTCATGGATAAGTTATTTTACTAAGATTATATGGTTGTACAACGAGTACAAGGATTTTAGGAATGTCTCATTGCTAGCTAATGACAAAGCTGCAGGCCAAAAAGGAGGGTGTCCTAACTGATAGATACCTTCCATCCCGGGAAAAAAATATTTGAGGAACAATTAACTCAAACTTATTCAGAACTGTTTCACAGATTGATGGAAAATATTCGAAAAACAATGGAAAAACTGTGAAACATTGATAAACTTCTTGAAAAAGACTCTTGGTATCTTCAGTTATTTCAATTACAATGCATTACAACTTATTTTGAAGTTTTAATTCACACCTGATAATATATATTTGAGAAATCTTAAAGTCAAATTATCATAGAAAAAACAAGCTTCGTTTTTTATTACTATATTTATCATATTGCGACTGCAGTTTCGTAGTATCACTACACTTTCAAGCGCATTAATAAAAAAAATGGGATTGTTTGAATGTTAGTACAGGGTTGACCTCCTTCTTCCTCTTCTAAGTATGTCCTACGACAGTAAGGTGACCAACTATTTTTTGTTCAAAAAGAGTACATTTTGCAAGGCTATGTGGAAAAAAAACGAAAAAAAACTTTATTTTCTTTCAGAAACATATTTTTCTCTAGAGTGGATTGTTTTTGCTAAATGAGGATGTTCGTCTAAGGTAGCCACATCTGAACAAGTTTCATTTTGCATATTAAATTTGACTGTTAAGACGGCAAATAATATTTTTACAGAAAGTTGCGACTTCTCACTGCTCCAATAATCATTCTAGTCATAGTGAAAATACCCTCTCAACAGCAGTATTAGTGCCTGCACAGCATAAGGAAATTTCTATTTAACACTTTAAATTTTCATGTGGGATATGTTCTACTCTAAAATGCCGAAAGATTTCTTTCTACCCATGTTTTGTCAAGTGCTATTTTCTGATCGTTCAATTTCTTCAATTTTTCTTTATTTAAATATAAATGTAGTCTCTCAATTTCTTGAAAGAGAAAATTGTTGTTAATATTGATCTTTTACTTGCTTCATTACAATTTCGACAGAAAGAAACTTCTTTTCATTCAATTTTACTATTTAGAAGTATGAAAAGCATTTGAAACAATTTAATGCTCTAAAGTTCACTATCCATTCTTCGATATATTCATAGCAAATTTCAAAAAATTTTCAACTTCTTTTGAAAATTCGTTGTTCTCTCAATTGTGCCGGAAACGGAGACCATATGTGCGCGCGAAATTCAAATCAATGTCAAATTCGTGTCTGGTGTTTCTTTGTCCTCTGACGTGCCGGAAACGGCAAGCAGTTTCAAACATTCAATTAAAAAATTTGAATTAAACAGTCTAAAAAAATGTTTCAGAAATACAAATAAGTATACTATTATACAAATGAGTACTTTCAGAGTCCAGGATTTGAAGAGTACAGTTTGCGAAAAAAAAATATAAAACTCAATAAATATTAAGTGAAGTTGGTCACCTTATACGCGATGGTGTATTGATCTTCTTCATAGAAGGGTGAAAATATAATAAATGAATTGATGAAAACAAGGCATATTTTTCTCTGTAATACTATGCATTATCACACAGTAACTGGAGAATCTAACCAATATGTTTAAGTCGAATGCTTAATAAATAAACTGCATCTATTTTTGGCGACAACACTTCTACCTTGTTGAGTTATGTCATAACTTCTACAAGTTATTAAATGTGTTACAATACGTGAAGCATAGTACAGGATTCGCCATCTATTGAACAGGCTAAGTATCACAAGTCTGGAGTATATCAGAGACTTCGGTCGGCAAACATCTTTTGCGGTCTTCCGGGACTGAAGCTAATTGATGCATTCATTTTATGGCTTTAGTGCAAGAAAACGTCTGTAGGAGTTTGCCTTTTTGTCCTTTCAAGGTGTGGAATAACAATCAGGAAGAATTTTTCAGCTGTAAAGCTTCTTTTTACTAAATCGAAATGTGAAACTTTATGTAAATCTTCTGTAAATTTTTTTCATTGACGAATTTACACAGTTTCGTATAATTTGTCATTATTCACGAAATTATATTCATTTATTCATTATATTCATGAATTTTCACAACAAATTCTGTTGTGAAATTCACAACAGAATCATACAAGAATTTTTACCATCAAAAATTAAATTCGCTAGAACAATACAATTCAGAAAACGTAAGAATCAATTGATTCAAAGTAGATATAACATTCTATATGCAAGAATTTACTAACGAAGGATTTCATGTATTCTTTCAATAAATTAGGAAATAACGATGAAGCTAAACTGTCCGAAATTAAATAACTGTGTAGATAAATGAATCGTTTGCATATCAAAACCTGTATCAGCACTAACCAGTTATCTATTATCCTCCTTTTCTGATGATAACGGCAAATGTACAGCCTCAATGATGTTCCCAAAGGATATTTTATAGTTCCCAGTGGTAAAGAATTATTTTTCTTGCTGCAATGAATATGAATAGTCATTATGCAATCAATTTTTCCAATGCTGAAGTTATCGAAGGTTTCATTCAAAGGTTTCAGAAATAACGAAGATTGAATTCTAGCTACCTCTTGGTGAAACATGATTAAGTAGAAATTTCAATCAAACTCTTGGCTTAATGTGTCACAAATATAAGGAATAATGAAATAATATTACTCAACTCATCATCAAGACTAACTGAAAGTATAGTAATATATTTGTGAAACGTTAAGCCAAGAGTTTGATCCAAATTTTCAGTTACAGAAATATGTAATTTCTAAAATGCTCGGCGAAACGGATCCCCACAGCTAAACTCACAGCAATATAAAACTTTCTGAATTATATAACATCTCGTCATGTTCATTACTGTTTGATTAAACCATTTCAAAAATGGTGTAAACTTGGATGTTTTGCAGGATATAAAGAGTGTATAGCAGACTATGTACCAAACAGTGAAGAAAGAGCTTTCTGAATTCTCTTTAAACTTACCATTGTTACTTCCTCCGTCTTAAATTATTCTACTGAAAGACCGAAATCGAAAAAAGTAATTAAAAGCTCTGTAGATTTTGCATGTTAAGTTTAAGCATCAACCCAGACGATCTCGATCTGGTGCACTATTTCCATTGCATTTTACTCTCAGAAAAAAAACCAGTTCAACTTGATTTATTATTAACAAAGCCAAAGAATACATGAAATTTATTGATGTTTCTCTGATCTCTTGATAAAACATTGTTCAATATAGAATAAAATGGAATAAGCACTTGGCTTGGTTTCATGAAATTATATCAATTGCTTGTCAATTTTATCGTGTTGTTACCACTTTTTCAAAAGTTCTGATTTCAACTTTAACCTCTGAATATGGAGTGATGCCCCCAAGCAATTGTCTAGTAATTAATATAATTTTTGAAACTGAGCCAATCATTCTTATTGAAATCACGCCGAATCTTAAATTTTATAATACGTCTTCAATGTTTCTTGATTTTATCTGAATATTTCTTGACTTATTGTCAAATTGCAGATTCATCATTTTCTCAAACCGTAAAAAATATATAAAATATTTCAGTATTGAAAAATTCACTAATATTTATCACAAGTGATACATTAATAGGACAGAAGACGAACGAAATCTATCAATAATTCAAAAATCTATCAATACTTCAATTTTACTGAATAGCTTATTTGGGAAAGGAACTTGTTTCGGCTTTCGGCTCTCAAAGATATTGTAATTTACATTTAAAAAGATTGAATAACCGTTTGTTCTCCATCTGCGCTTTTCGCCATGTTTTCACTATTTTTTTCTTGTTAATTTTTTTCACCTCTTGTTCATCTTTAGCCTATCTAAAAGGTTATATTGGAATAATCAAATGTTTTCTGTAAGCGGCATCAAGTTTCCACTTGTATCTTCGCTTCTTTCACAGATAAAAATCACGGGATGCGTTAAATAACTTCATTTCTCAATGCATTTTATATTTCCAATATTAAAAATTGTCGAACTTAAGACCAGGATAATTCATTTAACAGTTATAAAAAAGTATTTTGATTGAACCAATTTTCATGAATTCTATATCAATCATTACAATATTATTAAAAATACAAATATCAGAAATATTCCATTCCAGCAACACATAATTGGATATTATTCATGATATCAAGTCATGTATAAGGAGAAATCTATACGAAGGAACTCGGTGAAACAGTAAATAACATTTTCAATTAAAATATCCTTCAGTAATGATTTGAACTTATTAATAGGTAAGGTGCGGATTCTATGAGGCAAAGCATTGAAAAATTTCCAACACCAGTAATTCGGACCATTATGCGACCTGCTCAATCTGGAGAAATCAATTCTAATGTCAGATCTAAATCTGGTAGCATACCGATGAAAACTACTACCCACAAACATAGAATCTTTAGTTTCGTAAGCGTATAACAAGCAAACAAAGACATATAAACCTGGGAACGATATTATTTGTAATTCCCTATATTTAATTTTGCAACAGGCTCTATAGTCTGAACCCGAGATAACTCTGATTGCCTTCCTCTGAAGTCTAAAAATGGTCTCTCTAGCCCCACAACAACTGAAACTTGAGTACCACAAAGTACTGAAAATTCTTTGATAAGTTCAACAGGAAAACTCATCTTCTTGTAAGATAGTACATTTTCACTCAGCTAACTATTGAAGAAGCTTTCAAAATTCTGGAAATATTATAGATATGTGCTATCGGTATTGAATTTATCAAAAACTTTATTATTCAGACATTCGTGGAAAGGTGGTTATCTGCCAATTTAATACAGTGAATATTTTTTTACTTTTTATTACAAATTATCTGAAATTGCGAGTTGATTAGGTATGAAGAAATTAGGCAGGTGAGTGAACCACCAAATTCTCTCAAGTGAGACATAAAAATGAGAATAATTTAGATAATCTAAATGAAATGCAAATAACCCGATATTCTCAATTAATTAGTTAGCCCAGCGTTAATTAGTGATAAATACCAAATCGATGTCAGCAACTCAAATCTCAGAGATCAATCAGTCTAGTCCTATCTGAACAAGTCTTCTGATTTTCTAACAAAAATCTCCATTACAACGAATAGTTAATAACTAGCTGATCCAGAAAAATTCTTACCGCCTAACACTCAATAAATGAAGTGATACCTGTTAGCTAAACTAAATTCACGATTTCAATTAACGTGATGAAATGAACACAAAATTTTTATTCATTCCAATAATTATTAGGATATTATATATGTTTTCTTTAGAGGTACAGAATTTCAAGTTGGCATTACTGTTGATATGGAGACCGATTTAACAGCTGAGAAGTGATTTATTCTCAGTTTGGTTTGGCAATTCATCATGAATAGACTCACGCCTGAACAACGCTTGCAAATAGTGCAATTTAATTTCCAAAATAATGGTTCTGTGCGGAATACGTATCGCGCACTACGTCCATTTTATCGTCAACAAAAACGATATCATAACGTCCATCAGAGCAGTTAATTCGATTAACCATGGAACGTTTTCGCACCACGTTTACTCTTATTGATAACTGGCAACCCCAGAGACGCCGTACGGTGCAGAAGAAACTATTGCTACTGTAGAGCGTAGCATTGAGGAAGACCCGAATGAGTCCATTTTGTTTGTGCGAATTTTGTTTAGCGATGAAGCGCACTTCTGGTTGAATTGCTACGTCAACACACAAAACTGCCGCATTTGGAGTGGAGATAATCCTCAAATGTATGTCAAAACACCGTTACATCTAGAAAAACTGACTGTTTGGTGCGCCTTATGGGCTGGTGGAATCATTGGTCCCTATTTCTTCAGAAAAGATGATGGCCAGAACTTTACAATCAATGGTGATCAGAATAGAGCCATGAATACTAACTTTTTCATTCCTGAATTGAACAACCATGATGTCCAAGAGCTGTGGTTTCAACAAGACGGCGCAACATGTCACACAGCTCGTGCCACAATCGATTTATTGAAAGACAAGTTTGGTGACCGATTAATTTCACTTTTTGGACCTGTGAATTGGCCTCCAAGATCTTGTGATTTAACACCGCTAGACTACTTTCTGTCGGGCTATGTAAAGTCATTGGTCTATGCGGATAAGCCACAAACGCTTGACCGTTTGTAAGACAATATTCTCCGTGTTATTGCCGATATACGGCCACAAGTGTTTGAAAAAGTCATCGAAAATTGGACTTCCAGATTGGACTACATCCGAGCCAGCCGTGGTGGTCATATACCAGAAATCATATTTAAAATGTAACGCCACAAGATTATCTTTCGAATAAAAAAAATTCTTGTCAATCGAATGATCCATCGTTGTTTTATTGCAATTTACAGTTCTATATCTCTAAAAAAATCACCCTTTACAACAATCAGGCATTTCAATGTAGTCGACAAGATATCTGCTTCGATGACGCTTTGTATTTTGCTGCATCTGTTAATGCCTTTGTTATTATTATTTTTAATAATCTTTATTTTGCAATTGCTATTTACGTCTTCAAATTTATTATCATAAAATTAATTTTGACACTGAATTATTCTTATATTCACAATGAAAATATCATCAGTTATATTTTCAGGATCACAACACATTTTTCTGAATAATTTCTCTCATTTTTGATTTGGTTTTGTGTTGATACATTGAAAAATCTTTATAAAAAAACTTTTCATAGCTCTTGTTGTGTTGCATGAATATACGTAAAAACTATTCAGAATTGTGGAGTATAACGGAAAAAGCTTTAATTTCATTTTGAATATGACCTCAAGTGTTTTGTACATATTTCCTTGTGTAACTGATAATTAAAAGGTTTGAGACATTCAACATTTTTACAACGGGTGTATACCTTTGTAACGATTTAAAATACTCTACACTGGTTGTAGACATAAATGTTGAGACCGCATCGCATGAAATAATCGTAGTTCGAAATGCACCGATGTAGTACGCATGATAATCCGGTTATAAGTTCATTCCGGTAATGGATTCTGATCGAATATTGCCACTGATTACTTTTTTAGTTGCTAAATATATCTTTATAAATTGTAAGCAGTAAATGTTCCGAATTATTGATTATTTCTTCGCTTTTCAAGCAGTGAACCTTAATTACCCTTTGAAATGGTTCCGAAAGTCTTTTATTGATTATTTCTTCGATTAATGTTTTCAACATGTTTCTTCAACAGAATTTATGAACCCAAAATGGATGATTGAAAATCTATTTTCAATTTTTCCAAGAACTTGAAATCTTAAAATGGTCTCCAATATGAGAAATTAGCAGTTCTTGGAACAGAAAAGAAACTTCTTATTCCTTCCTTCATATACTTATTTATTAGTTTTGTCTTTATTAAATTGACTATACATATTGTTAAATAAATCGTGAAACATTAAGCCAAGAGTTTAATTTATTTTAATATTCAATTATTTCACCAAAGTTAAAGAATTCAATCTCATTAACTTAAGTCTTATTAAATTCTTTTTCCGTTCATTCATTTCCAATAATTAAGTCAAGTCTTTTATTTTTTCATTTTTTCGATTTGTTGCGTAAATACACATTTGTGTTTTTTTTCTTACAAAAACTAGTTTGCTCATCTTTCTAATTTTTTTATTCAAAGAGTTAACTGTTGTGAACAAAAATATAAATCTACACAATAGATCTGAAAGAATTTCATGAACTGATGTTTTTGGAATATATTTTAGCTATATTCCCTGGAGTTAAAACGGGAGTTTCAAATTAGGGTTTTACTATATTCCCTGAAGTTGAGGTTTCATTATATCCCCTGGAGTTGAAATAGAATTTCAATTTGAAGTTCCTCCAAATTTCGAGTGGCTTTCAAGATTTGGATTCCAAGCAGAGAACATCAGGACTCAAGATAAGAAAGATCTTCCATCTAAATTTGTTTGTCATCTTGAATCAGAAAGATATTGTATAGAAATTTTCAAATATAATTTCCAGTTTTACTGTCTATATTGTGCATAAATCAGGTGAATTTATATACGTCTCCCTAATTTCAGAGCTAGCCGGTGTTATCACCAACAATTTACAGGGGACTACGTTATACGTTTTTTATTTAAAAATATATCGCATAGCCCTATTTTGAACCCTGTGCAACACCTGTATGCTCCTTCCGTCAAGATTGTACAAAACTGTCGAACATAATTCTAAAGCGACTCAAAAATAGTATGGGGTGTTTTTTTAGAGGTATAGAACTTCAAATTGCAATAGTACAACGATGGATCATTAGATTGACAAGAATTGTTTTTATTCGAAAGATAATTTTGTGGCATAACATTTTGAATATGATTTCTGGCATATGACCGCCACGGCTGCTTTGGATGTAGTCCAATCTGGAGGTCCAATTTTCGATGACTTTTTCCAACATTTGTGACCGTATGTCGGCAATAACACGGCGAATATTGTCTTCTAAATGGTCAAGCGTTTGTGGCTTATCCGCATGGACCAATGACTTTATATAGCCCGACAGAAAGTAGTCTAGCGGTGTTAAATCTCAAGATTTTGGAGGCCAATTCACAGGCCCAAAACGTGAAATTAGGCAAATCACTTCTCAGCTGTTAAATCGGTCGCCATCTTCAACAGTAATGCAAACTTAAAATTCTATACCTCTGAAAAAAACACCCGTTATGACAAATGAGTAGTTTTACAGTATTTTAGAGTATTTCCTCGTAGTCTCCTAAAAATCGCGATTTTTTAAATTCTGAAATTATATATCATTAATATTACCTAATCCTAAATATTTCATTTCATATACACGCTCTAGGCTTATATCGTGATTTTTTATATTCACTTGAGCATTGATTTTGCCCAAGGATCATGTACTCCCAACTTGGGCATTAAATTGTCATCCATGACGGAAAGTTCAATTTTGAGGTGGAAAAACATTGCATTGTCTTTACCTGTTGGACTTATGTTGAAAATTATTCATCCGAGAAAATGGAGTACAGATCGAAATGGTTTATTACTCATTCTACAATTGAAAACTTCATCATGAATCACACAAATGTAGAAGATAATGCATTTATGAGCACTGGTAACGTGTTATTATACAACTCCACAGAATTTATTCAACAACGAAGGCAGATTAAAAATATTTCAAATGGAACGAAGTGAGAAATACACATTACTGCAATAATCCTTGAAGAATCCATAAAAACGTCCACCTACTGACTGAAATTAACAGTTCCCATTTAAAATAATCTCCTAAATAATAATTGATTAACTGACCAAGACAAGTTATTCAACGATTCCAATGATTATTGCAGGGAATAAGTCAAAAATGCGTAAATGATTGATGTTGCCATCTTTTACAACGGCGCACAATGAAGTATTTTAGGCCCACCAACTTTTGCTTTCCTGCATAAAGAGATACGCTATAAGCACTATCTCCGGTTCACATTTATTTGTCTGTAGATCTATATCAGACACCTGCCATAGCTGAGCACACAGCGCACAATGGCTCTGCATCTTTTCATTCTCATAATGTCACGAGACTATATTATTTTGAGGGGTTAAATGGTGGTTTTATTGTGCCTTCGTTCGTATATATTTCACGTTTATCTCAGGCTCATAAAAATATCATATTCCATAGAAAAGATGGAAAATAAATCAGAGGTGTATATTTTCAATTAGACAAAAACATTCATCAAAATCTAGTAGTAGGTAGAGTACCCCATTATCTAGATTTATTGTCATTTAATTTGAAAGATGATATACTTATGACTTCATAACATTGAGGAAGTATCAATGAATATGCTCGAAAAGCAACAGTAATTAGTTCGAAAATTCACAATTTCAACAAACTGCGATACAAAAATAGAAGAAGAAGATGCCATACTCACTTAAATTCACTATCGAAACGCTTTGAGAATAAGAAAACGCTGTATCCATTACCAATTCAATATCAAACCAAATCAAATTGAATCAGAAAGTCATCTTTATCTGTGTTAATATCTGGTTGCATTTTTATGGGACCAGTGAGTAAATATAGAATATTCTCTATTGCCATAATTGTGGTATCAATGACATTAGTTGAGAGTTTTGTTCTTAAAATCTGTTGAAATCGAATTGAAATTATAGAGAACTGCATCAATTCAGATTTTTCCAATTTTGATCTGAAATTATTCTGTAGTAGTGATTTACATCTTATTTTACAATTCAAATGCTATAATTTCTGCTATTATATGATTATCTTGGTCTATAGCATTGCACATATACATTGTGATTATTCCTTGCTTCAAGAGGGTGTTTATCACAACTCAACTGACACTTACCCCTACGTGAATCAGCATAAATAATACCCCTATTTAAACTGAAATAACCGGATAGAGTTAGGATATTCAAACTAGTGAAATAATAGGTCCAGTATTGCCGATGCTGCAGAATATCAATTATCCTTATCGCTTTTTTCTGGAATCCAAATAATCTTTCAAACTCAGTATAATGTCTTCAGACTACAATGTGATATCTCTGAAGTTCTCACACAGTATGAAGTAGAGTAATTTGAGTACGTTCTCAGATATGCACAAGGATGAAGCCGTCAAATGGAAACACATAGGCCAAATTGCTACTTCGAGAGGACCAATCTTAGACCAATTATACGTCCAATAGAATTGTATCGATATTTTTATCGAATCTCAAGCCCTGAAACTCTAGCCACGATTGAGGACACCTTCAGTGCCAGAATTGTTATTTTATAAGTTAATTTCATAGCGATTCAGAGGTGTCCTTTAATAATTGGTACTCTAATATTGGTACAATAATTGTTAATTTAATTGGTACTCGATGAAGGAGCATGTCAAAGTCGAATGTGAACACGAAGTCTGGGCTGTCAAAACAAATGTTCGACTTGTTATCTTGGGTGAAAGAAAGTCTCGTGTACTCCAGGTAGGTACGATTGGTGTAAATGAATATTCAAATTAACTCAACACTAGTAATGGGATCAGCTTGCTTGATAGTAATAATCTGTCCACTAGTTTCCAGGTTGTTATAGCAAAATAATCCTTGTAAAATAATTGAACTGGAAGATGTCACTTGAAGTCTATGTTCTCGACAGTTTTTTGAAATGACCAGATTGAATTTTTGCAAAACATTGCCGCGCAAATCAATGCATAAAAAAACCTCTAATCATTGTACTATATTCCAGATAAGGTGAATAGCTTTTCAAACGCTGCATTATAATTTTAAAAAAATGAGAGTAGTGGTGCATATCAAGGGTTGAATCTTATAACGTTAACACATTCCATCACAATATCGTCACTGATTTTAAACTAATCAATTGTATTTTTTTTATGATTTAATCAGAAGAACAGTAGCCGGACGGTATAATGAGGCTCAGTGCTGGTGGAGCCTAAGGTGTTTTTGGGCTGTTCGGAATTGGCTTTAAACTATAGGTCCAATCAGAGCTTTATAGCTCTCTGACCTCGACTCTTTTATCAATAATAATGATAGTAGCTCCTGAAGTGGATTCATTTCGATTTCGACAGAATGAATGATATATATATATATATATATATATATATATATATATATATATATATATATATATATATATATATATATATATATATATATATATATATATATATATATATATATATATATATATATATATATATGAAATATTTTTTGTGCTGTTCGGAATGAAATATTTAGAAAATGAACACTATCATTTGAAAAATTGTCCAATCAAGAGAATGTTATAGTAGAGCTATCTGACCTCGATGTGATGTCTCCTTCAAGGGATAAATGTTAGAGAAATATTGAAATCGAACTGATGGAATAATAATGAGTACGTCCATCGAAGTGAGGCAACGATTTCAACCCCCAAGCATCTTCTTGTGACTTCAAGTGGAAGATCGTAGAGTAATGAATACTCTACGATTCCATCTATAGAAATCAGTAGAAAACACCTCTTTCGGATTACAGACACACCAAGTATCAAAATTTCACATATCTTCTATACCCGTAGGTATCTACTAAATTGCAATGTCTATTTGACAAATATCATCGAACGATGTTTTTAAATGTCAATATTATCAATTCCCTGAAATACGGGAATAAACGCGAGCGTACTACTAACGCAACCTATTGACATTTAAAAACATCGTTGATGATATATCGAATATATATTTATTATTATTATGTACGATTGTTCCCCATGATGGAGAGCGACTAAACTTGAATTCTTCGAATGGTATAGTTCCTTGCAGAACGAAAGGACTTTTGCTTCATCATTTATTTTAATGCCTCCCATTCACAAAAGCTCTTCATCTCTTGATTAATTTCTCTCTAGTGTTCATTTTCTATATATATATATATATATATATATATATATATATATATATATATATATATATATATATATATATGTATATATTATTATTATTATTATTATTATTACGATTGTTCCCCATGAGGAGAGCGACTAAACTTGAATTCGTAATTATTAGGACTTTTGCTTCATCATTTTTGCCTCCCAAAAACGCTTCATACTCTCAGATTGACGATTCGACTTTGGCTCAAACTTCACATGTGCGATTTTATATCAACATTCAGTGCGATTTTCGAGATTTTTTATATTGATCTGTTGTAGATCCTTTCGGACCCCTTTTAGCCGCTCTGTTCCGCATTTACTATTCATAATTATATCGAGTAGAGTCTTCGGTATTCTAGGCTGTTTCATTATGTTACTGTTTCTTCCGTTATCGTATTTGTCTTTTGATACAGTTCATTCTGAGGTCTTTCCATCCAAATGCCGTTTCTTTTGATGGGCCCGTAAATCTTTCTGAGAATTTTTGTTCTTGTTTTTTTTATTTCTCTAATTCTTGAATGACCGTCAATAACCATTGTTTAAGATGCGTGGATTGCTTCTGGAAGAATTGTTGTGTTATAATGCCTCAATTTGGCGCATCTCGATATGCACTTTTAGTTATAGTGAGCCATGTTAGTTTGTAGGTCCTTTGGAGCTTGGTAACTCTCTGTTCATTAGCGATTCGGTTCAAACCTGAGGACTATATAACTTCTCCGAGTTATTGAAAATGGCCGACTTGCAGAATTTCACCATGTTTTGTGATATTTATTTTCTGGTTTTCCTTTCCATGTATTTGGTTTTATCATAAGAAATTTGTAAACCGGTTTTCTGAGCAATTTCATGTAGTTTTTCTACGGCGAGAATGGCTTCAGTTCTGTTGTCTGTGAGGATAACAATATCGTCCGCAATATATATATATATATATATATATATATATATATATATATATATATATATATATATAATCATTTGAATCAATTATCTAATTTGCAAATGAAGGATCAACTTGATTATATATTTGTTGAATTAAATCATATAAATGAATAAGTTACTAATATTCATTTTACATTTTGCGTATTTAAAATTTTCTTTCAGTGCGGTGAATCATTTCCACTCTAAGTTGTCCCAAATCCACAACAATATTCACAGCACCAACCACCACTATTTTGACTAACGCTGCACTGACGTCACCTGCGCCGCTTTCCTAGGAAGTGCGGCGGTTTCTCAAGTGATTGATCAATTTATTCGTCAAAGTCGTTCATCAAGTCAAATTCGTTACCCAGTTGAAAAAGCAGATTGAAGAAAATATGTTTATTATACTAAATATTGTCGTCTTTGACCTGCACGTCGTAGGTGACATTAGATTCATTGAACTATATAAGCGTCTACTTCTGAAAATATGCGATCTGGACATAGATACGCAATTAAACTGATTCCATCATCATCAATTACCGAGTTTGATTTGATAGTGAATAAGCAAATTAACAAATGGATTCAATTATCATAAGAATAATCTTTATGATAAATTGACGCTGAAATTGCTCTTACGATATACATTTACACTGGTTCAATTTAATACATATTAATACAACTTAATATTAGATTGTTTAACAAGTTATTAGGAGTGGTAGTTTTTCAGTAAATATCCGATGATATATAAAATGTTCCTAAACGAGGCTTCGAATGAACTGCCTCTATGACATTAACCTCAAATTTTTCTTTAAATAGCAATGCGATGAAGAGGATTCGAGTGGAAACATGAATATGCATAATTAATAAAATTTGATAAAATTATTTAAGTATTGAAAAATCAATTACTAATTTGTTTGTAGGATTGTGTTGATAACTATTTTTAATAATAATAAGTTCTTTATTCTCAACAGGTATTATACCCAATTACAGAAAATAATAACATAATGCTGAACACTAACTAAATAATTAAAATGAAAGTTACATAAAAAAGAGCTCAATTTAATCTAAAAACTGAAACAGTAACTAATAACTAAGTAAAAGCTTTTGATGAAATAATACAAAGAAGTCAATCTAAATCAATTCATTTTAGTCAAGTTCCTTTGTTCACATAACTCCTAATAATAACTTATATGGAGTCAAAGTTAATGTTACAATTATTGGCAACTCTATTGAATATAGACTCCATTAACCAAATGGGGGATTGTATTAGCGAGTTGGTCCTTGCAGTCTCTAGGTAGAACACGAAATTTCAAAGCGGACAAGGAGGAGGACAATAGATACTGTTGTGCAAAATGTGTAAAAAAATTTGAGTGATAAAGTTTCTCTCCTGCTCTGCAATGAGATTACACTAAACCGACTCAATAATTCGTTATGATTGACTCCTCTCAGTGGATAATCCACTTTATCCTCTCTCCAAATTAAAAATTTGAAGAACCTTCTCTGAAAGGCCTCAAGATGGGATGGATGGCAAGTGTAAATAGGATGCCAGATAATGCTACCATACTTCAACTTGCTACGGATTAGGTAATAAATAGTCCTATAGAATGTTGAGAAATGATCGAAATATTTATCATTGCATATAACGAGTCCAACAATTGAAATGTTGCTAATTAGTTCCTATCCCATTTGCTTTTTTTCCTTTTCGAATTCTACCTAACCAAATGGCTATTACTCTATTAAGGATATAAAATTATTACTTAATCAAGTTCTAATATATTTAACCGACCCCTATTGTGATAATTCTGAGTAAATCAATGTATAATAGAGGAATAATTCCTCAACAGCCTGTATTCATTATAAAATATTTGAGCGTTCATTTAGATCTATTCTTAGAACCCCTTCATACAATTTACATTGATCACTCTGAAACATTGGGGTAGGGGTAATTAAGTACGGCAAATAACAGTGAAATAACTTTATTTGATCAATTCGATTGTTTGTGAACAGTTACGTCTTCGTATGCATATACTGGCATTTATTTTGCGACCAATTTGAAATTGGGTAGTGTTGTTTTTTATTTGTTTTCCTTTTTCCAAATGTATCCGGGTAAAACGTATTTCACTCTTTTCGAAATGTAAGTGTATCTCCGAATTCTAAAGATCATAGCATCCTCAATAAATTCTAAAATATTTTCAGATTTCGTATCAGTTACTCAGACATGTCCCGATCAAATATCTGCCAAATGGATAGTGAATGATGACATTCGTGAATTTCAAAGACGACTACAAAGGAGGAAATATATTGCTATAATGGCTGTCAGAAGCGAAAAGAACAAACACTCGAATATTTCCCTTATCTCGAACACTCGAGATGAAGAATTGATCACATTCTCCACTGTTTCAGATATATGATATAATTCAATGCAAAGGAAAATTTTAGATATCAGTGCCATTATTTTCCGTCTTCTATAGAAAAAGCTTTTATCGTATCACACAGGGTTTTATTTTTCAAACGCTTGTCATGTGGAGGCAACCGTTATTGCCATGGCCGTCTGGTTCTTTGATGAAATAATTTTTGAATGCATATACTGAGCATTAGAGACAAAGGCAACTACTATTTGCAAAAAATTCATTTCTACTTATACCTGCGACATTATTAGAAGAATTCACATTTATAATTCTACAATTAGACGTATTTTTTATGCCACATGATGCTTTGAACATTTAGTTCAAAGCATATTTATACAAAAGTCTTTCCTTATAAGTACACTCGAATCGAATTTTTTTTCTCGAAAAATGCAACCTAGCAATATGCAGCATAGCCACATAACACGCGTAATTCGTGGGATACAGGCCGAAATGCTCGAAAAAGTGACGCAAAATTGGACCTTCCGAATGGACCATTTGATACGGAGCAGCGGACAACATTTACATGAAGTTATCTTTAAATTGTAAATGGCAAAGGCCAAGTTATCAATTTCAATGAAAATTTTCAATATATGATGCAAATTGAGTGTTTTATTCGATTTGAAATAAAACTACGCCTACAAAATCACCCATTTATATATATATATATATATATATATATATATATATATATATATATATATATATATATATATATACATATATAGTTATGGTAAAATTTCATGCAATCTCTATAATGATATAGAAATAGAAAAAGTTCAATTTTTTCTCAAGGTGATGCTTCTAAGCTTCTAAACTGATTGTTTCGACAAAGTCATATTGTTCATGCATTTCATTTTGTAAAATTTTAAAGATATATACAGTTTTTTAGATATAGGTAATTTCATTTCAAATAATATGTTTATGTTGTTACATTTGTTTCAAGAGTTGATAATCTATAATATTTTTATTCACTTTTCAACACAGCACATTTTAATAACAATCACTTGTATTTAGTTAAGTATGTAATGTTCATTCATTTAGATTCTTATAATTATGTATTTCTGGTATCTCATTTCTTGTCACATAATAGTATTCATATAATGCATTTGTAAAATCTACTTCCAAAATTTCATCAAATAGATCTACCTTTCAATCAATAATAAAGAGTAGTTTAATTTGGAACAGTAATCTGGAAATTCAAATATATATAATAAACATAATTCAAATATATTCCACCTTACCAAAATGATACAATTTATAATAATGATTATTTAAAATGTTCAAATATATTGTATACATGATTTCATTTATAAGTATGAATTTTTGACATCTGTAAAATCATAACATAACCTCAAATACGAAGTTTGGAAACAGAAGCACCATAGACAACATAATTGAAATTGAATGGAGAATCACAGAAATCAAGTTTATACAGGATATTCGAAAATTTTACATCAGAGATTGCTTTGAAATATATGTCCGAGAATCATGAGGAATTTTAGAACAATTGATAGAGGGACGCGAAGCCAAGAAGTTTTAGGAAATTGAGTTGGTGATTGAGAATGAAATTTGTAAGAATAAATCGAAAAAAAAAAAATAATTTGCAAAATAGAAGTATATCAAATTTATAAAAGAAAGTTTAGAAAAGTTTGAGAAGAGGAGTTGAAAAAAAATTCGAAATTGGCAAAAATTGGCAAAAATTAAGTTATGGAATATAAAAATCAGAAAATTGGAAGAAAGTAGTCTGGGGTGTTAGCGTACAAAGAAAAAGGAAGGGAGCTCGAATAACAAAATGGTACCTCAATTAAATATTAAATTAATGATTGATTACATAAAAAGAGGCCATTTCAAATATTATATTAAGTTTATTTTAGTTGTAAGAAGTTAAGAGTTCGTTTGATATTTCCTTTTTAAATTATTGTTGTAATTAAAGTGTATGTTTAATAATAAAATAGTTAAAATAGAAAATATTATTTTTTAAAGAATTTCCAAAAAAAGAATCCACCCTGAGAAAGAGTCAACTGAATAGAATTCAAAATTCATAAGAAAATTGATAATAATAATAATTAATAAAAAATAAAAACTTGATAAATTGACTACGTGGTGACTTGATCATTACTTTTCGAATTTTGAAATATAATTTTGGAGATTTTGGACATTTATTCATTCTTGATGGCAACGGACTTCGTGGTCACAATTTAAAGCTAAAGAAGGAATCATTTCATACATCTAGGCCGCAGAACTTTTTACCTAATCGTGTATTCAGTGTATGGAACAGTTTACCAGCTGAAGTTGTGAACTCTCAGTCAGTTAACGTGTTCAAGAGGGTGGTAGATGAATTTTTGTTTTCATTTTGAGAAATGGTTTTTGTCATATATTTTCATTGTCAATGTTTACTTACTGATCACTATTTTTTTTCCTCTTGTTGTTATTGGTTTTTGCTTTTCTCAAATGTTTATCTAATGTATTATCCTCACATTGCAGTATTCTGTAAAAAGTGTTAATGGGCTTATGGGTCTTCGGACCCCTGCCTTTAATTATATGTAATAATAATAATAATAAATAAAATCATATCAATATATATATATATATATAAAGGATGGTCCTTCGGTTACTCCATCGATCCATATATGGAAAAGTATACTTGGGACAAATCTGAAAATTGGGTGTAAACTAATGTGGATAGGGGTCATCCGTCTAAAATATTTCAAGATGGTGGCACTTCCGGTGATAACGGAAGTAAATGTCAACTTCCGTGATTTAAATAGAACACCCTATTTGTTATTGCATTTTAATAGACAACCCTTGTGCTATAGTATTTATTTGGTAATGATTGTTATTGTTGAACATGTGGCTATTAGACGATGGAGAATAAAAAAATAAATTTTAGAGAAATAAAAAAATATTGAAATTGTATACTTTGAAGGTATATGAATATAATCATATATATTTATATATATATATATATATATATATATATATATATATATATATATATATATATATTTCTTGAAATTTATTTATTGCCTGTTTAAGATATTTTATTTTGAAAGTTTTTTATTAGTTTTGACAAAGTTGTAATATAACAACGAATCGTTAACAAAAATAAAATTTTTCATATCAAAAAAAGCCTGTTTTTTCTAAAAACTTTCAAAATAAAATATATATATATATATATATATATATATATATATATATATCATATATTTACATAAAAATTATAATCATAAATTATATTATATAATAAATAATAATAAGTTCTTCATTCTCAACAGCTTTAATACTCAATTACAGAAAATAATACTCAGTGTTGAATAATAACTGAATAATTAAAATGAAAAAGATATCACAAAGAGCTCCATCCAATCTAAAAAAACTAAAATAGTAACTCAAAACTAAATAACACCATTTAATGAAATATTACAAAGAACTAAATCTAAATCAATCAATTTTAGTCAATTTTCTTTGTTCACATAACTGCTAATAATAACTTCTATGGAGTCGAAGTGAATGTCAAAATTATTGGCCTCTCTATTGACTGTAGACTCCGTAAACCAAATGGGGGATTCTATTAGCGAGATGGTCCTTGGAGTGTCTAGGTGGAATAATTCTGTAGTACGAGAATTTTGCCTAGGAATACGGAATTTCAAAGCGAACAAAGGGGAGGACAATCAATACTATCACAAAAATTTGAGTGATAAAGTTTCTCTTCTGCTCTGCAATGAAATTAAACTAAATCGATTCAATAATTCGTTATGATTGACTCCTCTCTGTGGATAAACTTTACCCTCCCCCCAAACTAAGAATTTCAAGAACTTTCTCTGATTGATCTCAAGATGGCGTTGATGACAATTGTAAATAGGATGCCAGATCATGATGCCATGCTACATTTTGCTACGGATAAGGGTATTAAATAGTCCTATGAAAGCCGACAATATCGAGAAGTCTTTGTCATGAATTTGCCAGTTCTTCCAATTTGAATTGTGTTTTGAATTGAATCTCTTTAGTTTTCTTTTTATATCTATTATCATCTTTTATCAAATACAAACTCCTCAGATAATTTTTATTCTCACGAAAGTCATTCCGTCTCTGCTTATAAAATTTATCTATTAAAACACAAAATCAATTTGAATAGTGAATAGTTCCTACTGATTTGAAGGATTCTCTCTGTTACGCGATGTTAAGAAATTTTTCAACAGTTGGAATGAAGTCGTTGGGGATGTACGTATCCAACCGTTTTATTAATTACGTTCCTAAATTCTTGTCTAGTATAAATCGTGACCGCAATTATTACGCTACCCTACCTGACGAACCAGAATGTGAGTGGACATCGTACTTGGTTTATGTGGAAGTTATCGTTAGATCTTATCCTGAAGTGATCTTATCTACGGAAATTCTTCCGTAAAAACTCTTTAGTATCTCACATCAAGCCGCTACCGTTACGAGCTCATACTTCGACAGGGGAACGATAGCTGTCCATCCAATTATTTTCCAACAGGTTATAATCTTTAATTCGATTGAGTTATAACATAACTGATTATTACTAACCATGACAATATTGCTCATAAACTTAAAGGAGCCGTAGATTAAAAGCTTATACGGAGAATATTTATTGCGCCATTTCGTTACTATGACCATAACAAGACATTCGTGATGGGTAATTTGATTTATGTGGGGAATTACACTTGGATATGTTTTATTGAGGTTTAAAGTGTATACATTTTCAGTTATAATATGCATACGTATATATTTTTATCAACACCTAGTCGACCATGTAAACGGTGTACTGTAATAGTTGGGAAATATTCAGTTATTACTAGTGGAATAACAGATTAAAATATCGAGTTAGAATAGTATGAAAAGTAAAAAAGTATTCATTTTGAACTTTCCAGCAATGAAATTATTTGAGTAGGTGTTGATACATTAAAGCCAATACTTGCTAAAAATTCATTAAAATAAAATATAGGTTAATTCAAACACTTGAACTTTTGATGATAGTCTATTTCATTGAATAACAACCACAATCGTTTTGTCGGGTTTCCGACTCCTCAGGAGCTCAAAAACGGCTGAAGAAAGCGGAAAACAAGAGAATTTTCACATTCAAAAAGGAAAGACCAGAACTGTCACCGTAATCCATACGTTAAATAGTACATAACAGCAATGGAAAATTAAAGAAACCATTAAGAAACAACTGAACCACTGAAATAATCAGATCATCGTAGCCATTCATCCACTTCTTCAATCCATAAATTAAAATAATTTTTTCTGTTTTCATTTCCAAATCTTCACACAAACTCAATTCGTTTCATTGTCTCTTTGTATGCAATTTAGAAAATTCTGAGGTTTTCTCAAAAAGCTGTATTATATTCATGGAATCCCTTCTGTCATTGTTTAAACATCTTTTACACTCAGATACTCTGAGTCCAAAGTTTCTGTCAATTTGATCCATAGGACCTTATGATATGGACAACAAGTTAACTCATAGATGTTTGACTTCTACAGAAATTTTTTCTTCATCATTTCGAGTACTATATTCACTTAGGATATGCTATGTTCTAAGATGTTGGTTCGATAAAAAAAATATTCAAATTTCGAATGTCATTCAAGAATTAGTATACGTAAATTGATACAGTTGATTAATGTAGCCATTACACAATCTATCTATTCATTTGTTTCATTTTGTATTCAACAGCCCACTCAACAACTTCAGCCAATTACAGAATGGAAAAATACAATTGAATTTGCAACCTATATAAAAAATGAAGACAACTGAAACTTGAAGAGAAATTCATAGAAACGATGTTACGAAAACACACGAAAATGTTTTATCGGAAAATCTTTGCAAACATTTCATGAACATAAAACAATGACACCGTATAATGACCCTAAGTCATTTAATGAAGTGAAGAAATAGTATAAACATTAGTGCGAGTTAGAGGTGGATAAAAAACTTCGACTAGCAATTCTCTGCACATGAAAATTAATGAGAGAAATGAGAAAATAATAATCAACCTAAACACTTTTGTTGTGAAAGTTATTCTCAAATGTGTTTGATGTAATGAAACATCGAACCTAGTAACGATCTCGTTCCGGATAATCTTCATCAGAGCAAAACCATGAATATTTCTCAAAATGTCTTCAAACAAATTCAAAATTTTATATATCAGACACTTATCCTGGATTCCAAGCACCATAAGCATTTTGTTGTTTCGACCATATTGAGATTTAGAATAGAAATACATAGTTGATTTAGATTGGGACGTTTATTCGAATGTCGTTCAACAAATTATTGAATAATAGCGTACCCGAATCTGAACACTGTGGAACTGCAGACATCTTATGAATTCCGGTTGAACCCGGAAAAACAAATAATTGTCTTGACAGTAGGTAGGTTGAAAACAAGCTAACATTCTTGATCGTACAAAGCGTCCAAATTTTTTAAGAAGGATATCATGGCTAACCTGCTTGGTCAAATGATTCTGTGGGTAGTACTTGTTGATCTTTTTCTTGAGAAATCATCAATAAGATGGAGAGGATATCAATCATGATGTGTAATCTATTTCATAATATGTAATTCTTCATTATAGTTCTCTACTAGAGAAGATATATCCTTTCCAATAAAATTCTTTCAAGTTTCGGGTCAATTGACTACACGATATGTGCGGAATATTATCTTTCTTAGGTTTCTCGTGGTTATGATTTGTTCTCTATATCCTATCTTTGTCTTCCTATAAGAGAATTTAGGAAATTGCATTACATATTCAATCCCGAAGCAACGTCACATGAATTAGAGTGCTACTGACAGTTAAATGAATGCCGAATTCAACAAAGATAAGGAATAAACTTTGAGAACGTTGGAAATTCGAAATGTATGTGAGTGCTTAATATGCAGAAGACTGGTCCTCTGCCAGTTGATAGAAAATATTGAATTTTCTGGGACCTGATAAACTTTATGAAACACGGAGATGGGTGAGACAATGATTCAGCGCTTCAAGATAAACTTTTAAACCTAGACACGTAAAATATTTGGAAAACTTCTTAATCGAATCACTAGAAAATTGTCTACATAACTTTTCCGAAACTATGTGTAACTATATAACAAGTATATATTACAATTCTCTCACTGTGCTTCTCCACATTCGAAAGGAGTGCTGCGGTTAGTTTTATCGAATAAAATATTGAAGGAATCTGGTAAACATTTGTCAATATTTGAATTAAGGAGGAATATCATGAAGACTCGGTCGGAGACACACTAACGTGCATTACCCTAGAGAAATCAGAACCATATAATGATATATCTTCTCTCTATAAGTTGTTCAAATATGGAAGTCGACTATGTCTGTGAATAAAAAGGTTCCAGAAAACAGTATTTCTCCGACTTTTTCCCTTATTGAACAATTTGTGTCTCAACAAATCCATTGATGACTTTAGATAAATTCCCACAATTCATCAGACTGTTAGACAAAAACTCTTCAGTGATTTCAAACACTTATAAACAGTGGCGGCGAGGCAGGGAGGACGTTGATCCCCTCTTTCAGCGGAAATATTCACCACCTTTATAAAATATTATATTTAATGAATATTTATTTATTAAATATAATATTATTTATGGAAATATTTACCTTAGGCGAAACAGTACCCTTATCAGGATTATTTTGAGAAGCGCAGTTTGGTTGGACTCAATGGTTTATAACCTAATTTTGTTATCTAGTTTTAGATTTCAATACATCTACAATCTCTCACACACGCGATGTATACCTGCGCTTAAACTCTGGTTTAAAACCTGAGTGACTGCTAAGTGAGAACTGAATGTTAGTGTATGTACCACCCCCCAGTTAGCTACAGTGAAAATGGGATGGGTTAATTGAGTAGGAAAAATTTAATGCCAGGCGTCAGAGGTTTGAAAGTTCTCGGTACAATTCCATTGGTTTTCTGTTGGATGAAACAAAAACTCCACTAATCTTAAACTAAGTTCTTAATCTTTTTTTTTTATTCAATAAAAGAATGGCCTTGAGAACCGTCATTAACCAACATAATTCAGTCGATCTGGTAAATTTTATGAAAACAGAAGCAAACGAAGCAATTATTTTGCAACGAAATATCAAATTTTTATGCCAATAGAAGTGACGTGATTAAATAAAAGCTTATAGATCTCCAAGTTGTGAAGCGATAATAAAAAGGCTACATTGAAAGGCTGATTATACTTTATCGTTTTCTGAATATTCTGTGGTAGTGTTATGCATTATATGCATGTCTATTCTATGTAAATAAACGGGACTAAGAAAATGACCGCTTCATAGTCGACTCACCGTCTTGATATAAGCTCTTCCATACTTGGCGACTTTGAACCAAACTTTTGTTAACGGATTTGGCTGTATGGACTTGTAAAATTTGCTTTTATCTAATGATTGAAATTCATCTGTCCATTTCCTCATTATGGAGATCTTATGTTTGTGAAATAGATCTGTATATACGTACTTCATAGGGGTGATTCTGTCTTTACAGGCAATTTGCTGCGTTGTATACTATCTCATTTCCTAACACACTTTGATGTGATTTAACCCACATGAACTCTATCTGGAAATCTCTCTGATTTAAGTTGTGCAAGCTAAGGAGTATTTTTTTATGGATATAAGAGAAGGAGTGATTGCATTTAATGTTCTTTGAAGACAAAAGCGCACTTTACTGTCTGAGATAACCACACATTTGCGATTTGCTTGATCCATGGAGTTTATTCCAAATGTTCCAATGCTACCAAATGGCAAGTAGTTCCCCATAAAAATTGAAAAATAATTTTTCAAGCAATAATATTGGAAGTACATGCATTTGAATCATAAATTCAAATCATCCAACAGCTGAACATCCTGATTTGGAGGCATCAGTGTAGATTCTATGATATTCTGGAAAATGGGAGTTTATTAATATGGTAAATTTCTCTCGAACATTAGACGAATACGTGGGAACGAAGACAAAACCTGAGTGACTGCTAAGTGAGCCCTTAAAGCTAATGAATTGTACCACACCAAAGTTAGCTACTGTGAATATGGGGTGGGTTAATAATGTAAGAAAAATCAAATGATAGGCGCCAGTGGTTTGAAAATTCTCGGTATAATTTAACTGGTTTTGTGGTGGATCAAACAACAACTCCACCAGATCGAACATTTCTTAATCTTAGTTCTACCTAACAGTAATATCCACTTGGTTCAATAAATGATAATATGATTTTATATATAGATATATATTAAATAGAAAATGAAATTAATAATGTGAAATGCAAAAAAAATTGAACAATTAAAAATAAAATATGAATTAATTCTGTCTCAGCTAAGAGGACAATCGACACAACAAAAAATTATAATGAATGTTTAAATAAAAAGGAATCTTCAGCATGTAAATTAAACAGTTAAAAAAAATTAAAGTAAATTCAAGGTTAACGAAATAAAAAAAATCAAATATTAATTGACTCTTCAAACAGTCTGCTGTAATACCCTCACCCCACCAAGCGTACTCAAACTTCCAGCATTAGGTTCAAAGATCTATTCTGCCAAACCTTCTCTCTCAAAATGGTGATTCTCAATATTTCCAGTACTCAAAGAAAAGGGCGAAATTCAAAAGAAGGAAACGTGAAAGTGAAAATAAAAATAAAAACCGCAATACTGTGTATCAACAACACGTGCTTTGATCCCCTGAAGGGATCAAGAGAATCTTGGGAAATTTTGAGAATCAAGGTAATCAAGATTTCTTCTCTTCACAATTCCCAAATAAATAACAATGCGAGAAGAATTTAACGGTCATCAAATTATCCCAGCCCTGGGTACTTATTCTTTTCAACAAAGCTAAATTCCACAAAAAAAAAGTATATAATTTGATGAAGGTCTCAACACGTCTCCTATCTTAATGATAATTATATTATGATGATTTTTCAAAAAAAAAAACAGCCAACTTTTTTTTCTCAGTCAGGTTAACTTTCCGTCATCTTACAATCAACACAACATGACAATCAGACCTACCTAACAGTAGCCTGAATGAGTACTTACCTAACCTAAAACTAAAAAAAACTAAACGCTCCTCTCACCCTTTCGGGCGAAAAAATATGAATCTAAACAAAATTATAACGTTATAGGTTCACTGTCAAGTTGAATTTCTCGCAAACTTCTGAAAACTCACGTTTTGAGAAAAACAAGCTATCTCCTCAATGTCATGTGGAATTATTACTGACTGCTTCAATGAAGTGCTGTGCTCCTCTGAGTTCTGTGTTTGGTTAAGAAATCGATATTTAGTCTTCAAAAGAAGCATAATTCATACCAATCGATAGTGATCTTTTGAAGAAATAGATATTACAGTTGAAACCGCATATTCACTACCGTGGATGAAGCTTTTGCAGCTCTTCTTCACTATCCCTTCGTCCATTGCAGCCGTTCAACAGTCTACTCTTACGAAAACGGTGAAAAGCCAAATGAAGAAATCAATGTTGAAAGAGCGTTCATCATATCAAGCTATATTGGCCCATAAAAAAACATATATCCTAAAATATCAACTCAGAAGAATATATTGAAATATATGATAGCGTAATCAAATTCATATAACATTATTTCAAACTTGTGAAACTGAATTTAGTTGATTGAGGAGGGAGAAACAACTCCATATCGAACGATTGATAAATTTAAAATTTGTTTAGAGATTTTCATTATACTCAAATTATATCCTTTCCGTTCGAAACGTGAACGACTAAGTTTGTGAGATAAATAGCGCAACGAAAATACCTACCGACGCATCCACGTTTAAGAAGGATTTCCTTGCCGGAGGTATATCCGCTGCCGTAGCCAAAACTTCGGTTGCACCCATCGAATGAGTCAAACTGATTCTGAAAGTACAAGCTGCATCTAAAGAAATTGAAGCCGGAAAGGAATACAAAGGAATAAACGATGCATTCGTTAGGATCCCTAAAGAACAAGGTTTCTTCAGTTTGTGGCGAGGTAATCTTGCCAATGTACTCAGGTATTTCCCAACCCAAGCTTTGAATTTTGCATTCAAAGATGTTTACAAACAGATTTTCATGAGCGGTGTTGACAAGAAAACACAATTTTGGAGATATTTGCTGCAAACTTGGCTTCTGGTGGAGCTGCAGGAGCAACATCTCTCTGCTTTATACCCATTAGATTATGTTCATACTCGTTTGGGAGCTGATGTAGGAAAAAGTTTATCAGAAAGACAATACACAGGTCTATTTGATTGTATGAGCAAAACAGTTAAAAGTGCTGGACCAGTTGGTTTGTACAGAGGATTCCTTGTTTCTGTACAGGGTATTATTATCTATACAGCATCATATTTCAGTTTCTGTGATACTGCTAAAGGAATGTTGCCAGACCCCAAAAACACACCATTCATTATTTCCTTGATTGCTCAGGCTGTGACAACAGTATCTTGTATTACTTCCTATCCCTTTGACACAGTCCGAAGGCTTATGATGATGCAGTCTGGTACAGCCAAGGGAGACGTTATGTATAAAAATACCCGCGATTGCTGGATGAAGAGTGCCAAAAATGAAAGTGGTACTGCTTTCTTCAAGGGAGCCTTCTCAAATATTTTAAGAGGAAACGGAGCTGCGCTCGTACTCGTCTTTTACGATGAAGTTGAAAATCTACTAAAAAACTCCAAACTAGATAATTTTAATTTTCAAATGTATTACGAAAGAAGTCCATTCCACCTCAGCATTCCTCCAAATAATGTCATTGTATTCTTGGACTACTTTTGTTTGAAGTAGGAATAGAAGTACTTGACCTAAATTGTACCATATTTTTGAAACTATACTGTGTTTTATATAATTCCATGTATAAAACATTTACATTTCCATTTTGTTGGAAAATTTAAAAATAAACTATTTACTAGTTAAAATATGTGAAAATTTTTCTCCTAATCACATTCAGTATTCAAGTGATGATTAATTATGATATTATTTTGAACCTATTTGGATGTATAGTAAAAAAATTCTGATTCAATATCAGATAATTTCGCGCAGTACACATTTTTTTCGGTATAAAATACCTTCTTCAGGTGAAACACTGAGTACAAGAATGGGTTCATTAATTCTATTCATATACTATTACTGAACTAAGGCTTTAGTAGTGGGGAGTTGTTAAATTCCAGTTGTTCGCTGAATGCTAAACCTCATATCTAATAACTTCTAAAACTTTCAGAAAGTTGACTTTCAATCCTTTGTCGTCTATGTGTAGGATCTCGCAATCTTTCTTGAAATGATGGTTATCTTCAATACATTAGTATTAAAATGTAGAATATAATTCTTTGTTGTCGTAGATTCTTAGGTGTTCTCTCATTCTTGTATCAAATGTTCTATATGTGTGATGTAACTTTTTCCAGATTCACAGGTTAACTTATAGCCACCCGAATTTGATGATGCTTTGCTCGATCTATCTTTGTAGTCTCTTATAAAATTCCCTAATGTATTATGTGTATCATTTTATGTGTCCAATAAGGGTGAAACAAAATATTGCGTATGGGTTGTTTTATGGTATATAGCAAATTCTAATCTAATACTGTGGTTTCAATTTGTTAAGTTTGAAAGTTTATCGATATATATATATATTTTTTCGCATGTAAATTTAATATTTTTGTTTAGATAATTTTAGAAATTATACAATTGCCTATCCGTCCTTTTGGAAAATAATAGTATTTGTAGAGTACTGGACAATATATATTATATTTGAAATTCTGAAATTGGTTCAATTCATTAATCGTTAAACTAAATTTGTTTCTCTAAATACTATGAGATACTGCAGCTAATTAATCTTCTTTTACTGTAACATTTGTCATATTTACATGACAGCTGAATGAAAAACCCATAATATTCGCAATTTCATTTCAATCGAATTGAAATTGACTTGAGGTTTAATTTTGGCATATTTAGTAGTCCTGGGCTAAAGGTTCAAAATTCAAAGTAAACTGACAAATCGTTACACTTCCAGATCTTTACATATTTCTCTTGTTTATTTTCACTAAGTCATAAGTGATTTTCTGTTGTTTCATAACAAAACACAGACGATACAACTAGAATCAAGCTTTCAGAAAATTATCAGATTATTTTTTTTATTTTCAGGATAACAATGAAAACGATTTTTAATTTTGGTTGGATTTGAAATTACACAAACTCAAACTACCATTAAACAAGCTCCTTAATGTTTTAAGAAGCTTAAAGCCCTATTTCTTATTATTCAGATTCTTGTACTAAATTCAACGTTTGTATTTATTTTCAAGCCCAAATTGTTTAATGCATTTAAACACAATATTGAATTCAATTTCAATAAACAAAACCCCAATAACAGAGTAATTGAGGCACTACGATAAATTAAGATAAAGTCGAAATTTAATCTCCAACTAATGATGTTCTCAAATCAAGAAAATATTTCAGAAGAATATTTCAGAATTATTACTTTTCATTTTCGAACAATGATTGATTGAATCTTTTCAGACATAATGATTGCTGTAGCAATCAGCTCCCATACTTCATCAAAAATTGTAATCATTGATGAATCATTGAAATGAAATATAGGATTATGTTTTGAAATTTAGCATTTTATTTGGCAACACAAAGCAAAATTCGATAACATTGCTTGAATATGTCGCTTTGTGTCAGTATATACAGACTTAGAATTTCGCGTAGCTTTCAATATTCAGCAGTGGAATTTGATTATATCCAAACTATTAAAGTAAACCCACAGAACTTCAGTAATGGTATAATTAATGCCAACTCCATATGGAAATCGGATGGAAGCAATAGTCTTGCTATAATAATCAAATTTCAGTGTATATTGAGGTAAATTCAGATTTATATTCAGTCTTTTGTAATATTAGTTATAAAGATTTTCTAAAGCATTGAATCAATGTTGCTACTGAATCGCTTTCATAGTGCAGAAGACAAGAAATTAATTTCCGAAATTTAGAATATAAATGAAGCATCAATGTACATATAATTTATGTTATTGATCTCTGTAGTCGATTTGTACTGTTTTACATGGCGTTGTCATTTCAATTCACTAAAGCACTTAATGTTATACAGGGTTCTAATTGCGGTAAATATTGAACTGAACATATACGCGGATTTATATTCTAACTCATTCATAACATTCAAAATATCAGACCATGATTGAGGACGTTTCAGTTTCGAGTTATTTGCAATTAAATAAAAGCGACAGATCAGGAACACGAAGGTGGGGACTGACAGGCAGTATTTTTTAAGTGTCAGCTTGACATATCAACAAACGCCTTTTAGAAGTTTCTAGGCAAAGACGAATGAGGTTATGTTGAAATATCGGACATTCAAAACTGGCAACAGATATTTTCAATCCAAGGAACAAAATCTTGAAATTACATTCAAATTTTTTCTAGAACAGTCGACGAAAACCAATATAATATAATGTATATACTCATTTCAATATATATCAACTATAATAGGGATTTTGAATTTGAAAATTGTTATTTCCATACGAAATTTCCGAAAAACTACAATTTATCGTAAAACGTCGACTGAAAATGAATTATAAAACGAATAAACATAGAAGCAGCCGTTGACACGTGTTTTGCGCTTGTTGACTCTCATCGGAACAGAGTTGCCAAGTTCTAAATCTATGAACCTCGAGATAAGAAAAAAACAAAAAGAAGACTGTAGAGGAAGACACCACATTTTATGTTTCTGTATCGGAACTCTTCGGATTGGGAGATTTTATATTTAGAACGCGCACAATTTTTCATCCATTTTCAGCCATTAACATTAACATTCTTCATAACAAAGCCATTGGATACGATGGATACTCCATAGAACTTATTGATGATATCGTAAAAAAAAAACAGAAATTACCCACATTAGAACTAATTTAACTAAGAATTAAAGATAAAGTCCGTTATCAGTTTACACCAATTACGTACGTTGGTAAATCTTCGGATAAAATGAATAGCTTCTAAAAAAAAAAGAGAAAAGCAAGTTTCTTGGAAAAGAAAGAAAAGATCAGGAAATTTTATAAAAACAACAAAAATTCGGGTGTCTTTAAGTTAATCTGCGAGTGAGGGAAATGCTACATTGGAAAGTCATGTAGAACATTTGATACAAGAATACGAATAGCACCTAAGGAGCTACTAGAACAAAAATCAGATTCTACATTCGCGAACCACTGTATCCATGAAAAAACATAATTTCAACAACATTTACGAGGCCCTAACCATAGAAGAAAAATGCCTGATGCTTCGTGCACGATGATAGTGACACCGAAGAAACCGAGGTAATTAAATATTTAATAGTGTTGGCGTTTACTTGATGTAAATCCATTATAATTGAATATAACTTAAATTCAAACACTTGAACTTATGATTTACACTTTATTGACTACATTGCATGACGCGTTTCGTCGTTACAAACGACTTCTTCAGATGCTTACAGAATAAGAACAACATTTTGAAAATACAGGTATATGTATCAGGGAATTTTGGTGTTCAATGGTTTTGGTTTTACCTAAGATATTCCATTCTGAGAATAATTTCTATTACCTGAAAAGGTTTAACAAGGGTGAATTGTTTAATTCTATCTGTTCATTGAGCAAGTTTCCAGAATTTTTAAGCCGATTTATTTCCACTACCTCCCAATAATCTAATTGACTACTTCTCTCTATATTGTGTAGAATTTTGAAATTCGTATCAAAAGTATGGTTTTCTGTTAATAAATGGTTAGCATAATTCGAATTACTTTTATTATGGGCGAAGCTATATTTATGTTCCTGTATTCTAGTACCGAAATTTCTACTAGTTTTACCTATATATATACCGGGACATGTTCCACAATTTAATTGGTAAACACCTGATTTGTCTTCTCTTTTAATTTTGTTTTTATTGTTCTTAATGTGTCTCGATAAATTGTTGTTCGTTTTAAATGAAATATTAAAATTATGTTTACTTAAAAAGGTTTTGACTTTTTGACTGACGTTTCCAAAGTATGTTAAACTGTTATATTTACGATTTCTATCCGGCTGATGAGGAAATACTAATCGTAGAGCTTTCCGATAGAGTTTTTTGTCCAAAATTTTTGACACGACTTCGCTTTCATAATTATTATTAACCGCAATCTGTTTAATGATATTCAATTCTTTATTGAAATTTTCTGCCGATAAAGGTATATTGGTTAATCTGTGTATCATACTTTGAAACGCTGCCATTTTATGTGGATATGGGTGGCATGAGGAGTTATGGATTATCGTATCCGTATGGGAAGGCTTGTGAAATATGGAAAAATCAAATTTATTATTTAATCTTGTTATTGTTAAGTCTAAAAAATTAATAGAGTTATCAGATTCTATTTCAGTTGTGAATTTTATATTAGGATGAACCGCATTAATGAAATTCTCAAAATTTTTTAATGACCGATCTGTGCCAGTAAAACAAGTGATTATATCATCTACATATCTATACCAGAATACAAAGTGTTTGAAATTCGGGTTGTTTTGAATACTATTTTCCAACTTATCCATAAATATCTCGGCTAAAAGAGGACTTAACGGATTTCCCATAACGAGGTAATTAAGACGGAAATTAGTATTTGTCTGAACGTGAACGACAGCGCATCGTGTGTAAATTAAGATATATATATATATATATATATATATATATATATATATATATATATATATATATATATATAGAAATATAACAAATTTTGAAAACCTTTCTTCATTTGAATATTGGTTCATAATATAATAATAAGTATTGTTTTTGTTTGTGTGGTAAGTTTTAGATCGTGTAATGTTGTTTACATGCCTGTCATTTTCTCTTTTTTTAGTTGATGACAATATATTGATGAAATTTCATTTGAAAAAGGCCCAAGAAAAGGACCGAAACGTTATGTAATATAGATGTTTAATAAATATTTTTGAGAACCAGAAAACCCAATAATTTCTTTCTGAAAATATGAATAAAATGGTTCAAGATAGCAATGAATATGTATATATATATATATATATATATATATATATATATATATATATATATATATATATATATATATATATATATATATATATATATATATATATACCTACATGAACGACAGATTTTTCACTTTACATGCATCTTTGTATTTATTAATATCATACATGGGAAACTAACATAACATTGAAATAAAATCTATCACGGACGTGGGCATTTGCATTTCCTAGAACAATAGGAAGTTATCGTGAATGAAGAAGTTTCCAAATTAAGGGAACGGACTATACTACCGAGCCGGTGGGTCTTTTGTTTCGTATTTTGTGGTCACGTTCGGTCCCTCAGGACCCGCCTTCTAGCTTGGATACTAAATTATCCATGTCGTTCTCTTAATTGGAATTGATTAGAAACTCTCTTCACTTGGTTCTGCCGAAAATAGATGTATTTGAAATGATCTACCAGTTGGATGCTATGTTAAGACTCTGCTCACTTGTTTACTTTGATCAATTTTTTCATTAGAAATAGCATAAACATTCTTACCTTATATAATATTTTGTCGTTACTGCAATTTTCAATCGAAAAATCAATATTTACTCAGAATAATTCGATTGAAAATCTCAATATGCTGTCTACACAAATGTTATCATGAAAAACACAAAGCACCTTGTTTGTATTTCTAGTTAGAATTTCATCTAGTCTCTGTGTATATATATATATATATATATATATATATATATATTCGAAATTTGTTTTATTGTTTGTTTTATATAGTTAATAAATTATGTTTATAATATTTTCTAATAAAAGGCTATTTGTTATGTAAAAAGCTCTATTTTAATATTTGAATATAAAAACCAATTAGTTTCGACAAATATACGACACGTCAACAAAAAATCTTTTCACATTACGAATAGTCTATTATTGCTGAAAATATTATGGACGTATATATATATATATATATATATATATATATATATATATATATATATATATATATATATATATATATATATATATGTGTGTGTGTATGATCTCGAAATAATAATTCTTCGAAAAATTCATGAACTCTAGATCAATAATCTATGTGTTCAATATTTTTGGAATAATCATTAATTCAAGTTTCAATATTCGTAGAAAATTTAAATTTATTTTTTAATCAACCATTATTCAATCATTCGAAGAAGACTGAACTACAGTTCACTCATAGGATTAATATTCAATATAAAAAGTTCTACATATATATTCGGTTCTCCATCGTAAGTTGAAAACAATGTGAAAAATCTTGTTGTTACTGCATCTAGGAATTTAACGAAAATCCCTAGATGCAGAATAATTTCGATGAGTATAATACTTTTCCTAGTAAATATCGAACAGATCATCTCTTGAATCCGTAGTAGATTCTGTTGTATGAGAGACTTGGGTACCTACTACTTCTTCTGTGTGTTTCACTTAAGTTTCTACTATATTTGAGATATTAAATGCATATTTCTAATTGAATTGATATAAAAATACCAATTCAAATAAAACAGATCGCTTTTTAGAAAATTTTAAATCAATAGATAGGTGTTTGAAAAATAAGTGTTTGATTTGGAATTTGGTTTCAAAAATATTCAACACCAAATGCTGATTAAAGATTATTGAAATTGCAATCAATCAAATTATAGGCCGAATATTTATATATGCATAAATTAAATATGCATTAATTGTTAATGAATATTTGAGTATTCAAGAGCTGTGAATGAATGATAACAGTTACATCTGAAAACTGAGATAAATACCTACAAATACGAAACATTATGTACAATGAGTTTGTCTGTTTATTTGTGGCTGTAATCTGCATTATATCTTTGTGATTTGTTTATTCATTATTCTAAAACTCATTTTAAAGTTTTGAATATATTTTCGGGAATTTTCAATTTATACGAGTAGAAATTCATTTTCATAATAACGGAATGAAAATAAAACTATGGAGTACAAGAAAAAAAATATTTTCTAAGAAATTAAGATTCTAGAGAATTAAAATTTCTCGGAACTGTGATCAGGTGCAATAAATATTCAAGTGGAAAGTTAAATTCTTTGACTGCATTCATACGATTTGTCAACTTAAATTCAGTGTAATTCGAGTCACTCAAACAATGACTCAATATTTTGAAATTATGAAATCGAGAATATAAGTAAACAATATTTTTGTTACTTTTACATTTCAATATTCCGTACTCATCAATTTTATTATATTATAATATCAATTAATAGGTATAATATTATATATTATAAATATACTATATTATATAATATTATAATTAAAATAAGTTTAGTCTGTTCTTCATACATAAAAATAGTACTACTTTAATATATCCAATAATTATGTAAATAAACAAACAGCCGAACCATTAAGGAAAATTTGATTGCTCTGGTTATTTAATTCGATTGCATATTAATCAATCAACAACAAAATTCAATTTCAGACCATTATTAACTCCTTTCGTTTCAATATAATCATAGCTCATTTCACTAAGAGGTTGATCAGGTAGTCATAACAGTCAATTTTTAATTTCAAGCTATGTCATATTTGTTTAAATTAATTATCAGAAAATCGTAAATACAAGGAACAGTCTACAAAAAACATCGTTCGTAGTTTGGAGAAATAATTATAGCGACGTATTTGAAGGGATTTTATCAGATATATCCAACTGTGAAGGCTTTTTTACAGAGAAGTTAATGTAACGAAGTAGATTAATTAATATTTTCAAGGAATTATCTGTCATATGAGAATTAATTTTGAAATAAAATTGTAGTTTTTTATTTCATTTCCAATTATTTACAAATAAAAATGATCCGCCGGAATTAGTGTAAGAACAAAACTTCCCAACGACTTCACCAAATTGGATAATCCTTTTCTTTTTGTGTTGACTATAATGGGAACAAGGTTTATATAAGAAGAGAATGTTCATAAATTGAACGAAAAATATTTGAAAAATCAAAACATGTGAATATTAAATGTGAAATAGTAGTAATAATAAAAATAATAATAAAAATAAAAATAATAATTATTATTATTATTCTCCTTATTCTACTATAACTCCATAACTGGTTCCAAAGTTAATTTATTACTTTGTTGTTACTTTATCATTGCAGGAATTTCCCGACTATGTGACATTCAGCACCACAGCTTTTTACATTATTATTATAGTTATATAGTTATATTATTAGTTATTGTTACTATTATTATTATTATTCTCCACTTATTCTCGACTCCAGCATTGGTTTCAAAGTTGAATTGCGGGGCTAAACCTAAGCAACTCAACAATTTTCGGTTACTTTATCCTTGCAGGAATTTCCCGACTATGTGACATGTGTTCAGCACCACAGCTTTTTCATTACTATTATTATTATTTTTCAATTATTATTGATATTATTTTTATTAATATTATTATTATTATTTTCATTATTATTATTATTATTATTATTATTATTATTATTATTATTAATATTATCATTATTATTATTATTACTATCATTATAATTGTTATTATCCAGTTATTCTCAGCTCCGGCACTGGTTTTGCAATTGAATTGCGGGGCTAATCCTGAACAAACTCAACAATCTTTCGGTTAATTTATCCTTGCAGGAATTTCCCGACTATGTGACATGTGTTCAGCACCACAGCTTTTTGCATTATTATTATGATTATTATTATTATTATTTTTATTATTTTTAATTATTATTATTATTATTATTATCTATTATTTATTATTATTATTTAAATTATTATTACTTTATTATTACTATGTGACATTATTATTATTATTATTATTATTATTATTACTTTTATTATTATTATTATTATTATTATTATCATTATCTTTACATTATTATCAGTTATTTCATTGCTATTCTCAACTTTAAAACTGGTTTTAAAGTTGAATTGCGAGGATAAACCTAAGCAACTCAACAATCTGTCGATTACTTTATCCTTGCAGGAATTTCCTGACTATGTGAAATGTGTTCAGACTGTTCATCACCACAGCTTTTTGCATTTTCATTTACAGATTCGGGTTTAAGATCAGCTTCGTAAGGTGCTCGTGTAGCACTTTCGGAACTACACCGGTTGTTGATATTACAAGTGGACTTATGTACGCCGCATCTATTTCCCACATACTAAGTATCTCACATTTCAGGTCCATATATCTCCTGGATTTTTTCTTGAATGCTTTCATCAAGTTGTGAGTGTTAGGTACCGCTATGTTTATCAGGTGGGCTTTCTTGTTGATTTTGTCCAAAAGAAATATGTCTGGCTCTACTATTATGTATCGTGCGGTCTGTAATGGTAGTTCCATCATAATATATTTTGTAATTACTGTTCTCTAGCACCTGCTGTGGTTTGTATTTATATTAGTGTAATAATAATAACAATAAAATATTTATTATTATTATTATATAAAGATTCGGTGAACATCTCTATAAGGAATTACAAAAATCGGTACTGCTTGCCACAGCAAGGACTGTCTGGAAGTATCTAAGACATAACGGAAATTAAAGCCATGAAGGTCACCGCCGTGAATATCGCCGTCATGAGGACCGCCGCACGGGCCTGATAACTTTGAAAGGGCCCCACAGAGCTAAATCCCTTTATTAGATGATATCTGGGATAAGTAGGAGTACCTCTTTGAGGAGTGTGAAGCTCTAAGTCTTGAAATCGGAAAAGTAGAGTTCATTGAAATTAATAATCACAACAAACAGAAATGAATCTCCCAAAGCAATCACTTGCTGTCGGTGGGTATTCTTGAATACTATGCATATTCCAACTCAGTGAACTGTAAAATTCTATATTACTAAAAATAAATTAAACGTTCTTCTGTGTACACCTACTAATATCTTATTTCATTTTTATTTATTTAACATATACTGTTTTACAGGACATGTCCTAATTACAAAACAGGAAAGATCACATATACTAAAAACAAAATTGGTAGTACAGAAGTTCAAAAGTTTCAATTTTGTACGTTCAAATTTCAAAGTTCAATTTTAAAGAAAGATTTTGTGATCATGAATCACAACTGATAGAAAGAAATATAATTAGTTATAGGAATAAAAAGAAAAACTTAAATGCTGACCAACCTTATACATTCATATAAAGATAAATACACAAATACATATACATTCACATATTAACACATATACACACATACAAGTATAGGCGTGAATATGAATCCTGTTCGTGAATACAAATAAATGATTGTTCTAGTAGAGATTATGCATATCAAGAAAACTTGCCTCAATATCAGTAACAGAACAGTTGAAAAAAGCCACCTTGGCTCCCAAAATATTACATTGTTCACACATCGTGTGCAATGGAGAAAATTTCAGTTCGTTCTAGCTGCTGGAAGGTAGAACGTGAATTCGCTTCTGGAAGAAAATCTTGGAACAATAAAATTAAGCTTTTGCAATAATTCCTGACATTTCGCTTTATTGTTAATTATTTTATGCAAGAAGATTATTGCATGGCATTTCCTGCTCGCACTGATTGTATCCACATTATGTCGACTTGTAAGTGTTTCATATTGTATGCATATAGGTGGATATATTCCATCAATTCTGAAGCTCAACAGTTTCAGAAACCTTCGTTGAGTAGACTCGAATTGATCAATATGTAACTGATAACCAGGATTCCAGACTGTTTATCCGTATTCAAGTTTAGATCTTACGAAAGCATAATACAATGTTTTCAGATTTTCTAAAAAATTTTCTTAACAAATAAGTTGACATCAGTGTTATCAGAGAGCAGAAACTTTTGAACTTCATTCGTCAATATATTGAGAAAACAATGAAAGATAATAATAAAAATAATAATAATAATAAAACTTTATTAGTACTCCATTACAAAATTCATGCATACATGGTGTTGCTAATATTGTTAAACATACTTATTTCAAATCGCATTGATATAACTTTACTAACTATAAAGTCCGAAGAGCTGATTATTCCAACCAAAATAAAAAAAATAAACTGTTTCACAACAATTTCCTGCATGAAGAAAAATTAAATAAATTGAATTGAAATAATAAAAACAGGTGGTGTAGTTTTATGTTGAATACACCTGCACCACATGATCAATATAAAAAAAATAAATAATAAAAATAAACATCAGTTTTTCAGGCAACAGTTGATGACTTCAATAATAGTGACAGTAAGAATAGATTGACATCATTCGACATTCAACCGCATATTTCAGCACCAGCAAAATAGTATTTTCTGAGTGTTGCTGTTTTTTCTTAGGTAAAGAACCTCGTGGTTGGGCTATCTATTGTTGTTGATAAGAAAATGCCAAAATATTGCGTCAAAACAATATAAACGTCAACTATAATATGACATAAATTCAATGGACGATGAATAAACTCTGTGATAGTTCACATTTAAATGAGAGGTAATAAGAAAATTATGCAAAAATCACTAACTGAACAATTCTTTATTCGACCTGTTTCGCCTTCTATGGCATTATCAAGATTTCTTGATAATTCCGTAAAAGGCTAAACTAGTCGAATAAAGAATTGTTCAGTAAGTGATTTTTAGACCAGTATTTCTTATTACCTCTCATTTTAATAATATGACAATTAAAAATGTATTTACATTAAATATTCAATATTGTAAATATTCCGATTTTCAACAAAATTACGAACTTTGTTATTTCTTGTATTATTAGTGAGGAGATAGAAGGACAAACTACCTGGTACGTGAATACGAACCTCCAGTTCAACTACAGTATTCACAGGTTAATCATTTTTCGTACATCAAGAGTGTTATTAAATGGAATTATTAATATCCGACGTACATTTCTTAGTTACAAAGTTACATTTCCTTAGTCCAAAGGTGTTCCCTCGGCCTTTCAAGGAAATAATAGTAAAAACATAAATAATCTATCACAAAAAGCAGAACATCTCTTCCAGGATTTTGGAAAATTCGCCGAGTCAACAAGTCAATTAAAAAATTTGAGTTCTGAATTGTGAATTTTTTACATTTACAAAATTCTATCTGAAATTTTTCTTCTCTCAAAATCTTTCCTGTGAATCTCAACAGGAAAGAAAAATCAATGAATATAGATTATGTTCATGTGTAGGTGAGGCGAAGGTATATCAGAAAACTGATTGCATTTCATGAAATCTTTTTTTTTCCAATTATTCCCCAACTAATGCATCTAATATTTGGAATTTGACATAAACGTTATGTCAAAATGAGTTAAAAACTCATTTTGAATTAAAGTAAAAAGAAAACGAAACAACTAGTTCATGTTGAAAATAATGATGAGAATGACTGAATATCATTTTTGTTCCAAATATTCATTAAGGAATTAATTGGAATTGTTGAGATGATTACTTCAAGAATTATGTTCGTTCAGCATGAAAAAGTATATACTAATAGAAAAAATCTAATTTAGATCCAATTATTTAATTTTCGTATGAAGTGATTAATTTTCTTCATTCGATCTTCGAAGTAAATTAGAGTAAATAGAAAACTGAAAACTTTTAGTTCGGTTCTCAATTATTGCCGATATTTTATGAGGTAATAATATCTATGAGTTTGACATCAGTCGAAGATGAAATCTTTTTTTTTTACAAACGTATAAGTTTTATCATTTTACAACAAATAGTCATAACAGAGAAATATTAATAAAAAATATCGAATATTTTCGATAATTTTGCAATATTACCAATCAACATTCAAGAAGAAAACGAACAGAACTCTGTGTCATCAACTACTCACTTTTTGAGCCACTAATTAACATCATTCCTTTTAACATTTTGGTTTCATTTCACCATTAAAATGACATGCATTCTGATAAATCTAACAAGTCATGTAAGAAAAATATTAGTTTCAATACCGCCGCGTCATCTACAAAATTTTAATTCAGTCTTTTCATCTATTCTTTCAAAAGAGTCAAAAGGGTCAATATTGAATCATATCAGATGATTCTCAAACATAACCCAATCTAGCGTCAAATTTTAAATTTCAAATTCAAGGTGAAGAAATAAAAACTATCATAAATCAAAAGCAAAAAGAAAAGGCGAGATTTGCTACAAGTTACCGTTTACAGATATTGAAACAACTGTCTGAAGTTGGTGTTAAATTATGTTTGCAGATCGTAATGGTTAGTTTGACACGAACTTGAATTGGTCAATGTCTTGGAAAAGAAAGAATTCTAATAAAAGAGAAGTTGCGTCCAATCCAATAACTCGGATAGCCCTCTCGTCTGCCGTTTTCCGTTTACGATTACCGGGAAAATGAAACTGTTTTCGCTGAATTTATGAACGTTCCCGCTGGGATCTGGGAACTCAAAATAGAAAATCGCCGCGCACGGTTGCTCTTTAAGGATTCACATGATGCGAAATAAACTACCCGTGACGAATTGGAGAGTACCATTCCGCCATACTAAAGTAGTGTAATTGGTAAGTTGAGGAAAGAAAAAATAAAAAAATAAAGCACTTATTCTTATAGCACTATCAAAATTTTTACTGTTCTGATTCGAAATCATCAAAAAATTATTACCGTTCGAAACAACGCTGTTATTCAAACAGGGATCTTCGAAATAACACAAGTAACATTTTTAAGAAATATTGGTAAATATAAGTTATTAATTTTCTGGTCATAAACTTTATATCCTATCACATTTTTTCATTCTGAGCGTGTGTAGTAGACTGCCAAGATTTAGAATTGTATATTAAATTCATCATAAGAAGATATTATAGACTTTGGTTTTTTTTACTATATAAAAATATATATTGATCGTTATTATTTCAACCGTACAATTTATGAAAATTAAATGTTTGGATATCAGGATAGCGGTTTGTGTGAAATACTTTATTTTCCTATACACTCAATATTTCGTCACTATTTCGTGACTTCTTCAGGAGTATACTAAAAACAAATGAAGGTACATGAGTCATCACAATTTGTAAAAATAAAATCATTAAAACTTACAGATCTAAAAGTTTAAATATCAAAAAACACATACACGGTTCATACTTTGTCGGCAGGCCAGAGAGCAGTGACTGACACGAGCAATATATCATTAGCGATGGTCCGGTTTTTTAATTCTTTATCTTTAATAGATTGCAGTATATGTTACTTAATTGACCAGTGTCAGATTTATAGTTAACGCAGTTCTCATCTTTTCTTATGTGACACATTTCAAGGAAAAGCCTGGTCTTGTAATTGTAGTGTTGGTCAAGAATTTTCACGTTAGAGAAATCAAACATATGTCCTGTATTTTTCAGATGTTGAACAACAGCACATGAGTTCTTCATGAGACGGCAGTCGCTTTTGTGTTGAGTTAACCGTTGTTTTAGCCATTGGTTGGTTTGGCCTATAAACGTGCCTTCACATCCCAAGCATGACAACCTGTATACGACGTTATTGTTGAGTAGAGTTGGTGTCCGGTCCTTCAGTTTTGAGAAGATTGTTTTTATAGTTACTGTGCTATATGGTGCCATTCTGATCTCAGGTATGTCTCTGAATAGGGTGGTAATGCGATGTGTCAAGTGGTCTATGTGAGGTATCTTCTTGTAATTTGTGATTCGTCCATCAACTACCTCAGTGGAACCATCATAAAAATTTGTGTTATAAATCAGTTTTTTTAAGATATGCTTTCCGGACACCAACTGTACTCAACAATAACGTCGTATACAGGTTGTCATGATTGGGATGTGAAGGCACGTATATAGGCCAAACCAACCAATGGCTAAAACAACGATTAACTCAACACAAAAGCGACTGCCGTCTCATGAAGAACTCATGTGCTGTTGTTCAACATCTGAAAAATACAGGACATATGTTTGATTTCTCTAACGTGAAAATTCTTGACCAACACTACAATTACAAGACCAGGCTTTTCCTTGAAATGTGTCACATAAGAAAAGATGAGAACTGCGTTAACTATAAATCTGACACTGGTCAATTAAGTAACATATACTGCAATCTATTAAAGATAAAGAATTAAAAAACCGGACCATCGCTAATGATATATTGCTCGTGTCAGTCACTGCTCTCTGGCCTGCCGACAAAGTATGAACCGTGTATGTGTTTTTTGATATTTAAACTTTTAGATCTGTAAGTTTTAATGATTTTATTTTTACAAATTGTGATGACTCATGTACCTTCATTTGTTTTTAGTATACTCCTGAAGAAGTCACGAAATAGTGACGAAATATTGAGTGTATAGGAAAATAAAGTATTTCACACAAACCGCTATCCTGATATCCAAACATTTAATTTTTAAAAATATATATATATATATATATATATATATATATATATATATATATATATATATATATATATATATATAAATATATCATACAGCATACATATTATGTATCATATATATATCATTATATATTCTTCTAAGTTTGCCATTCGTCACGGTGTTTTTATCTTCATAGAGCTTTCAGAGTGATGGAAATCTAAAAAATCGGTCTTTAAATTATAAAACAATTGTTGAACAAAGATTTACACATATATTAAAAAGAATACAGCATGACGTACGTTTCGATAAGATTCATCTTTTTCGAATTATACTCTAAAATAATATCAACGTAGCATTCAAACCTTCACAGAAATATCTAATTGTTAATCAATGTTAAGAATGAAACTACATCGAATAGAAAACTAGGGTTCAAAACTTTACTCTTATACAGAGCAAAGAGACAGAAAGTTGGTTGCAAGATTTAATGAGCAAGATGAGTGAACACAGTAACACACTTGAACAAAGAGAACTTGAATTTCACTAAAACCTTTCTAGACTCACTGCATACTCACAAGATTCTACAAATTATTTAATACAATTGATATAATTACATGCAAAAAGGAGCTTAAGGCAGTAAACTGATATAATATTAACCTCCAAATTTTGACAGTAAATGATTTCTATATTTTACATATTCCATACGAGATATTTGATATAGAATAGGTACTTCAGATAGAATATATAAGTTCACTTAGAATCACTAATTCAAAGTTTAATTTTTGAATGAAAAGTAAATTTCAAAGAGACTAAGGAATAATTTTAAGAGACTAAGGTCCTTCAGATAAAATGCTACCCGGTTATAAACGAAGTATAAGTATGTTGTGCGAGAAATGCCGAGAAATAAGTGAGTTTCTCATTATTTAACTCAACGTGCAACCCTGCCTCCACCATCTCTCGATGTTTCTCAAACACCAGCAGTTTGGTTTTGCCCGGATTGGGTGACAGTTGATGTTTTTCTGAATTCTCAGATAGGATCCTTAAGTCTTTAAGTTAATATAAGTCTCTTCTACATTAGGAGATCGAAAGGAATAAAGAATCTGAGTGTTATCAGCATATCTGAAGTTCCTACAACAAGTCAATCCTTGTGTAATGTAGAACGCATAAACACAAAAAAGCAATGGATCCAGCACCGAAGCCTGAGGTACAACGAAGTGTACAGATCCTAGCTCAAAACTAACAAAAATACTAATCAAATATATATGGAGGTTTATATGAAAAAAAAATATTATGTGTTGTAGGCGTACTTGAAAGATATACACTTATAAAATATCTCTTTGGCTCCACAATTCCATCTATAGGAATCATTAGAAAACATCTCTCAGATTACCGACACAACAAGCTTCGAATATTGAGTATCCATTACTCTACAATAGTTCACTTGGAGTCACAAAAAGATGCTTACGAATTGAAATCGTTGCCTCACTTCGATGGACGTGGTGCGACTGACGAGTTCCTTGCAGAACGAAACATATTTCTCAGATGTCATCAGATGTGGCATCGATTTCAATATTTCTCTAACATTTATCCCTTGAAGGATAATGGAGACATCACATCGTACACGTTCACATATCTAGCTCTACTATAACATTCTTTTGGTTAATTTGAATTTTTCGAATGAGTGTTCATTTTCTTATATATATATATATATATATATATATATATATATATATATATATATATATATATATATATATATATATATCAAAGAGACGTTTCAATATATATACCGTATTTTGTTGAATAACAATGGACTGGTACAAATACTTAATAAATTTTCTAAATGAATAACTATATTATTGACTCCATAAATATATATATATAATAATTCTGTAGATAATTGGTGGTATATTTATATTTTTATTCACAGAAAATACAGAATAAAACAGATTTTTTAACGCTTCGGCAATTAATGTTGCCTTCTTTAAAAAATTTTTTTTTATCCTCAGCTAAAATTTTAATTAAAACACAATTTAAAATGGTATAATAAATTTGAGAAACAAAAATAATCATTCAATAACAACACATTCAATATACTATTACTAGTAATAAATAATAACGTTTTTTTGAACAAATTCCACAGACAATGAAGAAGATTGAAGGAACATTGCAAAACCTCTAACGATTTCATGAAATAGGCAATATTTTCGAAAAGAAATATTCTCGAAAATGGACGAATTTTTCCACTTTTTCAATAGAATTTTTATAATTTTTCACATTTTTCTTTGATTCTATAACTAAACAATGTGAGTATTCGGAAGAGTAATTCGCTTTGAGAAGAAGTGTGTAGAATTGTATCTTATGAAATTATTTCTGTGTACATCAAATCTTTCAAATTTATCAGTAGGTATTTTACCTACTGACATAATTATCAAAATCTTTGTCGACTATAGTTTCAGTGCTGGAATTTCATAAATCTAATATACATACAAATAGTATTAAAATATTCCTCAGAACCTGATTATTACCGAGTCAAGTTCGAAAAAAGGTATTAATAATATAGGCTGCTATAAAATATTCAGGAGTCGGGATTTCAGACCGGCTCTACCTGTGCTCGTTAATTATAACTTCGGGTAGAAATAAACAAGTCGACACACATTAACATACACAAAGTTTAATAAAACTTTTTATAATCCCCTCATATTTTACAAGGAGTCGAAAAATCGACAAAGCAAAAAGTTTCTTAACAAGTTTGCGGCGGTTACTTTTTTATATATAGTGATCAATGAAACGTTTCTGATATTTTCAGAGAGAAATTATGGCGGTATTGAGACATATTGAATGTTGTTTAATCTTGATTAACATATTGTTAACATAAATAAATTGAAAGGAAATTCAAAGATGAAACTGAATTGGAATCTAATGATTATGCTGTAAGAGATCGTAAATTTTGAACACCTACGAAAATTGTTGGAAGTAGAATAAGAACTACTTGTCATATGATGATCAGAGTTATCGCATACACTGCCAATTAACAACTTTACAATTTTCAACATCGATGGTCCTCGATGTTGAAAGTAAAAACATCGATGTTGCTAAAAAAAAAATATCGCTAAATCGATTTTAATGGAATCGATCATCGATATCAGTATTAGTAGAAGTAGTATTAAACTTTATTTAGCACTGCTAATACACTTCACAAAAAAAGACAAGTTATATATACAACATCAAACAGTATATTTCACCCTAGATATTGTTTTTTTACAAAATGATACAATAATGTTTTGAATTCATTATGGTTCTCACATAATTTTAGGTTCGGATCTAGATTATTAAATACAATCCTTCCTTTCGCACATAAATTATTTAGGCATTTAGATGTAATGCACTTATTTATATAGAAATCGTTTTGTTCCCTAGACCTTATTTGGTAACCATGTACATGTGCAACGTATTTTACACTGTCAAAAATATTGCTAGGAACCATATTTTATTTTATAATTAAATATAAACTTAAATTCAAACAATTGGACTTGTGATTTACACTTTATTCACTACATAGCATGACGCGTTTCGTCGTTACAAACGACTTCTTCAGATGCTTACAGAATTATTCTGTAAGCATCTGAATATTTAATAAGTTAATTTAGTAATTAATAAGAATGAATCCTTTTATTCTCTGTCCTTCCCATTAACGGATTATAATGGTTTTATGGCAAAATAATGTAAATATGTATTCAATTATCTTTTATTTGTAAATGATCGTATGCTTTAATGAACAATGCAACATATTTTATCAAAATAAACATATAAAAAGATATTAATATAAAATAAAATAACTTATTTGCATGTAAAATTTCGCTAAAAATGGCCACGGCATTTTTTGATCTTCAACTACGAGCGTACCACAGTGTGAAGTTAAAAGCAAGCTAATGCCCTTGAGCAAAATTCAAATAAAATGTCTGCAGTTTGCGATTGACTTTTGGAGAGCGTGTTTGTGCCATTTGGTTGGAGTATTTCCTTTGGTGAGCACAGTTTTTGTATTTTATCGTTATGAAATTGTATATTTAGTCAATGCAATGTTTATTGTGTGTAGAAGTCATGAATTAAATGAAACTGTGGTTAGTAAAGCGAATGATGTTGTTTCTATGGGTTATGTGTAGTTTTGTCACTTCTCTTGCGTCACTCCTGTGGCACATTTCATATCAGAGGAAATACCTAAACTAAAGAATTGAAATAAAAAGAAAGGCAACAATATAAAAAGAAAAGGGACAAATTAAGAGCATACGTGTTATGGCTGAAACGTCATAAGTGGCTATCAGAAAAATATGGAGAGAGAAGACTAGAAAGCATAGAGCTCTGGTTGCTAAAAGGCGATCAGAAAGTCAGCGGAAACTACGGAATAAACTTATAAAAAAACAAAAATACGAAATTAAGAGTTACGTCAAAAGGAACGTGACTATAAAAAGAAACTACATCGGATCCAAAAACAGACATGACTCCAAACTCAAAAGTCGCCGATCTTTTACAGAGTAATAGTAATCAGAAACTGGAAGAGATGAAGAAAAATCTATTATTCAGTGAGGTGATCCAAAATCAACTCAAAGACAATATAAATTTGACATCAAATGACAACGAAAAACAGGAAAATGCAGGATTTGAATATATACCAAAATAACATTAAAATGTGCTCCAGAAGACAGAGTGATCGAAGAAAACCTCAATATTTTTTCAAAGCATGAAGCATATATAATCCATCAATATCAAACAATTGAACGTCTAAAAGATAATTAACTGATAAATATGCTGTGATACTACGGTAGCTCAAACGAAGAAAAAAATGTTTGTCATAATTAATTCGAACAGCATAGTACAAATATATTCTTGATAGTTCTCAAATTTAGATGTTGGGACAACATTTAATTCAACAGTTCTGATTGAACTGTTCATTGAAACATCTATTTGATGCCAATTATTTTTTTCTTCACTTGAACTTATAATTTTCATTTTATTGACTACATAGCATATTATGCTATGTAGTTATGATTTTCACTTTATTGACTACATAGCATATTATTATGCTATGTAGTCAATAAAGTGTGAATCATAAGTTCAAGTGTTTGAATTTAGGTTTATATTCAATTATAATGGATTTACATCAAGTTAATGCTATGTAGTCAAAAAAGTGTGAATCATAAGTTCAAGTGTTTGAATTTAAGTTTATATTCTTCCAAATAATGTATTTAATATTCAACCACATATCATATAAAATCGATCAACTTATTGATCATCATTCGGAATATTATCGCAATTTCCCTTGAAATCCAACCACGCAATCAATAATACTTTTTAATATTCATTTAAACCCATTATGCCCAAATAGAATTAATCATTTGTGGAAAAATGTTAAGTTCATCATTATCACACCCTAAAGTGAAACGTGCTCAGATTATGCATAATTTACACTATTAATCACAACTCATTTAGAGCTGAATCTCAATAAGATTCCGTAAGTGATCGTCAGATAGTAATTTATAAATAACCCACGTTCTTTGCTATACATGAATAAGAATATTAATATAGATTTCTACTTAACCTAAATAAAGGTATGGCTTCAGCTGTGAGAGGGAAATCAGAAACACCAACTCAATTTTCAGGTTCTAATTAAGGAACCCCAAATATATATTAAGTGCATTAAATTATTTTCCAATGTTTTGCCGTTTTTTTTTGATATTCCAAAGTGTTTGATCAAATGTTGTACGAGTTGGTTATTGACATTTTGGGTAGTATATTTCTTATTTTTTTATTATAGCATATTTCTTATTTTTATATACTCATATGCATTTTTCTTTTCATTTAATTTGTCATTTTAATTTTGACTTAATATGATGAATCTCTCTTGAATACGAATCAACAGTCTGGAATCATGGTTATCCGCTACACATTGATCAACTGGAGTATAGACAACGAAAGTTCCTGAAATTATTGAGCTTCAGAAATGATGGAAAATATCCACCTATAGGCATACAACATGAAACGCTTACAAATCGACATAATGTGGACACACTCAGTACGGGAAGGAAATGCCATGCAATAATCTTCTTGCATAAAATAATCAATAATAAAGTGAAATGTCAGGAATGATTGCAAAAGCTTAATTTTATTGTTCCAAGAGTTTTTTCCAGAAGTGCATTCACGTTCTACCTTCCAGCAGCTACAACGAATGTTCTAAAGTTTTCTCCATTACATCCGATTGTGAACAATGTAATATTTTGGGAGCTAAGGTGGATATTTCCAAATTTTCTGTTACTGATATTAAGTCAAGTTTCCTTGATATACATAATCTCTGATAGAACAATTATTTATATATATTCACGAACATAATTCATATTCACTCATATAAGTATGTGTGTATAAGTGTTAATATGTGAATGTATATGTATTTTTGTGCTTAAATTTATATGTATGTATAAGTTTGGTCAGCGTTTAAGTTGTTTTTATTCCTATAATTATCATATTTCAAAATTCAAAATTTTGTACTACAAATTTTGTTGAAAATAAGATAAATCATATAATACATAATAAAAATAAGAAAATACATATAATATCCAAATTTAGTTAAGTAAGTTCTTAATTACGAAAGATAATAGCGAAACTGCCTAAGTGATGTACAAAAACATAGGTCAGCATTTACATAGCGATTACCATAGTATAACATTCTATTAATTGGTGCATTGGTCAAATAATTAGTACGACAGCTGGAGTACGCAAATACATTGTCAGTTCTAGTTCTTCTGAAAGGAACGTGAAAGCCAATTTGACCAAACAGTTCAATAGAATCTATAAAATTATTCAAACATTTGAACAGAAAGACCAAATATAATATAATTCTTCTTGAAGACAAGGTTTGTATACCTAATTGAGTGCGAATAAAAGTTGCCGGAAAATTTATACAAGGTATTGACCTCCTGAAAGATATATATATATATATATATATATATATATATATATATATATATATATATATATATATATATATATATATATATAAAAGAAATTTATTATGCACTCGTTCAATATACTTCGAGTATACATAATGAAGTGACCAAATAATTGACCCATATTCAACAATAGGTCTACAAAAAGCAAAATTGAGTAATTTCATAGTTGATTCGTCAGAAAATTCAGCAGAGTTCGGACGAATGGAACCAATCATTCTCAATGCACGGTTGGTTATTATTCTAATATGTTCCTTGAACTCGAGTTGATAGTCCAAGTTTATTCCAAGATCATTAATGAGATTAGTATGCTCAAGCCTTGCACCACCAATTGAATATGGATACAATATTGGATCATTGGTTCTATAGAAAGTAATACATCTACATTTAACAAAATTGACAATGAGCATTTTTGATGAATAACTAAATTTTCGAAAATACGTAAAACTCAAACTAAACTTTCAATACAACCTGTACGTATTTACTGGAACCAGGTAATGGTTCCACTTCAACATTCACAGGCAACTTATTCGTACGTGTAATTCACACAGAATAATGCGTCATACAATTTTTTAAGAGGCTTAAAGAGACGTTCATCAAACGAAAAATGGCCTTGGTGGAATTATTAGCGAGCACTTTGCATATCTTATAAATGTTTCCATCACTACTGCAAAGTTCCCCAATATCCTTAAGCAATCCATAGTAATTCCAGTATTTAAGAATGGAACCGTGAGTGAAATTACTAATTATCGCCCAATATCCATTTTGAGCGTGTTTTCCAAGGTAATAGAGAAAATTGTATTCGCCAGAATGATGAGTTATCTCAATAGATTCAAAATAATTGACTCCGCGCAACATGGATTCAGAAGCGGCCACTCAACTCAGTCAGCTGCGGTTAAGTTTTTTGAATCCGTCTACGAGTGTTTGGATACACACTTGTTTGTGGCGGGGTTATTTTTTGATTTATTAACCGCATTTGATTCACTATCCTTTGAATTTTTACTTGATAAATGCTACAATTTAGGTCTCGGAGGTGTGTTTCTGAATTGGTTACGTAGTTATCTTGAAGAAAGAACAATGGTAGTGAAAATAGGCGAGAGTTATTCTCAGAGACATGATATTGCTCTTGGGGTGCCGCAAGGCTCTGTACTCAGACCTCTTCTATTCATATTGTTCATAAACGATCTGCCTGCTAAGTTGTCCCGGTTTTTGGTGACACTATTTGCCGATGATTCATCGGTGGTTGTTTCTGGCAGGACTCCTGAAGAACTTCTGGAGGCATGTGAATGCATTGTGAGGGAGTTTGTAAGTTGGTGTCAAATGAACAATCTGATGGTGAACGTTGACAAAACTGTATGTGTTCAGTTTTGTCTGAAGGGCAATGGAATTAGTACCTTGGATGTTAAATATGGGGTCAACACTATATCATCATCCCAATCAACGAAGTTTCTTGGAATATATGTAGACAGAAATTTGAGATGGACATCACACATTGAGGTCTTATGTAAAAAATTGAGTAACTCATTTTTTGCAATCTCTAGAATCAAGAACATCGTACCTAGAAACTGTGTTATGAATGTGTATTACAGTCTTGTATATAAATATCATACGGATAATACGTTTTTGGGACACGAATACTCTACTTATACTAGAGAGGCCCCACAGCAATATATTATATGACAAGTGACTGTAGCATAAGGCATAGTAAACATTCAACACCGATTCTTTAGGAAGAGAATCCTTTATTTGATTTATTGCGAAGTAGGCTCTGCTTAGTTTTTTGCACAATGCATCAATATGTTGACACCATCTCAAATTACTATCAATGTACACCCCAAGGAATTTAACATGATCCTTAGAGGTGATTAATGTACTACCAAACTGTATAGTCATTGTACGATTTAAGTTTTTAATGCCAAAGAACATACAGTCAGTCTTCTCAATATTTACAATCAAGGCATTTTTATGGCACCAATTTGTAAAGCACTGCACTAAACTGGAACATACCAGAGAAAGCTTCTCCGGGCTCTCAGCGGATACAGCCAACGAAGTATCATCCGCAAACAACGTCACATTACATCCAAGAATATGATCTGGAAGATCATTAATAAAGAGAATAAATAAGAGAGGACCAAGAACAGATCCCTGGGGCACCCCCGAATTTATACTGTAAGATTTAGAGAATTTATCCTGAATTCTCACTCTCATAGTCCTTTCTGTGAGAAAGCTGTGGAGCCAATCCAGAAATACGCCTCGGAATCCGAGATTATAATATTTGTTAATCATAAAGTCGAAAGACAGAACGTCAAAAGCCATCGATAGGTCGAAGAATAGACCAGCAACAAAAAGTCCTTTATCTAGGCTGCAATATACATATTTTACAAAAGAGATGGCAGCGGTTTCCGTTGAATGACCAGACCTAAAACCATGTTGGGAATACGTGAGAAGTTTGAATTTATTCAAATAGTCAATCATACGACGCATAACAATTTTTTCTATGACTTTCGATAAGACACTCAACATAGAAATAGGCCGATAATTCAATATATCATGAATATCATTTTTTTTAAATACGGGAATTACAATGGAAGGTTTCAAAGATGAGGGAAACCTGCCTGATGTGATAGATATGTTAATGATATAAGCCAAATGCTTTGCAACATGAACCTTTATAGCCTTCAACATCTTAGAAGACAACAAGTCAACACCTGAACTTTTCTTATTACCCAGTGCATCAATGACATTTACAACCTCAAATTCGGTGACTGGATAAAAGTAAAAGTTGTGAGGCGTCATTGGTGAGGATGTACAAGATACAGACTTCGTATTTCCATAGTGCTGTTTTAATTTGAGCTCAGCAATCATCGAGAAATGTTCACCGAAGGTGTTTGCAACAATATTCGGGACAGAGCACAATTCACCATCCACATTAACTGAGATTGCCCTTTTGTAACTACGTTTTCTACCAGTTTCCCGATTAACAATAGACCATACAGCCTTGTTTATATTAGTTGAATTTGCCAAAAAATTCACATTATAATTTAACTTAGAGTATCTTAATAATAATTTGTAATCCTTTTTTGCCGTTTTATAAATATCCAAGGATTGAGTAGTCTTCAATTTGGAGTGAACCCAATACTGATCCTTTACATATTTACTAGCCTGTCTAATTTCATTAGTTATCCAAGCATTATTACAGTTTTTATTTACCCTAACGTTCTTTAATGGAATACATTCATACATAGCAGACTGCAATAAATCAGAAAATATCTTAAAAATAATATCTATATCTGAGTTAGAATATAAGGCAGCAAAGTCAGTGCTTGCGAGCATTGTAACAAAGCTATTTAAAGAAGAGTCATTTATAATTCTGACTGACTTCAGCGGTGAGCTTATAGGCAGTGGTAGGAGAAAAACAGATAATAAATCTAGCTTTATTATTTTGTGGTCGCTAAGATTTGCTTCCACGACTTCAACTTCAAATTGATCACGTTCTGCATTGGTCAGGACATAATCAAGTTTAGCACTAGTTGTTTTACCAACAGAATTTAGAAATACCCTAGTTGGTAGCAGTGAAGAGACAGTAAGATTGAAACAACCGAGTAAATCACTGAGCAGTTTTCTATCATTGCTGCAACTGTCTAAATAATTTACATTCAAGTCGCCGCACAGAAACATGACATCAGTTCTAGCACTACAATATTCTAGAGCATTATATAATATGTCTAAAAAATTTGAAAGTTGCCTCTAGGTGACCTGTAGCAACTAATGACGCCTAACTTACGATTTTGTGTAGTTACTCTTATGCCGCACACCTCACAGTGCACCTCCTCTGAGAACCTAGAGATATCCAAGGGTGATATCTGAAGTCCAGACTTTACATAGATCATAGTACCTCCATGCTTTTTTGGGGTCGACAGAAATAGTCGGCTTGTTCATAGCCTGTAATTGACATCATCGAAATGTTATCATCATGGCACCAATGTTCCACAACACTTAAAATATCAGGAGCTTCTTCACTTAAAAATACTTTTAAACAGTCCAGTTTATTCGTTAAGCACTGTATATTCATCTGTATCAATCTTAATTTGTTTGACGGTTTACACTCCACTTTCAGTTTTTGTGATCGTGGTTTGTCAATCTGCGTTGAAAAAATTATGCACAGTGGCTTTGTTTGGCCAAACTGATCCATCCATTGCTGTCTGAAATTGACTGATAGGGATTTCAACTTTGAAAGAGGCATACCTCTCCGGATATTTAGACTGGAGAGCTTCACACTTTACATCAGTAAAATTTGTCTGAAGGAAGGACCGCAGATCATCGACAGTTGTGTCTGGTTTCAAATTAGAAACATGCAGTTGCTTATATTTTTCTAGTCCCATGACTGACGATGCTCCCGAGAAAGTACCCACAACTAGAGTACGGCCGGAAGATTTGCGCGACCGTTTCCGGGAATCCTGCCTCCATTCGTATTTTGTATGCATGTTTTCATTATCATTTTTTGATTCTTTGACTGAGTGTACGTTTTCTTTTGCCAACGAATAGCTTTCTCGAGCTGACGCAATAACTGTACCAACGTCAGCAATTGTAAACAATTTTTCAGAATCTTTCGTGTGCAACGCCAATGATGTAGACACATCTTCAAGATCATTTGAAGAATTGGTGGGAACGCCGCGATCATCTGTTACCGCAGATTTAATCGGAGCGCTCGTTCTAACAATCTTTGACTCATCACGCTTCTTGCGATAATCATCGCTTGCATTCAACCTTGTTTCCAGATTGTTTACTCTCTTTTTTAAATTCGTTATCTCCCCGTTTTTAATGCATGCTTCATCTTCTAATTTGGAGATTTTATATTTTAATAACAAAGAATTTTCAAGAAGTATCAAATTTTTAGCTTCGAGTTCTTCAATTAATTTCAACAAAAGTTCTTCTTTTGATGATTCACTCGAGACTTTCAATGTTTTCGATAATACTATATTATGTGCAGTTTGCTCAGAATTGGGTTCGCAGGTAAGCGGATTTGTCAATTCTTCGCCACAACACATTTTAACCCTGCCACCACATCGAGGGTGATAAACCTTTGAACACAAAATACATTTTAAACCACTTTTTACAACAGATTGTCTACACTGACCACATTTGTAAGAATCTATTTGCGGAGCAACGCTCACATCGACATTCTTGTTCGAAGACATTATCGCGAATCCAATATATACGGAGATACGTCATATACATACGTATATTTTATACGTATGTATAAAATATCACTATCCTATAATCATCTAGTCCTATAGTCATCTAAATTATAATATTCTGTTGTGGGGCTGCTCTACAGAAATGAATAGGGTGTTTATTACACAGAAGCGAATACTTCGATTAATATTCAATATTCATCAGCTAACATCTTGTAAACCTATCTTCATTAATAATTACATACTTACCTTACCGTGTTTATATATTTATAGATGTTTGTTATATGTTAAAGAAAATGAAGATAGGTTTATTGAATTAAATAGTAATCATGAGTATTCAACAAGAAACACGGATGTGCTACTTATTCCTATGCATAAAACAGCTAAATTTGAGCACTCTCTCTATTGTCAGAGCATTAAAATTTTCAACCATTTACCATCGAATTTGAAAGTACTGAAAGCTCATTTGTTTAAGAGGTGAGTTAAATCTCTGCTCTTAACAAAGGCATACTATAGTGTGTCAGAGTACTTCGATGATTCGGATGTAGGCAATAATGTATGAATCAATTTTTTGTATCATATATTTGTATATTTTTTTAACACAAATGTTCTTCACCATGTGAAATTGTCTCAAATGTTTAATATCTCTGAGGAAATTTTTATTTTCTTTTTTTTCAATCAAAATTGTAAATATTGTAAACATGAATTTAACCAAGATTTTTGTTTGAACCAATATTTTTGCTCGAGGGCTGAATGGAAGATCAGACTCCAAACTGAATTCGGTCCTTTTGAGAGCATTTCTCTTAGTTGTAATTATTTATCAATTGAAATGAATGTAATTTTACTATGTAAGGAATGTTTCTCAATAACATTATGTTATTATTATTATTATAATGAAGGGATCGGAAATTCGTCATTTGGATTGACCCCATTTTAGGATAATTCAACCTAAGCATGATATATAAAAATGAAAATATTCGTAATGAAACAATATTTACAATTTTTTCATAATTTAATACAAATACGCATGACGTTGTTTCGAAGTACTACATCTTTAATAATGAAAATATTGACCATTTCAGTTATCCTTCATACACTATTTCAATTTCTACCTGTAATAATTGTACTAAGATGACTCGCAGTTAACCTGTTGAATTTAAACTTTCATCGTTAGGATATTCTGAGAAAATTTCAAGAAGGGGTCGAGTTTTATATTGAAATTTTAGGTTTGAAATCATTAAAAGTTCATTAGCAGATGTGAATATTATATTCAATATTTCCAATTTCCTGTATGACTTATTATAACCATAATATATATCTAAATTAAGCCATTTAGTCCTCATGAATTGAAATTTAAATGGATATCACCATTTGTAAAATAATAAAAACAGGACTTTGGAAATTCTGTTTATAATGTTTACATCTGCTAATGAACTTTTGAAGGTTTCAAACCTGAAATTTCGATATAAAACTAACCCTCTCCTAAAATCACCTCAAAATATCCTAAGGATAAATATTTATATTCGATAAGTTAACTTCATGCATCTTAGCACTATTATTTCAGGTAGAAATTGAAATAGTGTAAGAAGGATGTCCTGAAATGGTCAATATTTTCTTTACTAGGTATACATCATACTCAGGTTGAATTATCCTTAACTAGGGTCATCAAAAGTGAAGAATATTGAATTCCTTCAATACCTGGTTTCAGTATATAAATACGTACAGATTGTGTTGAAAGTTTAGTTTGAGTTTTACTTACCTTCGAAAATTTTGTTATTCATCAAAAATGGCCCGCTGGTGGAGGCACTCTAATTCTGTTGGTATAATCGATTCTGGAGTTTATATTTATGCACTGTTTGCACTATTTATTGTATCACTAGTCATTGGCAATTATGTACTTTTATATTTTGCGTACGATGACATAGAGTGGGTAATTGAAGAAGAAAGAGAGGATAATTAAAAAATACCACAAATATCAAACGGCTGCTTGCAATTATGAAGAAAAAGTATTGTTTAAGAAGATTTTCAAACCACTTATCGAAAAATTATTGACCACTACAAACACAGGTGAGTGTCATGATTAATTTTTTCAATCAATTTTTTTAATGCTTCACTGAAATATATTCATTCATTTGAACAAATCATCTTTATAATTTTTTATGAGTGTTTATGTGACTGAATTGCTCCTAAAAGTCTGGGCCAATTTCGATGAATTTTTTGTATGTATTCTGTCGAATTCCGAAATGTTGTAAATTCTCGATTTGATCAAGTGAACATTGTTTCACCTTCAAAATCATATATTTATAATTCGTTGTAAATCTTTGAATGTCTAAGATTTACCAGATTTACATATCAGATATGTCTTCTGATTCCACAAAATCCCTGCGATTGCTTTCTAGAATATTCAAAAGTACTCCATTTTTATATTATATCCAAAAAAATTCGTATCTTTCGTTAATAGAATTTCATTATTCTGAATCTTACACATAATATAATATTGAAAAGCGTTATTGAAGTGTTTTGAAGTGTGAATGCTATGCTGATTGACTCTTCAGTGTATATATATATATATATATATATATATATATATATATATATATATATATATATATATATACTATATATATACTTTCAGGCTTCAGAATTAATGTAATAGAAAATAATGAGAAGAGAAATGTATTAATTCACATAATACTAATACTAAATCAATAATACTAAAAAAAGACTTCCTGTGTAGACTCTTCATTTATTCTCTTTCTTTCCCAAGTTTGTTTATCTTGAACTTGGCTATGTTGCTCTGTTGTTCTGGCTAGTAGGAGCCAACTAGCTTGAAACAATGCAAGGGCTGCTTCCAATTGAAGGTTTAGCGACAAGTTCTACTGTTGTTCATAATTTTCTAGTAAAAAACCTTTTCAATATATTTGTATAACCTTTTTTTTTTTTAAAGTTTCAATTTAGTTCTTCGTTTTACTGGTGTTTGCGTGAAATATCTCCTGAAATTTTTAAATTCTCTCAGCTCATGCCCTGAGCTATATCCACTTTGAATGTAGATTTATAAAATTTGAATCATAATCTGTATTATTATTTCAGAATTGAAGGACGTTCAGGGCGAATTGTTGCGGTAAATAAGAAATAAGCAAAAAAATCGAAAATTCTTCCGAATATTTCTTCAAATTGAAATTTAACACTTTTCGACCCACATGGATGACAATTACAAGTAATGAAATGGGAATTGCGAAATATATTGTAAATATTTATCGTTATCATAAATTACGATAATAGTTGACAATTATTTTAATATTTGGTTTAAATCGATTCTGTGATAATACCAATAATTTTGTCATGTCCAATATAATTATTTATTTCTATAATTATAATAATATAATAATAATTTTAAAATATTATTTTTCATACAAAAAACCTATTGTTTTTCATCAGTAGAAAAAGTTGGTGAGGTAGATCTTATCCACATTATTTGTGAGCAATTTTCAATATTTTTCCTCGAAATCTTGTTCAATGATTGTTTTACTTCATTTTGATGAAAATATACTATTCGAATCAATTTAAAAATTACTTGATGTGTTCATGAACAATGCTATCTGTAGTTTTCTATTAATTTGTTATTTGAATTTAATATTTCAATATATTTTTGACAAATGAAATTATTATAATCGTTTGAGCTCCTAAGATTTCTTTTATTCAAGAATAGGTTCTTCAAGATTTTAGCATGAATTCAGAAAAAAATCTCCTTCAAATTGATTGGAAGAATTTCAGAAGAACTCATCAATTTCATGCAGAATGTATATAGAAAGAAGTTCGTTTACGTATTTTTTAAAACGCTGTTTGTATATCTGGAAGGTTAATTTTTATGTATTGTATAAATCTAGGTATTGAATAAATTTTAAAATTCACAAAATCCTATTTTTAATGCCTCACAGTGACAGGACCTGATTTCAGAATCTCCAAAGAAGAAATCTCAGCCTACTTTGAATAGTCAAATAGGAAACTTCCACCATTTTCATAATAACATATTTTATTAGAAATTACGTGTACAGATTCAGATTTCAATCACCGCGGAATATAAACGTACAGCACAGGAAATAGTGATGTCCTTCTAAAAACATACACCATAGATCTGATGAAGAACACACATTTAACTTGAATTTTGCTGCATTATGTTCATTAGTATCAGAGGAATATTTTTGGCTTAGCATTCGCTTCGAAAGTTTTAGTCTTCTTCTATTATTCATTATTATTATTCCTGGTATTGCTAAACATATTATATATATATATATATTCAATGTTTTTTGCATTATTTCAATGTTTAAAACGTTATTTTTGTTGACGTTTCGTTGTATATCACAACTTTCTCAAAACTAAGGAATAATTGAATTTTATGAACTAACTATATATATCAAAAGGTGAAACATATTTTTTTAAAAGAATCAATCAAGTTCGCTTTTATGTATTCTCATATTAATTTTTAATATTTTTCATATTGTTATGATCAAATCATCACGCTTTTTGTAATTATATTTCAAATATAAATGTAATTTTTACATGTAATTTCGATATCTCGAATTCATTTGACTGAATATTGAATATAACATATAAATATTGATTATTATGTGGAATAAATGAGGTATACCAGAATTAAAAACTAAAAATACATGAGCATTACACGTTTAACTACATACAACTGATGTAATTAATTGTGCTAGTGTTGACTAGCAACAACAAAGTGTGAATACAAAAAAAAAGTTACCAAATTTTCAAGAAATGTAATTCCATCGACAAATTACAAATAGGAATTAAACTTACCAACAAAACTCATTGTTAGTTTAAAATTTATCACAATAAAGTATAATGCATCTGATACAATTAGAAGCATCTAGATGAGAAAAACTGAAGATTGTTTATTTCTATTGATATTTTCAATTGATATTGATATAATATTCAAAAAATTTGATACTGAATTAAAAGAAATATTCAACAAATTGATACTATACATCGTTTCCTTTAAATTTTCATATCATTATAGAAATTGCTGGAAATTTTACCATAACAGTATATATATATATATATATATATATATATATATATATATATATATATATATATATATATATATTTCAAAAAGGGTTAGCACAGGAAAAATTTTAAATTTAAAACTTGAAAATTGAATGGAATGAATTGAGAAAGAAAATCGCGGTATATTCCTGCACTTTGAATAAGCCGTATAGACGTGTTTCAAGCTTGTTGGGTCTCGGAACGGCGTAGATTAAGTTTCAGATGTACAAACTTGCCAAATATCAAAATTCATGATACATTTCAATGTTTTTTATAAAGCTACAATTTGTAGCCGAACGTCAACTAGAAATGAATTTTCTCATTTTGAAAGCTATTATTTCAAATTATTAATGTTATTAAAGCAAGTACTTCGTTTCATACTTTTTATGCATTATTATTCGATACATAAGCAATAGATTATTGCCTATTACCTCGACAAAACTTGTTGTCTTTCCTTCAGTTGCCATACCAACAATTTACATATATACAAAAAGTTAATTCAGCAAGAGCTGGTGAATTATCTGAAATATCAATGTAGATGATTATATTGTGTAATGAAACAATATTCACAATTTTCTCATGATTCAATTCAAATACGCATGTCGACGTTTCGAAGTACGACTTCTTTATCAAATGCTGGATTAATACTGATATTTCATAAAGATGTATTAATGCAGCATTTGATAAAGAAGTAGTACTTCGAAACGTCTTCATGCGTATTTATATTAAATTACGAGAAAATTCTAAATATTGTTTCATTATGGATATTAATTTTCTTCAAGTATCGGCCTCATCAATCATCGATTGTATTGTACATTATTCATTTCAATATATTTCATCGACGATTGTAAATTTTTCCGTCAATTCATTACTTGATGAGAAACACATTCCTTTAGCGCCGTTAATACTAGAAAATTATTTTTGTTAATTATCGGTTTTGAGAAAATTCAGTTACCATTTTTTCACCCACAACGACAAGTCTGGCACATAACAATAATTCCCACGTCCAGATCTTACACATTGGCCTTCTGAAATATAATTATTGTCGATTAGAATATCCTTTCAGAACATTCAAGAAGTGTTATTTACTGTCGCATTAGGATAAGTGTCTAGTGATAACGTTCCACTTGAGGTTAAATTATCGGGACATAACCTTTCTGAAATATTTAACCGTGTTCAGTTGCTCGATCGATACCCATAATAGATATTATATTAGTTTGAAACTCGCTTCGTTGAAGTTTCCGATTTGAGTAACTTTTAAAACATGCTCTAACACAATATGAAACGTAAATTATTGAAGTTCTTTCTGTAATAAATTTTCGGGGGTCACATTAACGAATTGCTGGATGTAAATGACAAGTTCTTACAATTTTCACACATAACTTATTACAAATTGTCGAATTGAACATATTTCTGTTCCAATAGAATAATTGTTTTTGATATCCTCAGATCTCTTCATTCTATTTCATATAATGCCAAATATTTTTAACGTGATTTCACAAAATTATATTAATTGCTACGCAATTGTTTCAGGGTGTTATCTTCGAAATTAAAGGGTTCAATTCAAAAATTAAACTCGACAATTAACTGAAAGTTGAATCAATTAAAAAGGTCATCAGCTAACGAAAAAAAAAATAAAAAAGTTTAAGTTTAATGAAAAAGGTAACATCCTGAAAGAATTGTCAAGCAATTGATATAATTTGGTGAAATAAAGCAAAGTGCTTTTCATTCAATATATTAAATGATATTTCACCAAGAGATCAGCGAATATTCAATCAATTTCATTAATATTAAAGTTCTTAACACGATTTCTAATTAAACACAAAGTTGGTGGAGTGAAGTCATATCAATAATAATAACAATTTTTCTTTATTACGAAAGATTAGGTCGTTGCTCAAGAAGTTTAATTACCACCCAAAAAGCGCAGTTGAAAGGACTATTTTACCAAGACATGTGGGGACGGTAGAAGATTGGCAGACATCAGAAACTTGTTGAACCAGCAAATAGGGAATCTTGAATGAACAATCTGATGGTGAACGTTAAAAAAACTGTATGTGTTCATTTTTGTCTGAAGGGCAATGGAATTAGTACCTTGGATGTTAAATATGGGGACAACACTATATCATCATCCCAATTAACAAAGTTTCTTGGAATATATGTAGACAGAAATTTGAGATGGACATCACACATTGAGGTCTTATGTAGAAAATTGAGTAACTCATTTTCTGCAATCTCTAGAATTAAGAATATTGTACTTAGAAACTGTGTTATGAATGTGTATTACAATCTTGTATATCTTGTATATAGTCATCTAAATTATAATATTCTGCTGTGGGGCTGCTGTACATAAATAAATAGGGTGTTTATTACACACAAGCGAATACTTCGATTAATATTCAATATTCATCAACGAACATCTTGTAAACCTATCTTCATTAATAATTACATACTCACCTTACTGTGTTTATTTATTTATAGATGTCTGTTATATGTTGAAGAAAATGAAGATAGGTTTATTAAATTGAATAGTAATCATGAGTATTCAACAAGGAACAGGAATTTACTACTTATTTCTATGCATAAAATAGCTAAATTTGAGCACTCTCTCTATTTACCAGAGTATTAAAATTTTCAACCATTCACCATCAAATTTGAAAGTACAGAAAGCTCATTTGTTTAAGAGGAGGGTTAAATCAATGCTTTTAGCAAAGGCATACTATAGTGTGGCAGAGTATTTCGATGATTCGAATGTAGGCAATAATGTATGAATCAATTTTTGTATCATATGTTTTTATATTTTTTTTAACACAAATGTTCTTCACCATGTGAAATTGTCTCAAATGTTTAATATTTCTGAGGTAATTTTATTTTCTTTTCAAATGAAGTTGTATATTATTGTAAATATAAGTTTAACCAATATTTTTGTTTGAACCAATATTTTTGTTCCAGGGCTGATTGGAAGATCAGACTCAAAACTGAATTCAGTCCTTTTGAGAGCATTCTTTCTAGTTTTAATTATTGTATCAATTGAAATGAATGTAATTATACAATGTTAAGAATGTTTCTCAATAAATTTATTTCATTATTATAAAGACACAACAGTAAGGGACGACAGTTGCCGATACGGATGCCAAACATCTAAGACTATACAATATATAAAAGGGGGACATGTTGCTGATAACAGCCAACTTTGGAAAATAATCACTTTAGGCTCTACTGGTACCCCATCATCTTGACTGACCAAACAGTTTCCTACAATAGGCCTGACCTGGTCCTGGTTGACAGAAGAGTGCGGGAAAAAGTATTTACGAGGTGGCCATGCGAATAAACAAATTGAGAAGAATGCCGAAAAAATCTGAAAATATCGAGATCTTTCCTCTTTGGATTCTCTCCGAATAATTCAAGTTGTTAATTGGTTGGCACATCTAAGAATTTCGAAAGTACCTTAAAGATTATCAGTTTATTGCATTCACTCACAATGTCCAACCTACCATGACATAAAAAGCAGCAACCAAGCTTGTACTATTAGGGTAGAAACAATAAAAACCTTCCATTGAATTGAAAACAATGGAAATCATATCAAATCAAATACATTTCTCTTGTGACAAAATTAACTCAGACTTAGAGCCTCAACTTCTGGAAAAATTTTGTTTTCGTCTTCTTTATACTTCTCTTCGAATTTGATCCTAGTTTGGGACCTTATCTTCTTCCTTTTCATGGGATCGTTTAAATCTTTAGGTGAAGCCTTGAGGTCTGAAATTTTGTCAACGCTGTATCGAGTGGGCGTAAGATGTTCGTAATTAAAAACCTTGACAAAGGCTTTATTTTCGATTTTTTGTACATTTTTCCTTTACCCATTCGTTTGTGGTTTTTTCGGGGATACCTATCCATTCCTGCTACCATAGCTTATCGGTTGTACAATCTTCATAATTTTCAATGATTCCTCCGTTTTTCTTTCGGCGTATCGGCCTTCAAAGACTAAAACTATTTTACCTAGTTTCATTATTTTGCTCATCTTGGACTCTTTCAACACTTTTCGCCAAGATGTACAAAAAGTCACAGAATAAAAATTCTGATATGTTGTAATCTATAATATAAAAATGAATCGCAAAATGTGTTTGTAAGCCCATAACTCAACAACGTCTAGACCAATTTTGCCAAATCGTTTTTCAAAATGTTCGCTGAAGTACAAGGATGGTTTTTACGACGAAAAAAATTCGAATAATTGCCGGGATAACTCTAAAAACAGCCCATTTCTATTTCCCATACCAACGTTTTCTAACTAAAATGTAGAGTCAACGGCTGGACCGATTTTACTGTTTTTCTTGTTGTTTGTTATTGTCAGGGAAAAAATTTAAAAAATTGCGTGTAAAATTATAACATTTAAGAATATTCAATTAATAATATAAGTAAGAAAAAATTATTAATTCTCGAAAAGAGGATGTAAAAAAACTGAATGTCTTATCACACATCTTGGTTAGTTCAGAGCTATCACAACTAATAATAGAAATTCATTTCAATATAAAATTTTAGTAAGTTTGAATAGACTAAGATACACGTTACTAACATAGCACGTGATATATTTAAATATAAAGAAGATTACATAGTTCTCTTTAATTTACAGTCTTAATTTCGCTTTTAAGATTGATAGCTATTAGATGTACAAACTTTAGTCACAGAACTCGCAATGTAGCAAGTTAAAGATATAAAAGAGCCAGTCAAACTGACGAGCAACGCGAAGCTCGTAATGAAGTTGAACGGAATCGAAATTAAGAATATGAAAAGGTTGCGTTTAACTCATATCGACCTGTATTCAATTATAACGTTGAAATAGATTACAGTTCACACCAAATCGTTGCTATTGGACCAATGAACGTTGTGTGTCAATATTGCAAGGCAAAGTTCAATTGTTATTGCTAAGAAGATACTACCAATGGTGCGACAAAATATTGCGCGAAGTCAATTCAAATAGACGCTATTGGTACAGCCACCAGAACCACTATATTCATTGGTTTCCGAGAATGGATTAAATTCTCACTTTTTTTTTACTTATATCCAACAAATATCTCATATAATTAATGATGAGATATATGGGACAAATAATTGGTACGAAATTGGGAATATGCCTTTCAACTATAGAACGGACAGGTTAATCACTTTCAATGCATAAAACGTGTAAATATACGAATTTTTTGATAATTCAACGGATTTTAAATAAGAGGAAATATTGCAGTCCCTTCGTAAGTGAGTAAGTCCCTGGCACCACACGGGATAAATATTAAAAAGAACAGAGTGTAGCACAAATAGTAGAACACGTCTTTCCGGCTTTTTGAAAGTAATCAGAGAAAACTAAATGGGCGTACAAAGTTCGCCGAGGTAGCTGGTCCTTCTATGAAAAAAATCAAAGTACACTATATCAAATACTCTGAGTGAGTATTTGTGGGTTACTCTTGTAACCCACACTAGACAAATTTTATCCGACGTTTTTCTACTTTGATTATAATCGAGTAAAAATCGCCGCACCATTTCCATTCTTTTCAATTGATGTTGTATTTGATAGCTTTGTCATATGCTCAAGCAGAGTCATTCTAACTTCATTTGAAGACATTTGGTTCATTAATTTGAATTATCGTATTCAATACCTTATAGCTGAAAATTAACAAGAAAATGCATACTTCATTCTTTGGAATGGAGATCAGCAATTTTTTTCAGATAATTTTTTTCTCAGATTCATTTTTCTGAATCCGAACAAACTCCTTTTTCAGTGGAAAATTTTCCGAGCTGAAATACAGTATTTCACTTGAAATTCAACCCTGAAACTGTGAAGTTCGGAAGTGAATTTTTCTCATTTGCAACTTTCAAGACGAAAGAACAAATAAAAATCTTATTTACCATTTACACTGTTATATACTCAAGGGTATATTCATTTGCACAAACTGTTGGCGATGTGAAGTTTAATAAAGTTCCTACTGCTCTGTTTAATAAAGTAACAGTAAATGTCAATTTATTCGTAGAATTAACTGGAGTGAAAGACGAATTTCCTCTCTACTTTCTTCATAATTTTCAACCTTCCAAGAATGGTAAATTTTCCGAATAAATAAATGTATATATGTTTTTATTATTATTACTGGGATTATACTCCATAAGTCGAATAAACTTGAACTCATAATTTTCCGATTTTAGACTTTGGCTTTCTTGCCAACCAAAATCGCTTCATCCTCTCAGAACTCGCATTTTTCGGTTATTTGTCCATTTAATTTTAGGTTCTTGAAAGGATTTTTGCTCAACTTTCACATGTGCGATTTTATAACGACAATCCGTGCGATCTTTGAGATTGTTATAATGGCCTCTTGTTATCCTTTTGGACGTCTTTGAGCTATCCTGTGCTTCATTGACTTTATTGACTTTTTCTTATTATATTAAGTAGTTGCTGTGTTATTTTGGAGTGTTTCATCCTGCATACATTGCACAATACCAAGGTTGTTGTTGTCTGATTCTTTAGTCATTGTGTTTGATAAAGTTTTTGAGATAAGGTTCGTTTTGAGGTCTGTTCATTCACATGCCGTTTTGAATGATTGATCCGTGAATCTTTCTGATAATATTCAGTTCTTGTTTTTTATTTCTCTAATTCTTGAAAGAACATTGTTTCAATTGCGTAGATTGCTTTTGAGAGCGTAAATTGCTTGGTTATTTTTGTTTTTTATCCCAGGGACTGTATTATTTCAGTAACTTGAAGGTTAAAATGCTTGTCTTTTGCAATTTTACTATTTCTTTTGATGGAATAATTTGTCATTCGATTGTTCCCCATGGATCTTTTTTGTCTCCCAAAAACGCTTCATTCTCTCTGAATGTTCATCTGTCCATTTTATTCCAAGTTGACGATTTATTTTTGCTTAAACTTCACATGTGCTATTTTACATCGACATTCAGTGCGATATTCTTTCAGCCACTCTGTTCCGCATCTCTTCATAATTATATCGAGTAGTTTTTTCGGTATTCTGGACTGTTTCATTCTGTAGACATGTGCATAGAACTTTGCTCGTCGTTTTCTGATTACTTCCGTTATCGTATTTGTCTTTTGATACAGTTCATTCTGAGGTATTTTCAAATTCCGAATGCCGTTTCTATTGATTGGCCCGTAAATCTTTCTAACAATTTCTCGTTCCTGTTTTTCTATTTCTCTAATTCTTGAATGACCGTCAATAACCATTGTTTCAGATGGGCAGATTGCTTCTAGAAGAATCACTGTGTTATAATGCCTCAATTTGGCGCCTCTCGAAATGCACCTTTTCTTATAGTATGCCAATGTTAGTTTGTAGGCCGTTTGAAGCTTGCTAATTCTCGATTCATTAGCGATTCGGTTTAATCCTGAGGACTGTATAACTTCTCCAAGGTATTTAAAATGGTCGACTTGCAGAATTTCATCATGTTTTCTGATAAGAGAAGATTTATTTTTTGGTTTTCTTACCATGTATTTGGTTTTATCACAAGAAATTTTTAACCCGTTTTTCTGCGCTATTTCATGTAATCTTTCTACGGCGAGAATGGCTTCAGGTCTGTTGTTTGTGATGATAGCAATATCGTCTGCAAAGGCGAGACATTTGACATTTATTCGATTTTCGTTTTTGATGCCCACTTGTATGCCCTTCACGTGAAGTTCCCATTCCCTAACGATCTTTTGTAAAACAATAATGAAAAGTATTGGCGAAAGTCCGCCCCCTGCAGCACACCGGTTTTGATTTCAAAGGGATCTGATACTTCGCACATGAATTTTACCTTGGAAGTTGTACCTGTAAGTGACTGTTCTATAATTTTTTGGGTCTTCAGATCGATCCCAAATACTTTCATTATTTTAAAAAGGGTTTCGCGATCTACCGAATCATGTATTTTCTTGAAGTCAATGAATGTGATCACTCTATTTCTACATTTCCTCATCTGTAATATCATCTTTAAAGTTCAGATCTGTTTAGCACATGATGGGCCTCTTCTGAATTCAGCTTGGTATTCTCCAATAAGTGGATCCGCTTGGTGTGTTTTTTTAGAAAGTATTTTGTAAGCAACCGAGAGTAAGGTAATTGCTTTGTAATTATTGATATCCATCTTGTCCCCCTTTTTGTGCAATGAATATATATTAGCGCATATATTATATATATATATATATATATATATATATATATATATATATATATATATATATATATATATATATAATGTAGGATGAATATTGTATATGAAAATTAAATTTTATATATATATATATATATATATATATATATATATATATATATATATATATATATATATATATATATACTATATGAAAAATTGCGGGAGAAAGCATTAACAAAAGTAGAAGTCTTCGTTATAACGTTAATAGCTCTCTTCAGAAAGGCGTATACAATGTCAAGGTGTATGAACCTGGAAATGAAAAAAACAAAAAGAAAAGGGAATTGTCAAGGAGTTTTTTTTTCCATTTCCAGGCTCGAACAACTTGAACTTGCCTACGCTGTCCTCAATAGAGCCAATAAGATGGAAACTCATGGCAACGTCTGCTTCCAATTGTGGATTTTACTGATAACTTGTACATTTTTGCATAGCACCAATTTTCTATAAATATTGCTCATGAATCATAGGCGACAGACATAGTGTGAAATTATTTTCTATTCGTAATCCTCAATTTCTTGACTCAAATATATTTTTGAAGCCACAGCAAATTGTTTCAAACTATTAAACTCATTCGTACATATACTTCCTTCATTGAAAATGAAGTTATAATCGATTCAAAAAATTGCGAATTCAGAATAAGAAATCTACAATAATGATCTATCGATCGTAGACCAATATCGCTATTGACAGATTAGGTATGATTTCTTAGGTTAAATGAAATTAGTAGTAATACAAGATTAAATAAATTATTGGTAAGTGATAATTCAGCAACATCATTGATAATATTCAATATCGGATAATTCTAATTTATCCTACTTCACAAAAATATGAATAATCAATATATTATTTAGTTATGTTATGGCCCTTGTTCATTAAGTACAATTTCTACCTACTAGACTCTAGTAACTAGAGTAACCCTGACCTTTTGTCAACACAATTCTACTACCTGGAAACATTTCTAACCTGGAGCGGGCGCTACTGTGTACTTTATGATCGTATGCCTTAAACCGATACTTAATAAACTAACTTGTAAATGTATAAACACGACATAAAGAATCCTTAACATTATTGTTCGGATAAAGAATCTGAAAGATTCTGAAACTGCTATTTAGATAACCAATTTTTATCTTTATATATATATATAATTCTACTGAACGTGTGTATGTCACTGAACACCTCCTAAACATCTGGACCTATTTTAAATATTTAATAGTGTTGGCGTTACCTTGATACAAATCCATTTTAATTGAATATAAACTTAAATTCAAACACTTATTTCCTATTTTGTTGAAATTTTGTGTTTGTAAAGAAGTGGACTCAAGAATGGTTTAGATTCACAATTTGACCAGGTAGGTGACGCTTCAATCGAGTTCTTGAAATTTTCGAATCACAGATGCGTTACCAGGACGTCTGTCAGGTTCGCTAGTTATTTAGGTAAACCTATTTTATTTCCTCATGAATCAATGCATACAACAAGAGCTTATTCAGATGTATATCGAACTATTAATTTCTACTACTTCTACAAAAAGGAGTTTTTTGTTGTTGGGTGGCCAACTCCGTATATATTCAAATCTTTTAATCTGAGGAGTTCATACGGAAAGGCAAACCTGAATATTAAATGGTTTTCTCTGTAATGGACGACTCATTCACACACACACTAACACACATATATATATATATATATATATATATATATATATATATATATATATATATACATTAATTCAGTATTTACTATATATATATATATATATATATATATATATATATATATATATATATATATATATATAGTAAATACTGAGACTCTTAATCGAAACATTCCAAATAAAACTCTCAGGGAGCTGTCTACATAGCTGTGTAGACAGCTACGTGAGAGTTTCATTTGAAATATTTCGATTAAGAGTCTCAGTATTTACTAGTATTGAATGACCTGTGAATCTTGAAACTACATATATATATATATATATATATATATATATATATATATATATACTCAAAATATTTTTAGCAATAAGAGGCTATTTTCAATGTGAAAATGCTTATTTTTCTGGACGTTTCGTTGTATACCACAACTTTGTCAAAACTTTTATTTCTTTTTTTTTCCTTCGATTCTTCTATTGCAATTTCATAATTCCGTTGACATGCTTTAACAACATTGATAAGGCAAAACTTCCTACGAGTTGCTTCCTACGTTTTTTCAAATTATTACTCGTATTGTAGTGGTTTTCACAATTGTGAAAAGTTTGTGAGAAGTTTTCAAATTTTCATATAAATCTATTCGAAATGAACTGCTGATGTCTTTCAGTACATATTACTTCTACGTCCCTCAAACTTTTTATTGAATCGAATTTTCAAGGATATTGTTGGAGCATTTCAAGTGAAGATGTTTCTACGTCTACGTAGTCGAAGCACTCGCCGCCACTCGCAGTTAGGGACGAAACGTCTGGAAGAGGAGGAGTTCCAGTTGACCACGGCCAATCAGCCCGGAAGATCATTTCACCATGTTTCACACTACACCACAAAAGTTTCTCAACCTCGACTGGGATACGAACCCAGGTCTCTCAGGTTTGACTCAGATGAATTGAATGCTTGCCTAAAGGCATCACCTTTATGGAATAACGTAAAAACATTATCGCTAACCACTAATATGAGAGTTCAACTTCAAAATGATCAAAGTCCCAGTTGATGCGACATCTGGATTAATTACTCTTACCAACGACTTTTGCCGATTTGTAGACTCTCAATTAGCTCCTATTGAAAATGTTTTCCCAAACATTAGTGAGAATTATCAGAATTATGCTTGGTTAAGTCAACGAGCAATTCTTGCCGCAAAGAATAATGATGTACACGCACTGAATTTCACCATTCAATCAAAAATTTCTGGCGATTTGGTAACATACAAATCGGTTGATTCCATAACAAATCCGGATGATTTAGTAAATTATCCAACGGAGTTTCTGAACTCTCTGGAGTTACCAGGATTTCCACCACATAACTTGCAACTCAAAGTTGGTACATTATTATGATATTGCGTAATTTGAATCCACTGCGACTTTGCAACGGTATTCGACTTTCTGTAAAAAGACTTATGCCGAATTTGATTGAGGCAACCATTATTAACGGAAATTATGCAGGTGAAAATGTATGTATTCCTCGAATACCAATGATTCCGACTGATCTTCCGTTTGACTTCAAACGATTGCAATTTCCAGTTCGCCTTGCGTTCGCAATGACAATTAACAAGTCGCAAGGCCAATCGCTAAGTGTTTGCGGGATAAATTTAGAAAATCAGTGTTTTTCACATGGTCAGTTATACGTTGCGTGTTCACGAGTTGGGAAACAATCCGCTTTGTTTGTGTTAACGTCAGACTAAAAAGCAAAAAATGTGGTTTACCAAAGAGCACTTCAATGAAACGAATAATTTGCGGACACGTATAAAGTTTATATTCATTATTTACTTTGCATTCACTTTCATTTACTTAGAGAAGTCAACTGAATAACATTTCATTTTTGTAATCGAAATGAATTCATTACCGTTGTGAAATGAAATAAAATTTTTCCTTTTCAAATATAAAAAAGTTTTTCCTCATCTTTTAATCACCAAACGAAATGTTACATAAAACGAATCCATCTGGTGGCGAAACGGAGTTCGCCGGGTTTGCTATATATATATATATATATATATATATATATATATATATATATATATATATATATATATATATATATATATATATATATATATATATATATATATGTATATATATATATATATATATATATATATATATATATATATATATGTATGTAGTGTTATTGCAATGTTGTACCTCACGATGAGGTAGTTACTCTAGAACACCCATCATAGGGAATTACTGTCATCATGAGTTTTATTGAAATAGTTTCATTATGAACATTAATTTCAGTGATATTACCATATATTGAGGTAATTCCCAAAAATTTTTATGTTTATAATATGAATGTGAAAAAATTCAATACACATTTAGTTAAATCCGCCAAAGGTCTCACTCATTTTATTTCGAAATTGATTTTGAAGTTTTCTGGTAAACGGGAAAAAATTTGATCCCAGAATTAAACATTTAAATTGGATTTCAACAGCTTCGATTGAATGATATTATGAGGTTTGGAAACAGAAATTGGTAATTTAATGCTTGACATATTTAAGCTGCGCATGTAAAAGCAATTCTGGAATGTTAAAGCAGCGAAGTAAAACATGAAAATTTATTTCTTGATTGAAATACGTCTTTCATAATCTAGCTGATGGAAACATGATATCAATTGACAGACTGTCAATTCGTTTCGAATAACCGACAACCACTCTATTCTTTATATTCCGAAAATAAATAGTTAGTGAAAATCGTCAACATTCACTACTATCTGATATCTGATAATGAAGTGAATATTGAATAGTATTAGCATTTACTTGGTCAAATCTATTATAATAACTATAGAACAATTGAAAGTTAAATTTGATTCACACTTTCATTGTCATAACGTGACTTGATTCGTCAAGATAACCGACTTCTTCAGACGTTAACACAAAATCTTTTAAACCATATGACGAGATTTGTGTTGTATGATTTTCAATGGGTTTGCAGTATAGTAGTAGTTTTTGTGAAATTTAGTTGAGTGATTTGAGGTATAATATATTATGTGAAGCTCTTCTTAGTGATTCAAAGAAGAGAAAGACTTCAACGTAATCAAACTAATAACAATTCGTAACATAATTTCTGTTCACCTCGATTTTTAGGCTGTTTTAGAAGCAAATTGACATGCTGATTCCAAAGCTTCAATCAGTTTTTTTCTATGACGTCAAGTTTTTTTTCTACAGTTGTTGCGCATATTATTACGCTTTCGCAGAACTGAACGCGAATTATAGAAAGCCCTACTTGTTAGAAGAAGGAACAAAAGTCACCTACTTTCGATCGAAAGTGCATTTCTGCAGTTCTTTCGGAGTGCCTATAGATTTGTGTATTGTTATAACATAGCTGATTAAATGAAAGAATTGGGAATTTCAGACTTTAACGCAACTGAATTGTTTACAGATAGCTCAAAACGTAGCTTGAAGTGTGTTCTCCTCCACAATAGAAATTTATATGGTTCAGTCCCATTAGGTCATTCAGTTTCTTTGCATGAAGAATACGAAGACATAAAGAAGGTTATTGACTTGTTTGAATTGGGTGCAGTCAAACTGGCAGCCAAGATATGACCTGACACCTAGTGATCCAAACATTCTAAATCAGCCACTTGTCGACAAAAAAACATTATATTTCCGCCATTGTATATAAAAGTAGGTCTCAACAAGCAATTTGTTAAACCTTTGCAACTGAAGAGGACTGTTTTAAGTATATCATTTCGGCATTTCCTAGCTTGTCATATGAGAAGATAAAAGCTGGTGTCTTTGATGGGCCACAGATTTGGCAACCTACTATCAAAGACTTTCTTGGAAACACACGAGAATTACGTCAAAATTGTTCAACAACTCTTAGAAAACTTCAAAAAGCTTAGCTGTAACATGAGTATGAAACTGCATTTCTTGCTAACATTCCAGAAAATCTAGGAGCTGTTAGTGATAAACATGGTGAGCGATTCTACCAAGATTTGAAGGTCATGGATGCAAGGTATCAAAAGGTAGATGAGATGTCAGTATGATGGCTGACTACTGTTGGAGCATCAAGCGAACATGTCGCCAGATTGAACATTACAGGAAAAGTTAATTTTTTTTAAAACAAATTAATTTTTAATATTATAATAACCTTTGTATGAATAAAATATTCTAGTATGTTTGATTAGTACCCACTTTATTTTCCTCTGTATGTTCATTTTGTATGACTTTTCGGCTCAAGAGAGGGTATCCTGTAGTTTAAAAACTTGACGCGATAGCAAGAAATTGATAACATTTTCGAATTCAGAGAACAAAATTTAGTCAAAAAAAGTCACAGATTTAAGGCAACAAAATTGCTGCTCCCCAGTATGATTAGAGTATAAATTTCATGAAAAATCATTTTTCATTATCTTACCTAAACTTTAATTATAAAAATTACTATCGTGAATTCATAGGAATTCTCTGCATAGTAGTTCCCAAATTTCTCACAGGATGATTATTATTATTTTCGATAAACATATCAAGCTTTCTTTCTCACGTTCTGATGAGAATGAACGAACTCAAAACACTTATAAACTAATAACAGTAGCAATTTTATTTTTCAATTGCCTTGGTTATGAACCTTTTGTATTTATTCAGATTCTTAATTCTGTATCCGTAATGATGAAAGTTAATTTTGAATAACTAATAATAATTATAATGAAGTTAGCTTCAATCAACTATTTCAGCTTTTGCGAAGAAAGTTTTCAAAAATATTCAGTGAAATTAAAATTTTCCGGTTTAAAAAACTCGATTACTATAGATGGATTCGAACACATAACGAGGCACATAAATTGAAGCTCCATGCTAATGGATGTTGAATATGTAGGTATATTCATTGAAACTATGAAAGGTATTTTATTGGTTCTGTATCACACCCTTTCTCTGGATTCTCTGGATTATAAAATACCTGAAAACCGTGCTATTTTGATAACCCGAAAAATGGGGAATGAAGCAAAAACTTTCGGATATTAAAAAACGCAGCATATACGAAAATCAATACATTATCGTCTCTTGAAACATTTTAGTGAGAAATATCGTTTTCAATTTTATGTTCATTGATTTTATGAATGGTGAGAATGTCGGTAGTCATGGAAAACTATGAATCATTAGGCTTAGGTAGGTAGATACCTACCTAAACTGATGAATAAAAAGTGTGTACATAACTTCCGGAATGATGTACATAACTTCCGACCTACTACACCAATAGATAATGTTTTTTTCTGTGTTCATTATTGACAGTACAAGATTCGTTTGAAAGAAAATTGAACCAAAATATTCGAAATATCATAATTTGTAGGACGAGTGAGTGAATGAGATAAAAGACTGTAGGAAATGTTCAACACATTGACAAAATAATGAGAGGTTGAAGTCAGTTTTTCAAACGTCAGTTGGAAACTTCGAAAATAATGACAGTTTGGTTATGACCAAAATTGTTTCATATTCAATTACTATTTTTCCGCAAGAACAAAGCGGTATTTTCAGAGGGTTGATTCAGTGGTTGAGAACGTCGTGTTATTTATTTTTATTGATCATTAAATGCCACCAATGATGGGTCAAAATATCGTAACCTGAAAATATGATATGTTCACGAAAAATCCAATTGAACTAGGTTTTCAATGAAGCAAGAAATTCAGTTTTCCAATGAAACTACGGACTTAGGAGTTCTTAAATAATCAATTACGAGATATGAAGAACCAGAAATACCTGCTACGAAATTATGAACCTCAAATTCAGCTATGAACTGATAAGCACATAAGCGGATAATCAATTTGATACATCAAACGTGTAAAAACTCAAATAATGTAGCATGAATTGAATAAGACGTCTTTCGGGACTTTCAAAAATATTCATGAAAAATATAATAAGTCTTAAAATTCTTCGAGTCTGCTAGTATGTTTATAATTTTGGGTTTTCGGTCATGAAATTTCAATTATTTCTCTGAGTTATACAAACATAAAAATTTTATGTTAATAAGCCTTAGAAGAAGAACAACAAAAAAATGTAATTCAATTGTTGTAGTATTGATTAACGTCTCATCTAGCATATCTTACTAGTTTTCTGTGTATAAACTTTGTAATACTTTTCTAACGTATTTTCAAGTTTTAATCGTTTCATGCTTTTCACATAATATAACAAACTTCGGCGAAACATAAAAAAACACCGTTGACAGCACACACTTCATCGAATGAAAACTTAAATGAGAAATAGAATGTCATCTACATATCTGTACAAAAAATTTTGTTTTTCAACTAGGCTACACGAAAATGAAATACAGTCACAAGATACCCTTAGCTATTAGAATAATTCACAATTCATTTATATAAAAAAGTTGATAAAGAAATACAAATAGTATACATACATACTGTAATAAATTTTTCAGCCGAAAACGAAATAGACTACAAAATCAATTTTTCAGGCCTCACCATTATCAGACGAGAAAATGAACTAACTGTGTTTTGAAATCTTCAGAAAGCCCACCTTTTCAGGTATGAAAATCCAGAAAACTTTTCATTCACCCTAATTTTTACAAGCTAGCAACATATGGGTCAAAGATACATAGAGTTATTGATGGATTAGGCCAATACTTGATGAAGATCTAAATAAATAAGTTGAAAAAAACTAAGTAGTTTTATTCAAACAGAACAATATTGTTTCGCCAACGCAGTGACTTCATCAGATGTAGATGATAAACTTTATAATCAACAGTTGATGAAGATGTTGATTCGATGAAGCCACTGTGTTGACGAAACAATATTGTATGATTAACTGAATTATAGTGAAAATTATATTTAAATTAGATACAAATAGTGTTCTCACTTCCTTTTTATGTACGTAGACGTAATATTGAACTCAACAAAATCCAACAGATCGCTTGTAATAATGTATATGCCACCAGAAGTATAAATTCTTCAATAAATAAAAAACATATACAGTGAACAGAAATATCTCAATTGATCTTTCACGTTGAAAATAAAACTACACCAAATAAAACATCTGGAGTTTATAAACGCAATTGAAATGAGTACAATAACTTTTATATAGGGACAACGTGCAGAAGCTTTCTTGCAAGAGCAAAAAGAACATCACAGTCCTTCAGGCTTAACAAAGAGTAACCAAATTCTGCATAACACTTTCTAGATTCAGGACATACTTCTCCAAATACAGATGATTTGAAGATGTCACATACAGACTTAAAAGACAATAAACTAGATATTTTAGAATCCTATACATTATAATAATATCATAGTCAATTGGTTAAATGAGCAAATAGAATAAGAAATTCACTACTGCGTGAAGCTCTATGAAGAAAAAGAATATCTTGGCGTAGAGCATAACAAGAATAAAAAGAAAATGCATTAGTAAGAAAAATACACTTCGTTTTATCATCACTTTATTAGTATGTCACTATTATATCACTATTTTCAATACAATATTAAAGCAAATTTTTATTACGCAAGTATTTATCACTATATTAGTAGAATACTATACCTAGATCAGGGTTGTCCATATGATATTCCTCGGAATGTCATTAAATGAAAATTCAGCAATGTTTTTTTAACGATTTGCTCATGAAGACTGCTCAAAAACATTACTTTATTATTATGTTGCCTGCAACCACGTTAAAGGTTTGATTTATGCCCTTGAGGCCTTACAAGATGGACCTCTGCTAAAGATTATCACAAAGTGCGGACGATTCCATCCAATATTTGAATGTAAACTATAGGAGATTTCAAACACTTGAATTTGAGTTACATTTTTATTGTCACTAGGTGACACGTTTCGTCGGTATAACCGACTTATTCAGACGTTAACAGAATATGATTTGAAATCATAACGTTAACGTCTCAAGAAGTCAATAAAACACAAATTCAAGTGATTGAATTATCCTACAGTCATAATAGATTTGCACCAAGTAAAAGTCAATACTATTCAATGTGCTAACTCTAATACATTTTGTTTTATCTTATATTTATCATACTTTCTGTGACTGTTTCTTCTATCTGTGCTGTTTCGTAGTATTACTGAATTTTCCAGCAGATGCATAGCGATGTTGGGATTCTTCGAATATAGGTAGAAAGATGACCAGCAGTAAGACGGGTTTAGACGGCGCACACCCACTCGCGCACCAACCTCGCATCCGACTCGCCCTCAACTCGCCTGGCAATAAACTCATCCTCGCCTCCCTGTATAGACGACACGGATCCACTCGCGAGGCGCGAGGTTAGAGACCGAGATCCATTTGATGCGCGACCAAAAACCGCTATGCATCTGCTGGAAAATTCAGTAATATTACGAAACAGCACAGAAGTGTAGAAGAAACAGTCACAGAAAGTATGATAAATATAAGATAAAACAAAATGTATTTCTATCTATAATACTTTGCATTACCATAAAGTAACAGACGAATCTATCCAATATATATATATATATATATATATATATATATATATATATATATATATATATATATATATATATATATATATATATATATATATATATATATATATATATATATATATATATATATATATATATATATATATTTAATTCAGCGGACGATTAACGTCGCTTTCGAACGGTCCATGGGCTTGTAATCAATGTACATTACCCAAAAACTATCATCATTAAACTACTCAAATCATAAACAAACACACACAACCATGCCTTTACCGGGGCTCGAACCCGGATCCTTCCGCATCATAGTCGAGTGTTCTCCAGAGCAAACCTCGGAGACCTCAGCTTCCAATATTAACAGTTTAGTTAATTTACATTCGATTTTATGTTTTATGCTAAAAGAAAAAATAAAATTTACTTTATTTGTACTTAGAAATCTTAGTTGCATATTTGTATATTTCCTACATTTCGTTGAAATACCTGACTTGAGAAATTGATTTTCTGTGTTCATCTCCAGGTATACGATCCTTTTGTTCAATATCAGTGTATTCTATGCTCCCCACTCCAAGTTAGTCACAGGAGATACCTGGTATGTTCTGTGAAAATAGCTATAAGTACTGACTTTGTAAAATTACACATAGTATTAATCCAGCATTTGATAAAGAAGTAGTACTTCCAAACGTCGTCATGCATATTTTATATTGAATTATGAGAAAATTTAAATGTTTTTGTATTATGAATATTAATTTTCTCCAAATATCGGCCTCATCAATTATCAATTAACAGTTTGGTTAATTTCACATCGAAAAAAGTTGGCAACTTCTGCTTCACACTTACTTTTACCTTTATAGTATGCAATTTGTCAACAAAAAATTTGTAGGGTGAATAAAAATTTTCAAAGAAAAATTGCTTCATTGAGCTACATATCTAAAAGAGAGCTTTATTGATGAATAAATTGGGTATGTATTCATTTATTTCTTTTCTGACTTTTGCCTTTTGAATGAATGCACATATTAGTCTCTCAGATCACGTAAATATAGGTACCTTTGTGAACCAGGAAACGAAACATGTTAATATTTATTTGAAAAAATAAGATCGGAAATATTTCTGTGAGTATTTCAATGCATTCCAAAATATTTCCATTAAATAATGATTTATCAATAGATAAAATGTCGAACTTCTACTCTACTGACTGAATTGTATCATTCAAAGGATAACACTATGACAAAGATGCTAAAAGCTTTTCAGATTAAATCTACGATAAGGCGTAAAAGCATGAAGGGAACGACAGAGCTCTAGAAGAAAAATTACTGTAGAAAGTGTATCTCTGTTATCAAAATGACTTGTTTCGATCTCTTGTTTCCGAGAAACAAGGTAAGCACGTAAAGTAGCTTGCGGAAATGAGTAATTTTTATAGTTCTTTACCGAATAATACGTATTGTTTGGAACTTCTTTGGCAGACTTTCTTTCAAAGAATAAAGAATATATTTTCTAGGTGTAATCTTTCAAAATAATCATATGCAATTCAATTTGAAATTGTAGTTCATTTGAAAGGCGCCTGAAGTAAAAATGCTACCCAATGAAAAATTTTACGAATTCAATAGAAACTGAATTATTATATTCAATCTCTGTAGAGAATCTTTAGGAAGAATAAGAAATTGGGTTGACAAATTTTCAGTACCTTTTTATATATATATTAGTTCACAAATCTGGCTCATAAGGAGTAATTTCATAAAAATCGTAGGTACATTATATTCAAATGAGAGGTAATAATAAATACTTGTCTAAAAATCACTGACTGAACAATTCTTCATTCGACGAAACTAGTCGAATAAAGAATTGTTCAATCAGTTATTTTTAGACAAGTATTTCTTATTACCTCTCATTTAAATATGAACTATCACAAAGTTGATTCATCGTTCATTGAATTAACATTATATTCATTCATATTTCACTTGATTTGTGAAATATTATTGTATTGAATGATAAAATAAATATATCAATTGTTCTTTTGAAATGTTTATTCGTTCCAAGACAATGATAACAATGATTTTTGAAATGATTGATCAAGCGTTTTGATTTCTAACCTAAGTAAATTGTTTATATCAAAGTTATGAATGAAATTTTTTCATATTTCCTCACATGAATCTGTTCATGTGAGAAAACAGGAAAATACTTCCTGAATTCTTATGTGACAAATAATCTTACTTAGAATGTGTAAGTTCGAGTAGGAAAAACTAGTACACAATTACTTAACAGACAAACTGCTATAAATGACCTACGATAAAAGCAACTGGATTTTTCAATGATATTGATAATGCAAATTAAAAAAAAACTAATTTTTCTCAGTCAGTTTTTCATTAGTTTTTCAAATTTTGAATGCAACTCTATTGTGGAAGAAAATCTTTGATCTAAAAAGCATTCGTTGACTAGAGTAAATGTATGATGTATTTTATTCCTCTGTGAACTTCTGAAATATAAATTTCGTATTAATCGAATTTCTGTTGTTCAATTATGTTATATCCAACTGAATAGATTTCGAACCTATTTTTATATAAAAATAGGCTTTTTTTAAATAAAAATAAAGAAAAATTATTAAATTTCAATTCAAAAATTTTCAGTTAAAAATTTTTTTTTAACTGAAAATTTAAATTTTCAGTTCATATGATGAAACTTGTAAATATCAAAAATTCATTCACAAATGTTCTTTATTTCTCATGTTTCCTGAAGAATTAGCTCTGAAAAAAATTTAACATATTCTTAAATATCACAATTACCACAAATATCCTCCAAATTCAGATGAAAATTGGAGAAAACCAACAGCAAACAATACAATCCAAGACACACAATCGATTCGATATTTCAAATATGAACTACCAGAAATATAGACATACAGAGAAATTTGCTCCAATCGAAGCAGATTCATACATAAAAGCATCTTCAGCCTGCCCCGGTGGCATTTGGTCCCCATCTAGTTGTTAGTTCCCTCTATTCTTGCCCTTTCATCCTGATTGTTGTGCAATTCTATTCTTATAAAACATATATAATATATTGAAAAATACGACATTCTCCGTTCGGAAAATATTTGAATTAACCGAAAGAATATCGTAGCAGAGCTGGTTATGTCAACATGCACTATGGAATGCCTGCATTATCCTTCAAAGGATAATGAACTGCGTGTTCACTGCCCACTATCTCGGAAACGATTCAAGTTATAAAAAAAAATTGAATATAAAAGCTGCATATATATATATATATATATATATATATATATCTTGGCTGACTTCCATATTCTAGGAAAAGTGGCTTTGCTTGTTGTTAGATTAAATATATGTGTTAATGGATCCGAAAGTGCATAAATACAATATTTCACAATAAAATTTGGTATTTCTTCCGGGCCAGACGTAAGTTTATTAGAGAGTTTCTTAGCGGCAATAATGATTTGATTCCGAGATATTGAAGTGATACATATCGCGTTCTTACAATCTGAATAGTCATCCTCACATGAATTGATTTTCAAAGATGTTTCATAAACTGAACTGAATTCTGCAAAGGCGTTAGCTATGGATGTTGGTTTATGATAAGTTTTGAAATAATTATATAGTTAAAACCAGAAAAACACTCAGTTTTATTTAAATTATGTATTTAGATTATCATCAAGTATCGGCCCAATCGATTAGAATAGAATAGAATAAAATTTATTACATCCATTTAGACAATTATATAATTGTGTTGGACAAGTCAGACATAAGTAATATTATTGTCGGTCAGGCACTCCCTTACACTATAGTAACAATTTTTCAGGAGCACCGACTTTACAATTTTCCTAAACCTAGCAGGACCAAGGCATTTGAATGCATAAGGTAGATGATTATATAATTTGATGCATTGATACGCTGGTGAATTTTCATACTTGGCCGAGCTATGTCCAGAAATAAACAAAGTTCTTACATTTCTTGTGTTATGACAATGAAAGCTACTCAATTTTACAAACTTGCCTTCATTTTCCTTAACATAGATTAAACACCTATAAATGAATATACAAGGTGTAGTCAATATTTTATTCCCAATAAATGCACCCTTACAAGATTCTCGAGGACCTAGTCTGAAAATAGTTCTGATTAAACGTTTTTGAGATATGAAAACTCTTTGACTATCAACAGAGCTACCCCATAACATTATATTATAATTGATGTGACTATATGCAAGCGCGTAGTAAACTTCCATAACGGATATGGTAGATAAAAAATTTTTTATTTTATTGATTGCATAAAAAGATTTACTTCAGACTCAAACAAACTCTATCACCTTACCATATGTAGGGTTTGAGACAAGTTTAAAAGTTCCAAAATACATATAAGTTTACACTAATGGATAACTGGGTATCTCGAATTCTAAGATGCTTACCCAATTTTGTTCGAGATGACTGGAAGAAACACTATTTATTTACTTGCAAAATAACATGGATGTGGAATATCATTTTCGTGTTCAAGAAGATATTTAGTCGGTTTCGAACTTCTGGACAACCCGGTATACATAAACTTGCTTGAATATTCGTTCCTTAAAGTAATGTTACCGAACAGTCTTCGTTAGCATTGCGACAACTTACTAAGAGATATTGATCTTGTGATAAAAAACTTCCCTGGAGGCACACAGTTCGATCCATATCCGAATCAGTATCCATCCTCTGCTTCGATTTCCTCCGGTATGTGCCTCATACTGTGTATTTACACATCAATCACCCGACTCGAAGCAGTGCCCTTTGTAGTGCCGACTGTTCCATATGTAAATTAACATAAGCCCTTGCTCTCATTTGTGTCTGTATTTCAACTCTGAATGAATAAGTGTGGTTTATATGATAATTTATCAAATGTTGGGTGAAATCATTTCGGCATAGCTGTGGGTCGTTTTCAACAAGCTATCGAATTTTCTATTGTAATATATTTGATTGGAAATTCCCGCCATTGTTGTTTTCATAAAATTTAAACCATCGTTTTTAGTGAAACAATGATTTATTGAAATTATTTCATGATACTGATGTATATTTTGAGAATGTTATAATATGCATTTGAATATTTCAAATATTGGTTAATTTGATATCTATTTCAATTCTTACAAATGAAACTCTCATCGTTGTTTGGAAATAATATTGGTGTCCAATTTGTTACTTAATGAGAAAATAGAATTCCCTAATTTGATGAACGAAAATTTCTATATATGTATATATATATATGTCTATATATGTATATATATATATATATATATATATATATATATATATATATATATATATATATATATATTATTTTGAATGTTTTTAGCAATAACAGGCTTCTTTTGATATGAAAAACTTTATTTTTGTTAACCTTTCGTTGTGTTTCACAACTTTGTCAAAACTAATGAATAATTGATTTATGAGTTACTATAGATATCAAAATGTCAAACTTATTTTAAGTTGACCAAAAATATCAAAAGAAGCCTGTTATTGCTAAAAACATTCGGAATAAAATATCTTAAACCGGCAATAAATCAATTTTTAAAAAAATGTATATATCAAACAAGCATGTACATGTTTGTCTGATATTTGTGATTTTGATGAATGAGTTTTGGGTGTGGCACAAGAAGTACCTTCCATGATTATGTAGTTCTGAAAATTGATAAAACGGTTTCCTGAAGGAGTTTCTTATATCTGGTTCATAGAACTTATAATAAACTGCCGATGGAGTTAAAAAAAATTACGATTGTACACTTCATAGAAAAATGTGTAATAGACTGGATTTTATCCCAGTCGAGGCAATTCATCAATGGATTGACCTCGAAAATCGTGAAATATTTTGATTAATAGTATCTGCGTTATTGTTTATTGGACTTTTCTGTTAAGATACTCTAAGGCACTTTCTAGTTTTTTTCAGTATTTCTTAGGGTATAGTATAACTTTAGTATAACTAAGGGTTTGGTTTCACAAGAGAAACCATATTTCCTCCAAATTAGATATTTGAGGAATTTTCTTTGTGTCGACTCTAAACGATTTTTCATATTTTCCATACATGTACAAAGGAGTATTAAACTCGTGATGATGAATTAGCTGCCCAAGACATATGAAGAGTGTATTAAATTTTTACACTGATTTTTTGAATCTGTTTTTGATTATACTATACATTTCAAAATGCTCAACCCAACATTGTAACGTAATTCGACTAACATTAGGTATTGTATTTCCAGATATATTTAATAACATATTATATGAGAATGAGGTTGATGATTGGAACTTATGAGAATCAAACACCAAACATTAGGCACGTGACAGGATTTCCTATTCCTTCTACTTCCTCTCATTACTTTTCGTTCAAGGTATTACACTGAATGCAAATCAATCTTCGAGAAAAAGTTGTGTTTGTTAATTTAAATATGATTCATTCAGTTTTCAATTTACAAAGAACAAATTTGAAGACATATTAAGCGAACTCAAATCGCTGCATGAGTCTTTAATCAAGATTCATCAACGTTGGTGATTACCTAATCCATTCATCTGATAGGTTGAAAGATTAGATATTTTTTTCACTATGATGAAATTCCTACTTACGATCAAATGGAGCTTCAAGAAGATGTTGAATTATAATTGAAATCATAGATATCGTTTCCAAATTGAAGTAGAACATAAATTCAGTGTAATTGCAATTAACTCTGATTTCTCTTCCTGAAAAATTTCATTATGAATTTTTTTGTAGCTTCAAAAAAAGTATTTTAAAGTCTCATTAATTTGATGCATATGACACCGTATTTCTCTATCAACTGCAGATATAGTCGATGATTACGTTATCAATATTTTTTAGCTAATGCTAACAAAATATTCCCCCTATTTTTTCACCCTTTTTTACCTAAATCTCAAAGACGAAATATTCAAAACAGAAGCATCAAATATACAAAAACTGCATCAAATCTGACAGACGACACTTCTAAACTTATTGATTTACTTGATGAAATCCATGGAAATATAAAAGACAGAAGACTAAAAACTAATATTACTCGATTGAAGAGGAAACTATTGCTTAACACCAATTTTTCTACCACTGTGGATGAACAATAGCTTGAAAACCTGAACAATGACTTGGAAACTTCCTAAACTGAAAAGTGGAGTAATACTGTCAAATTTTCAATTGAGCTGAATTTTCTGCAGTTTATTTGAGATTTTGTGAGGTTATTTTATGTTATAATTATTAATTTAACATGGGCAGCCAACATATCAGTTCTGTTATTCTACTGTACCACCGCTAATAACACTCGCGGTTATTAGCGAAATTAGCGGTTATTAATAAAAAATACAGCATTACAAAGAAATTTTGACAGTGTTTGTCAATTTCTTCTCTCTATGAGGAGCTAATCAGTAGTATCATAACCACCTAAAATACATTAAGTACCTAGGTGATAAAGACAAATTGAGGTTGGTTGTGATCGTTGTTTGTATCCATCTTATAATTCATTTGATCTAACTTTATTAAGAACTAGTAATTCCAACGGAGACTTCCCTTTATCCAAGAAGGTCAGAAGTACAAAATCACCTGAATAACTATATTCAAGAACAGACCTCAAATATAGTTTGGAGCTTTTACTAAGTTTATACACTTTTCATAACGCTTTCAAAATAATCCAAAGAAAGCTATACTTCTAGAAAACTATATTTACGTGAAACGCAAAGGAAAACAAATGAAATATTTATAATATCCGCGTCATTTCAAGAATTCAAACTAAACCTTCTGCCAGTATTACTTATGTTTGTAAAATTGAATACACATATAATTGAAATCAATATATATGAATTTTGATAATACTTGTCAGAAATATTATGGTGGAAGCATATACATCATTAATACGAATTTTGCAACTTACATATATCTTGAAGTAGATTGGAATGGAATTTATACAAAATTTAGTGTATTGCTTCATAGGTACAGTTATATTGAGAGAAAGGTCTCAAAATAAAGGTCGACGCCAATAATAAAATTACAAAATAAACAAATAACAGCTAGTTTGGTTTAGTTTGAGTTCTTGAAATGACGCGGATATTATAAATATTTACCATACATATTTATTTCATCTAATACATAAGTATGCTTCGTTGTATAGTACATAACTTGAAAAATTTCGAAAATTCTTCAGTTCTGCAGATCCAAGAGGTCTGTGACTGAATGAATTAATTTTTGAGTTAATAAGGCCTTGCACTGACTTTCAAGTGGGTGAGATTTGAATATTACAACGAGAACTTGATGAGGGTCCCAAGTCACTTGAAAATTGATAAAGCGGACAAGACTTGTTCGAGAAATCTACATAGGAGTTCATCTTCACTGTTGCAGAATTTCTGTGCTGAATTAAAAACGACCCGTTCAGAATTTCGAATGATGCTATTCGTATCTTTATTGATTCATCAAAACAGATTGAAGAGGCCTTAGTGTATCATTTAAACATATATTTATGCAGCTATGTTTAAACAACACACACACGCACACACACTCACACACACACACACACACACATATATATATATATATATATATATATATATATATATATATATATATATATATATATATATATATATATATATATATATATATATATATATATATATATATATATATATATATATATATATATATATATATATATATATATATATATATATATATATATATATATATATATATATATATATATATATATATATAATGACTCACCTTGACTCACCATGTATATATATATATATATATATATATATATATATATATACATGGTGAGTCAAGGTAGACGCGATGGTCTGTTATTACGAAATGATTGATTCTTGAAAAAATATATCCACGCAGTCATGTGGGGATTTATAAAGGGTACATTCTAAAAATAATTTGATACATACAGGATGTTCCAAAAATGTGTGACATACCAAAGTTATGTCTTTTCTTATGAAACGGCCTGTATTTGACTACGTTTTTGGGTTTTACGTAAAAACTAAGATATACTTTCTTCAATATGTCATATACCTAACAATTATAGTTTTTGAGATATTTCGATTTTTCGGAAATTAGAGAGTCCACAAAAATAGATAACATTTCCGAAACAATTGACTTTAACGAAGTGAAATTTTTTGTGTGAACAAAAGAGCGATTACGGAAAGTTTTAATGAATTCACATTCATTTAAAAATCTACAGGGTGTCAAAAATTTTATGTTCCTATGCTAACATATTCAAACTACAATATCATGTTTATTTTAAATGGCACATACTGTATTATTAATCCTATCATGTACCAAATTACATTATCTTTGAGAAGTTATAGAGGTATTATATGTCTATTTCTATTAGTTTCAGAATTATTTTCAATTATGTGAAATTATCATTTATTTTCATCTATTTTGTCACTTCAATATGCGAAGGGATGAGTGTTTCTTCTCAAAAAATATTTTTAAATGGCGTTTTTTTTATTTAATCGATAGGAAATTTTATAGTTAAGTACCTTTTTTCTTCGAGCTCTCTTTTTTTTTCTTCTACGATTCCAGACTTCTTTATACTAATTTTCATGAATTTTATATTTCAGCTCCAATTTTATTTTCCTCAACTTGGCTTCCAAACTTCTCATATATTTGCTATACTTCTATTTTGCAAATTATTTTTCTTTTTTGTTCTTACTAATTTCATTTTCAATCTCTAACTCAAATTCTAAAACTTCTTCTTGGCGACCCTCTATCGATTGTTCTAAATTTCTCTCAATTCTCAGTCTGATATATTCCAAAGCAATCTCTGATAAACTTTCTCTCGTGCATAAACTTGATTTCTGTGATTTTTCAATTCAATTTGATATTATCTATGGTGTGCTTCTGTTTCCGAACTTCATATTTGAGGTTATGTTATGATTTTACTGTTGTCAAAAATTCAAAAAATACTTATAAATGAAATCATGTATACCATATTTGAACATTTTGAATAAAGATTAATATTGATATGAATGACATACATGATTTATAACATTTTGGTATAGTGGAATACATTTGAATCATGTTTATTTTATATATTTGAATTTTCCGGTTACTGTTAAGAGTTAACTATTCTTTACTATTGATTTTGACATTTTAAACTATTTCATGATCAAATTTTGAAAGTGGATTTTACAAATACATTATATGAATACTATTATTTTACAAGAAATAAGTTATACAAGAAATACATAATTAGAAAGAATCAAAATAAATGAACATTACACACTTAACTAAATACAAGTGATGTTATCAAATTGTGATGTGTTGAACTATTATGTGAATAACAAAACATAGATTATCAACTCTTGAAAGAAATTTAACTACATAAACATATTATTAAATGGAATTACCCATATCTACAAAACTCTATGTATGTTTAAAATCTTACATAATAAAGTAAAATGCATGAAATATGACTTTGGGAGCCCGCGCCACCCTCTATAGAGCTTACGTAATTCGCGCCCCTCCTTCGCTGCATATTTTGTCTACAGGTTGTTCAACCCCACTCATTTAACTGCACCATTTCAGACCTATTTTTTATCATTGTCGATTCACGATCGACACGTGCAACCTTAATACATACAAGTGCACAATATCCTTCAATATCAGAAGGTGGCAGACACTCATCGCTTCGATCCACTGGACTGCATCTTGTTTACAAAACGCATATCTGTTTGGCAACCATGAGGGCCGGTGTCAGAGATCCATCACCTACGAAGGTCGGTCCAAACCCCGAGTTACAGGATCCTGGCTGGGCGAGCTCGGGGTCGCGAGCCGGCACATAAAGTGGTCGGCACGTTCGACTGTGATTGAGAGCCCCGCAAATACGCAGGACGATTTCAGGCTTGGGAATTGCAATGTGTCACTTTTGTCATATCCAGAGCAACACATTTGATTAATTAATCGGGCACTCACTTCGTGCTTCTCTTTGTGTGTCGATGTACGCCAAAATTTGCACTGTACTAGAAATTCAAGTTTCGCGTACTTATGGATATCGATATTAGCTTTGATTATAATTTGATATGGCTTTTCGAAGTTCAAAGCAGACAACACATAATGGAACTATTGATAAATCAAAGTGCTGGATTAATTTGCTTTGTTCGAATGCTAGGAGAATTGGTCGATAATTTCGATTTATGATTGCCATCGGTCAAACTAATTAACTTTGTTGAAAATGTTTCCAAAAATATTTGAATGAGGCGTATTGACATATTAATTTTATATTTGCAATTTTTTGTATAATTTATCATTTCACTGCGTTCGATTCAATGGTTTGAACTTACACACCTATACTAAATTACGCTTTTGTTATTGCTGTTAAATAGTTTAATAATTAACCTCAACTCTCAAGTAAGCAAACATTGTATAATATATGCCGCTTGTCATTGATTTCCACTTTGTTCTGCTGTTTACAATTTTGCCTCAATTATTATCATTCTAGAGATAATTGTTAAAGGAAGGGCGTCGGCGATTTCTGCTTGGCTACCTCGTTAACACAATTAAGACAATTGTGAATCAAATATCAACTCCATTTATCTGTCAACCTAGAAAAGTAAAGTTTACAGAGATATAGAATATGCACCAGAAAAAAATCATTTTTGAACATATCCATTAGATATGGTGGCCGTCTAATTACAGTTGCTAATCCAGTTATATGAATCAACGCGAAATATGAAATAACAAATTATACACGTTTGTGATAATAAAACATTCGAATCAATCATAAGAAAACGTAATAATAAAAATAATACTAAAATGTTTATTTTATATCAGGAGGAAATTTCCGCTGGCTTTTACATGTCCGTTAGATTATATGAAAAATTTGGGAATACGTTTAACGTTTCACGCAGATGAAGTTTTCAATTTTCCAGAGTGGGTACCACTCTTGAAAAATCATTTTTTTCCCACAAACAAAATCGCTTCATCCCAAAATATATATATATATATATATATATATATATATATATATATATATATATATATATATATATATTTTGAAAGTTTTTAGCATTAACAGGCTTTTTTAATATGAAAAAGTTTATTTCTGTTGACGTTTCGTTGTTATATTACAACTTTGTCAAAACTAATGAATAATTGAATTTATGAGTTACTATGGATATCAAATGTCAAACTTAATTTTTTGAAAAATCAAATTAGTTTTTTTGTATATTCACTTATTGATTTATATTATCAGAGGAATATTTATTAAATATTTATTAAATATTCCTTTGATAATATAAATCAATAAGTGAATATACAAACTATTTGATTTTTCAAAAAATTAAGTTTGACATTTGATATCCATAGTAACTCATAAATTCAATTATTCATTAGTTTTGACAAAGTTGTAATATAACAACGAAACGTCAACAGAAATAAACTTTTTCATATTAAAAAAGCCTGTTAATGCTAAAAACTTTCAAAATAAATACCTCAAACAGGCAATAAATCAATTTCAAGAAATATATATATATATATATATATATATATATATATATATATATATATTAATTCAGCAAAAATATGACAGGGAAAGAAACCGTTGTTATACATATATAGATTTTGACGGTTCATGTGCATGTCCAAATCTTATCAATGAATCTAATCACATCAAAACCTCACAATATCCTCCAATATTTCGAAAAGAAATATTCTCATTAGAAATTATTCTATACTGTGAAATATGTACATTAGCCTTCTAGCCGAAATTATTAAGGCCAAAAAACGTAATTTTTTTCAATATATTTTATTCATAGTACAAAACATGTTGAGTAATCAATTTATTTACATATGAAAGCACATATATGAAATTACTTGAAAAAAAATTTTTTTCAAAATGGCGGTCCCGAAAATGGCTGCTGAGACTCATCTGAATGTGAGATGAATGACATCATTTCTTGGGAAAGAATTATCCGAAAGCAAAAAACAAAACGAATCCATGTTCTGTATCGAATTCTGCTATGACCTCAAGCAGAATGAAAGATATTCAATGAAAAAAAAAACAGAATGGCGAACTTTTGAATTTTTTTTTCACTTTTAATTGTTTATAACATTTTTAAATAATAATGAATATTTCTGGTTCTGCTTGAGGTCATAGCCCGACATCTGAAGAGTAAAATGCCGTTTGGTTCATATCGATAGGTGCAATAGTTTTGAAATGAGAGTGTAGTTCATGCGAAAAAACCTGGTTCGGAGAAGAATCAGTTCGAAGTTTTCATTCGTGAAAAATCGTAAAAACAGTGAATTTTACTAACATATTTTCCATTCCATCTTCATACACAACTCCTTCCTGGTCTTCGTTAGCATCATTCTGAAGAATTCTTGCATTTCTCAAAGCAGTTCAACCAAATAACAAGACAATAACTATAAAACAAAAAACAAAATAATAAGACGAACCGAAGGTACGTCTTCGACCTTCCTTCCTTCGGTAGCTTCCTTCGGCAGCTACCGAAGGAACGCCTTCGGTTGCGGCAACTATTACTGCAGCGCTCCCTAATCTTTTATACCTGCTTCTCGGCCTTGCTGACCTTCGGGACTAATTATATACTACTTCTACAAGTATACAGTAGCCATTTATAAAAAAAATTTCGATTTTGTCAAAATTGTTTGGAGTAAGCTGGCCTTGATGGAAAATGATTTTTCTCCACAAATAAAATTATTTTTTCCCATAAACATGATCCAGCAAAAAATTGGTTGTACATAGATAGCCTGACGGTTCATGTGCTCTAAAAAACGTTGTATAAGATACCGTTAAGATTCGTACCAATATTTCAATTAATCCAATCACATCAAAACCTCTCAATTCTGAGCACAAGTACCCAAATTGAAGTTACATTAAAATTTATCGGGAAATGTGGATTATACAACCTTGTGTGGTAATAGTTTACACATATGGAAATAATACCGTTCCATCTGATTTCATTACAAATATATTGGTAATTATATCTAAGCATAAGTAGTATTAACACTGAAAATTGTACCATGTGTCAATGACCAACTAGTCGAGACACGTTAATTCAAATAGAAAAAAAAACCTCTGAATATCCTCTAATTGCAATATAAGTTGAAAATATTCACCATTTCCCCCAACAAATTTCAAAACTTTGCAGTAAATAAACAAAGGTAATTACCATAACGTATAAAATTTGATTAATCGAATGTTCAAAAAGAAATATTCTGAACAGAAATTACTCTATACTATGAAATATGTACATGAGCCTTCTAGCCGAAATTATGGAGTATACCTTATTCAAAGCGGCAATTTGCATTAAAGTCACGACTCCTTACTCGATTTCAGGACGTGTCTAGAAAAGCCTGTTCCTGTATGCATCCTTAGATGCAATGGATCATAATGTTGGAAGTTTTCCGTGTAATACTGAAACATACCTTGCGCATACATTGTAACAATGCATACGTTGCAAGGACTTTGGATTTTACCTCAGAACATATTGTACGAAATTAACAAGTCAGGCAAACACGAGAAAGTTTTTCTGGATGTATAAGTACTCATCAGTGCGACTTACATTTGTGGAATGCTTTTAATGGCATTAAGAGATCTGGTAGAAGAACAAGAAAATGAAGGAATGATCATAAAAATAGATATTTACTTGACGAACAAATTTAAAAACTCAATGCAGACATAAACTTTGCTTCGATTTTCAGCCTTTTCTATAATACCATTTTTGTAGTCCCATCTCATCAGATCTGTTCTTTCAGTTGTCCACTCTTTCCCTTTCAGATGGAGGTATTCTTGACTAGGGAATGCAATTTCGTGATATTATGGCTCAGGCGAGATGTCACGACTTTATGGAAAACAATACCGCGGTATCTCACCAATTTCGAAAACTCGCAAAATTGGCATTTGTGCTTGACAATAATCAAAATATTTTGATAATTTAGGGAAGCAGATGGGTTTTGTGAGTATTATGAAATAAACATTTATTTTAACGAATTTGCTTAATAAACTTTTATGTATCGTTTGTCGTTTTTAACTATAAATTTTTTTTGGAATAAACTTTCAAGTAGTAGACTTTGACGTGAAGAATTTGAATGAATGAAGGAAAAGTTTCGAAGCGAATAGTCTTCGCATAAGTAGAACCAGAACCAAATAATAGTGCAATTTTGGGCAAGAGGAGCCTAGCATGCTAAACGCAGAAATAAAACTTGAAGGATCGCTTGACCAAACACGAGGAAAACATTTTAAATATCTTGGATCGAATATCACAGAGGATGTCTCTATATACGGCGACATAAACACAGGATTACTGCTGGGTGGAGTAAATGGCGTGAGCTTAACACAGTCTTATGTGATCCAAAAATGCCTATTAGAACAAAAGGGAAGTTTTATAAAACAGCTGTTAGACCAGTTTTGCTCTATGGCAGCAAAACAGAGACCTTAAAGAAGATGCACAAGCAAATATGACATACTACAGAGATGCGTATGTTGCGATTGGCAGAAGAAGTTACAATGAGAGATGGTATAAGGAATGAATTCATTCGAGTTAGTTTTAAAATTGTATCGATCTCGGACAAACTCACCGAATCCACGCTAAAATGGTATGGTCATGTAAAGCAACGTCCCGAAGACCATATAATAAAAAAGTGCCTTTCCATGCACAAAAGAAGGGAGAGGTAGACCATCAACTTCTTGGTTGACGAATATCCAAAGGGGCTTCAAGAGGTTAGGGCTATCGGATGACGATGCTAACCAGCGGAAAGAATGGCGCCTCAAGATCAAGAAAGCAGACCCCGTGTAACGGGACAATGCGAGGCCAAAGAGGAAGAAGAAGAAGTGAACTTTGACGTACCTCATCGAATGGGAAATGGAATAAACAAATATTCTTCTCTTCTAATATCAATTAAAAGTCCTTTGATAATGAAAAAGTTTTTTTACAAAACAACGAGAAGTCAAGAAATAATATGAAACTTAAATAATAATAAAAAATCATAAACTCATTGAGTTGAGTTAACTATAAAATTATGATATTATTGAACAAAGAAGACGCAAGCGAATATGAGCTAGACCTCGTTACGCCAGTCGCTTCTAAGAGAATTTTGAGAAACTAGAGATATTGACGGACAGCCTTGGCTTTACCCATTGCGAGGCTCCGGGCAACAGGTCTTTGCGAGGCCCTTTGTCCTACAGAAAAGTACTTATGTGATGTAAAATTAGGTCTGCTTGTTTGGTAGGTACTCGTTATGTGTGACGAGAAATGCTAAAGTTATATAAATAAACAAAATTTGAGTAGTAAAATATTTTACTTATATTGAAAGATTTACAAAATTAACAAATACAGATGTGATAAATTCTAAAATTGATATTTGAGGCTTTTACTTACACTCAAATCTTTAATTGAAACACAATAATCCAACGAATGAGCTAGGTCATTTTCGATTGAAAAAATAGCAAGGGCTGAAAGCCGATCTTGTGTCATCGAATTCCTCAAATATGTTTCAATAATTTTGAGCCTCGAAAAACTGCTTTCAGCAGACACAAACGTATAATATGATTAAACGTTATATTCGATAGTCAGGTAAACTTCAGTTCATTTTTTTTTCTGTTGCGTATTTCAGCACCGAAATATTGTCATCATTTCCTTCATACACACGGATGAACGTATTCAGTTCTTCATAAAATTCATGTCCAGGAGTAGTCCAGGACAGTAGTAAAATCACATGATTCTACTACTGTCATAGATAATTGCAAATTGCTGCATTGCTTCATAAGTTTACTATCACTAATTTCCTTTAATCTTTTTATATTATACATGAAACCAAATATGCTGTCATGATGTTTCATTGCCTCAAACCTAGGATGGCGCGCACATTGTCGATGATAATATAAAAATAGTTTATTTTGGAAATCTCTTTCGCATTTAATTCATGAGCTTCATCTTCCACTTCATAATCAAAATTCCTTTTTTTACATCGTCTTCTGACTTCTTTAAACGGTCTGTCAATATCATTCACCTCGGCTATTTCTCTCGCTGTTACAAGGTATGACAGAAAACCATTTTCTCGATAATTATCGAGCCAATTCGTGAAAGCGTCTAGGAAAATGAATTTATCAATTATGATTTGAATGAAAAACTTCATTTTAATTAACCGTTATGTTATAACCTCTATAAATAATTAAGAATCAAAATCAAAAGTTTTGAATTAAAAAAAAATAGTTAAAAAAATCTGTAATTTTTCAAAATTTGCTTGGACCGAAATCCCTGCAAGGGCGATTGCCCTGTTCGCCACCCCTTAAGGCCGCCACTGTTGACAGATGTCTATTTAAAACGGAAGAGCGCGTCATAAAGCGCACACATTTATAGAGGACCATGAAGGTGCGAAATTTAAACATAAAATTGACATCTAAATTTAACAATAATCAATACTGATTCCTAGAGAAAGTACCTACGAAGTTCATAAACTTACTTATATCTGAAACACTTTGAAAGAACAGAATGACACAGAATTTAAAAAAAAATAACTGAGTTTCATAAATTAATGAAAATATGCCATATTATTCCAAAACTAATTTCAAACACAAACTTTCAGGAGGTTATTCAAAATAAAAACCACCATAATCGGTAAAAAAACGCAAGATGAGATAAACTCTTGAAGATTAATCTCCACATGTCAAGTTTATTATCTCAAAAGGAAGTACTAATCTGAAATCAAGATTTCACAATAAAAATTTGTCTTTCATTTCTCATCTCATGTGTAGCAGCAGCATTATCTGATGTTACTGTTACCGATAACCAAACATTGAAAGTTCATTAACTTACGTCATTTACTGGAATGTTTCTCGTAAAGCAGACTCTATCATTAATCATGACCTGAATTGAATATAAATTGAATAGAAAAATCTACCAGTCTTGATGTTGGCTCTCTGTATGAACTTCAAAAATTAATGATTAGGTATCATGTGCAATGAAGTGGTATATGTATGTCAATTCAATCAAATGTAAATTTTCGTATATTCTAGATCACTGGTGTATAACTGTGCCGATAAAATATCATTTAAATTCTATCAATACACTTTTTCACTTAATTTCACAAAAAAATAACAAGTCTGTTGAGTTAATTTGAGCGGTAAATGAAAATCTTTTGCTCACAAAAACTTCAACTGAAAGAAAAACGCGTACGGAGTTCAACTATTTTTGGTTCATTGTTTCTCAAGTTAAGTTGCTAAAGGAAATATATTAGATATTAAACAATACATTTCCGGAATCTGTGGCTTAATCGGCAAAACACCCGCCTTAAGCTGGTTTTTAAAGATTATTTTCCTATAGATATTATATGTAAATTATATGTCAATAAATTGTATCTATATCATTCATTAACATAATAGACTAATTGGCGTAAGGTCCCATCGAGCCACTATTTAACATAAGTCACAGTGTGAGCTTTTGTATGAAGCAAGAACTGTAAATAAAATAGATCAGTTTATAAAAACATGTGTAATAATATTAATTTTGAGTAATATTATTATGTATGTTTGTATATCCTCTGTATGAATAATTTGTAAATAAATATTTGTTGAGTTGAGTTGACTATGGTGTGATAGGTTCGGGTTCGAGCCCAGGTGAAGGCTTGGGTGTATGTGTTTGTTTATGACTTAAGTAATTTGATGATGATAATTTTTGGGTAATGTTACATTAATTACAAGACCATTGGCCTGTTGGAAACGCCGTTAAACTTTATATCCACTGAATTAATAAAATACAAATTGAAGAAATGAAATAAAAATGTCATGTGCAATTGTTACGATATCTTCTTGAATTTAGAATCATATGAATCTGAATGAAATTGGCAATTACTTGGTGTTAATTGATCATATAACTGGAGAATAATTCGAAAACATTTATTTTGATATAAAATTCAAATTCTTGAATAATTCTTTAGTTATCATATGAATTAGTGGAATCTTAATTTCAAACTCTGCTTGACAATTCTACACAGAAAAGGCGAATGGAATCAAAATGTTGAGGACACAACTATAAGGTTTCAATATATAGGATAGTATATTAAATTATTATTTCAATCTTCAATGGTTTGAAGAAAATTTGTTCAAATCTTTCGTTTCATTCCCAATTTTTTTCAGAGAAATTCGATGAACACTCAAATACAAAAGTTATTAGAATATCGTTTGAAATTAGCCGTGGTGAGGCAAATTAAAATAAACAAAAAGTACCTTGTTTGACCCATCCATCCATTTGTACCACCACCATGCCCATCGATTTGTAAAATACTCGTAAAAATTTTTGCTAAATACTTCAAGAATGCATATGTAACAAATTCAATTGATTTTTACTTACGAACAAGCAGCAGTGCCCTCCTTTGTTCCTCTCTTGGTATGCCCCTGGTATGTTTGTCGCTAGAGAAGTTGCAAACAACTCTTAGCTTTGTCAAAGTGACAATTCCTCGATCGCATGTACATTTATGAATACATAAGCGAAATAATAATTCGAAAAATATCTTAATTAAATCTTTTCAATTATCATTATTGTAGAAATTAACTCCATCATAGCTCGCCATAATTTTTCAAAAAAGAACGAAACTCATCTCTATAGGTATTATATTCCTTGTTCTACTTACTGCGCTTACAACCTCCAGTATTCAGAAGACGTTCATGATATATGCATTGATTCTAGCATATGACGTATTATGGTTATTTCCTCTTTCATCAAAGTCGATGAGGTACTGATTTATATGAAGGTGCGAGTTCAACAGAACTTAGATTCGCCGTTAGTGAGATAATTTCCATTTATATTCATGGATCTTAGCAGAATGTAATTTGAATATTTTTCAAACTTTCCTACGTTCAAGTTATGACTATATCAAAAGTGTTGCATATAATTTCACTGAGAAATGTCTCATAAAATTTCCTCTCCATTCACTTGTCATGAAACTATCAAATTTGATATGGTTGTCGATTAATTTTTGTTTATATCGCGTTCTATGCATTGGAATTGGTTTTCCACTCTCGTGAAAGATTGAAGAGGGAAACGTTTAAATTTAGATGAAATTTTCAAATTCACAGACGAGCTTGATTTCAAAATCAAGCTCGTTTACAAATCATTCGAAAAATTAATCATTTTTTGATTAAACTGAAGCTATTGAACTGAAATATTAGTTACAAGTTATACGTATTGTGTAATAAAAACATTTGGTTCAATACAAAAATTATTCAATATATTCGATATTAATTTTGTCATACTTACTCATTCTCAATTGTTCAATAAAACCATTAAGAAGCAGAGTATCTCAATATAACAAATTCCAAATAATGACTCTGAAATTATATGTTGAAATTCGTAGACTATAAATAATCTTTACTTTTTTCTCTGTAATCTTTCTTCGTATAATTTCTATTATCTACGTGAAGTGTTCTACCACGGCCAATAATCTTTAATTATTGGCCGTGGACAACTTTAATCAAGGCCATGAAATGAGTATCTGGCAACAGGGTCGCTGTGGGCTATGGAATAATAGAATCCCACCATTAGTTGAAGTGGAATACTGATGCAAATAGGACTTTTCTCAAAACTTTCGCAGTTTGAAGTTGAATAATTTGACCTTGTGGTATAAATTTTATATTTTTCGATTGTGTTTAGTGTAGTGCATGTGTTGTTGTTGATAATTTCGTTTATCCCAACATGAAACTATAAAAAACAAAATGGCTTACCGATTTCAGTGAAACGAAATCAATTTTGTGTTATTTAAGACTTTCGTAGTTTGAAGTTGAATATTTTACGATTTCAGTACTAATCCTCTATTCATCAGTACTTTCATAAAATAATTTGTTGTTTGCGCTAATCAAAAATATAATAATTACTTATACTGAAGTAAATAATTCAATTTGAGTAATTCCTACATCGTTCCTTTTCTCTCAAATAATTCAATAAATTTGGTGAGCAACTTTTCATGTAAATAAATCCCACTGACTAATAGAAGTATTTTATACGCAGTGGGGCTTTATCGAAAACATCGTTGTTTCTTGCAATAATAAATGTTTTACATTTTTCTGTTACAGAAATATGTGCTCACAATAGCCAATATGATACTGTATATGTTATAAATACGAATAATATTTCTTATTCGTTCGCACTATACAAAAAGTGTTGAAATAATCCTTGACACTTTGGGTACAACCGACTAGGAGAGTAGACCACTAACTAAATTTTGGCAACACTGCCGGACTACGCTCTTCATAGCCTGATTAAAGTCGGCCGTGGTTCTGCAAAGTAAAACATGTGTTTTCCTGATATCAACGTTCAGTTGATATAGGAAATAGCGTAATTATTTTCAATGAACAAAATCAAGTCCTATTTTCTTTCTTCGGTAATAAATTACAACGAATTGGTCACTCGTGATTTGGAATTTCTTCGCAAAGTTTTGCTAGCGACAAGAGCTAGAAGAACTCTGTATACGCCTTCAGAGGTCTTTTTATCGCCAATTGAGCACCTAGAATTGAACATCCTCTCATTCTGACGAAAAGTTAGGAAGAGATTCTAAGCGGTGACGGCTTCTAGACCCGAACTAGAACAGCACTAGTTCTTCAACTGACTACGAAAGCATCAACTTATTTTTGTTTATTAGATATTATTACAATCTTGTCTGAAGTAAGCAATAAGTTACTTTGTTCAGATATCCAAAATACTACCAAATCTAATCGAAGAGTCATCCCAACACGTATTCTCATTTTATAATATACTTCATACGACACCTTTTTTTTGCACAATTTTTAGACAATACTTTATTTTTCTCAAAACACATCACTCGCTCATAAGGTTGCGTTTTCCGATTTTAAAAAAGCAGATTGGCCTCGATCTTCTCATGGTTTTCTTGGTTTTCATGGTTTTCTGGTCCTCTTAGTGTTCGATAATTCCCAAGGTTTTCTGTGATTTATTGGGACTCTCTATCTACATAATGAACTTATACATCTCTGTTGAGATCTTCATTTTAAATATACCAAGGTGCATTTACAATTGACCTCATGAGTTTCTTTCGGAAGGTTTGCGTAATTTGATTTTTTTTTGGCGCCTGCCCATTGTTGAATCCCTTATATCAAAACTGACTAAAGTATTTGCTCATTGAGAAGAAGCTCATTTTGTGTTGACAGTGCTCAGTATTTTTCCAAGATACCATGCATTTTTTCGTGTCTAATTTCATAGTTTCTGCGTCAGGTTGAGCATCTAATATCAAATCAAAATAGCTGATAGTGTTGGCATATGAAATTTCTTGACCATACATATGTATTGCGATGTATTCCATTCTATTATCGTTTAAAACAATACGTACTGATTTGGTTTAACTTACGAAAAAAATTAGTTTGCTCAATTGGGACTACCGTATTTTTTCTCACCAGTTGGCGCCACTAGCGCCTGAGGTCTAGGAGTATAGATGTCAATATCATTATTCCTATTTATTTGGAATCGCTTGGAATGTGTGCTCTTCTTTTACTGTAAAAGTACAATTAAATGAAATATCGATAATGCTCCAGTGTGGTGCAGACCCTTTTTATTTGAAGAAGAAGGGGGGTCATAAATATCCGAAAGACGAAACTCTCTTGAAATAAAACAGTGTTCAAAAACACATTCACATGTTTAGTAAAAACTTTTCAATGACGACGATTATACATACGTTACCTAAAGAACCTACTATATAAAATCGTAAGTAAAAATCCGTTTTATCTCAACAAAGAATTTGTAGTCATGCATAATAAAGATTTGATTTATATCACTCGAGATAACCGATCAAGTTTTACTATTATGTCCTGCAATATCTTTTTATTTTTCAGCTACTGCTCACTTGAAACAAAAAGCGGTACCTAGTCGTTTTTTGTGGAATGTTGCAAGAGAAGAAGAGAGAAAGGAAATTGAAAGAAAACATGCAGTCAAGAAAACGTCATATGAGGTGAGAAACCCGAGGAGAATCTGAAGCAGAGGAAAATCAATGTGAGTAATAGTAAATAATAATTTTTTCATACATCAGAGAATTGCATTCCGAACTCTGGATTCAATTTATAAATTGAGAAATAATATGTTGCCTGATTACTTGACTGAGAATATACAATTGGTAAATGAGATACATGATTGCGATACGAGACGTGGAAATGACTTTCGTGTTGAGAAACTCAATTCTACATTTATGAACAAGTCCACATTCAGCAGAGGACTTGCCAACAAATTTGAAATATTGTGATGATTATAAAAAATTTAAAAGATTTTTAGAAACATATATTTTCACGAAATGTTTTGATTGAGATTGAGTATTGAGTGGATGTAATAACCTTGTTTGTTATCAATAGCTTAATGCTAAATAAAGTTATTATTATTATTATTATTATTATTATTATTATTATTATTATTATTATTATTATTATTATTATTATTATTATTATTATTATTATTTTTATTATTATTATTATTATTATTATTATTATTATTATTATTATTATTATTATTATTATTATTATTATTATTATTATTATTATTATTATTATTATTATTATTATTATTATTATTATTATTATTATTATTATTATTATTATTATTATTATTATTATTATTATTATTATTATTATTATTATTATTATTATTATTATTATTATTATTATTATTATTATTATTATTATTATTATTATTATAAACTGAATTATAATGTCATTGAACATTATTATGTTCATAATAATAGTACTCCTAAAAGTAGTTTTTTGGGTGCTTTAACTCATACTTCTACATTATACTTTTACCAGAAGGTTGAAGAAACTTGTGGCGAAATAGTCATTGGCACTTAAAATAAAGAACTATAAGTAGAATGCTTTTCACGCACTTGTTGCCAGGAAACGAGCTTAATTAATATTGTCAAAGTGTCAGAATATGAACACAATCATGAATGTACACGAAACATGTTTAGAATTGAGAATCTCAAATATAAGCCTGATCAAGTACAATTTTATACTGGTTAAAACAATTACAACCATTTTTTGTTTGTTTTCAACCTTTTAGGAGGTGAGGTAAACAATCTGAAATATATCCATCTATGCAGTCAGCAATGGATTAATTACCTTTACTGTAAGTTGAAGGGTATTAATATATGGGCTCCAAAGGAAGTAATCGATGAAAATTGGATTTTTCGTGATAAGACTAACACCTGCACTATCTTTGTACAGAAACGAAAATTCGAAAACCACACAATCCAGTTTCATAATAAGCTACATATTCAAAGTATAAATCAGCAAATACACTGCAATAATTGATAGGAATTTCAAATTCTAGAAGTGCAACCTTTATATCAGAAGCATTAATCTGATGGATCTATCAGTGACAGAAAATTGTTTGAAAAATGAGGTATTATTGTACTTCAAAAAGAGACATTATTCTTTGGGATCGTGGTTTTAATATACAGGATATAGCTTATCATATGGATATTACTGTAAACATGCCACAGTTCCTAAAAGAAAGATGTAATCCGTTTGAACCAGGTCAGAAAATACAGAAGAATGTCATCTGAAGGTATAAATTTTGAGTGTGTTATAAGTTTAGGGAAGACATTTAAGATTTTAAGTAATACTAATAAGGATCTAATTTGGTACCACTTACTTGGAATAATAATATTTGTGTGCCTCATGCTTGCTAATTTCAGGAACAATATCAGTATGTGAATAACCATTATGTATACTCAACTAAAGATATTTTCTGAATAAAAATTGAAAGAAATGAATAATAATGTCTTTTTTTACAAATCAGCAAGATCAGATATACTTTGTTTATCCTACTACTTCAAGTAATATTTTTTGGCTATTCCGCTGTTAAAGCATTGACATTCAGTGATCCGTATCTTTTATCTCCCATTTTTAACGATCATCAAAAAAATTCGAAAGATTGATGACTGAAAAAACTAATGAACTTGCGTTAAAAGATAACAAAGTGAACATTCATAATATTAATATTTGATTGCTGCTATTTCTTAGACCTCAAGCTATACCAGCGCCTCTATCGGTAGTCCCCATTGCTTTCAATTGAAGGACAATCCAGAAAATCCTTCTTGAAATTCCAAGGAAACTACGAAACCGTTTTTGAAATTTTTCGAATTGAGAATAAAGTTACTACTTATTTTTATTCCTAATTTTGAGTAATATTCAGAAAAGTAATATTCGATTCATACAAGACACCCATCAAAATGCTTATTCTTCTCGTTCTAAACGCTTACAACGTGTAGGCGATCATCCACTCATTCTTTAATACGTAATTGCCCCTCCGTAGCTAGTGCGAATATATCACCCACGTTTTTCACTCAAAACCAGTTCCTGGTATCGCTTAACCATGAATGCCGTTTTCGGCCTGGACCTCTTCTACCTTCTATTTTACCCATTAATATTAGTCTTAGGATATCATATTTATTGCCTCGAAGTATGTGGCCCAAATAAGAGGTCTCGCGTTGTTTTATAGTTTTTAATAACACAAGCTCGACGCCGGCTCTTCTAAGTACTTCCTCATTCGTTATTCGGTCCACCCAAGGAATCTTTAATAACCTGCGAGTTGACCTGAGTGTCCACATCTCAAAAGCCTCTATACGGTTCATGGATTTTATTTTGAGTGACCATGTTTCGGTTCCAAATGTTATTATGGGCCAAATATAGCATTTTACCATACGAAGTCTTATGTCTAATGATACTTCTCTTCGAAATCGATATCTTTGAAATTTAATAAATGCAGTTCTTGCCACTGCAGTCCGTATTTTTATTTTCATATCGCTTTACAATTTGTGATTAATGTTACAACCAAGGTACTTGAATTTATTGACCCTTTCTATGGGTTTATCTCCAACCATTATTTGAGCCTGATCATGCTGTTCTCTGCTGATGATCATGAATTTTGTCTTTTCGGTGTTGATTTTGAGTCCATATTCCTTACCTATCGTATTAATTTTGTTTAGAAATTTCTGTAGATCTTCCAAATCGCTTGTTAAGATGGCAGTGTCATCAGCATAACGTATATTGTTTATTGGGATTCCATTTATTTTTATACCTTTTTGCTGACCGTCTAGCGCCTTCAGAAAAATCATCTCAGTATATACGTTGAACAGCAACGGAGACAAAACACAACCTTGGCGAACACCATTTGTTACTTCTAATTCTTGCGTATCTAAAAAGTTGTTAATACGAAGTATGGCCGTTTGATTCCAATACAAATTTTGGATAACTCTAAAATGCGTATATCAGTAATAAACTCCGACATATAAAGCCAGATCGTACCGTCCATTCGTAGAAAAATCTGCAATAAAGCCTAGTAACGAGTATCGATTTTTTCATTTTTAATTTGGAGCAGCAAAGGCGTTCCAATTCAAACAGCCAACTCCGGGGCACAAAACAGGCATAAATGTATCAGAGCGAGTTGAATAGGGATTGATCAGTTCCATAATATAAACTCATAAATGTATTCTAAACAATAAAACATTCGAATCTCTTTCATCTATCATGCCTATCACACATTCAGTCCGTCATTTCAACAAATGATCGTCCATTGTTCTTGAAAACCGTTGAATGACGGGCTCGTTTGTTGATATTGAAATGAGATAGCTGTAGCACCCTGAATGGCTCGCGGGATGAAAAAGCCGAAGCATTTTATCCCAGGCGCAATCAAATAATTATCTATTCAGTGCCTAATTCATCTTGTAACACTTCAGGTATAATCATCCAAATCAAACCCGTTTAATCTCCACGTTATTAATTTGTTTCTGTTTATTTTCTTCTCGAGCGATTTCATCCCCAAATCTACTGACTTTCAATAAAAGAACAGGGTTGTACTCACTTCTAGTGGACCTTCCAAAAAAAAATTAGAATTATTCTAATAGTTGGTAGCGTAGTATAGTTCCAAAACTAGATAAATAATCACTCAAACAACGCCTTTCAACGAAAATATATATCGGCTCAAATCCTAATGTAATATATTGTATGAAATACAATATATTTCATTAGGAATTGCATATACTATATAAATATATAGTATATGCAACGTTAACTTCAATCTATGCGGAAGATTATAAGACCCAAAAAATTCAAATTGATAATTGATGAGGCCGATACTTAAAGACTTAAGACTACAGTCTAGTCTACAGTCTACACGTAGCATTTGAAAAAGGTGAATTTCATCAAAACGTGCGTCATGCAGTATTCTTTTTAATATATGTGTAAATCTTGACTTAACAATTGTTTTACCAAGAAATTCATTTCATCTTCTTCTATTTCAATCGTAAATTAATTTTAATCGTAATAGCTTTTCAATTTAATTTGAATTGGAACTATCAGGTAGTTCCAATGAAAGATTATGAGATATTATTGACTCAGTTATTGAACCTAATATCCGATTTTCTTGAAGAAACTGTATTTTTTACAAAACACAGTTTACAGAAAAACTTTTTTTCAATTCTTGTCTTGTGAATTAACTTTCGGCCAATTACAGAAAGTTATTTTTTGAACTCGATATTCATGAAACTTTTTTTCATGCCAGAAAAAGAGAGAGATAACTGTTTTCATAAATCTAAGAAATGTGAAGTATGTGTTCCACAAAAAAGTAACACTTCAAAGACAAACATAAAGTGACTTTGTACAGCGATAACCAAAATATAATGTTTTTATCCTCCATTCAGTCACATTGTGTTACTCTAAACAGTTAAGTCATTGTAGAAAATATACTTTCATAGTGCTTTTGGAATTGTGTTTCATTGTATTACAAAAATCACCATATTCACAACTGATTGAATCTATCTGAAAGGTATACTACGCTGCTGCTTTCCAAACAACTTACAACTACAACCTACATTTCCAACAACCTACAACATTCAGATGATCACTTAGGGTACAACTGTTAAAATCGATTATTCAATTCAAGACATACTGTTTTTTTTAGCAGTCCTAACCAGTAATTAAGTTTTACAGATCTAGATATAAAACGGTAAATACAAAATTGCATTTTTCTGATTTTCCGAAGTTCTCTTTCCCTATGTTCTATTTTCTTTATGTTCAATATCTGCTGGCAAGTTTCAGTGTTCATGTGTACATTGAAACTAGTAAGATATAAATATATTAGAACGTCTTTGTATCAGATCGTTTTACAATAATTAAATTGATTAAACCAAACAACTAAAGCAAATGTACATGATTTTTAGAATTTTGAAAATATAACATATGTTGTTCACTGCAATATTGTTTCGATCGGTATACAATACAAATAATCAAATACAAATGTATATCATATATATATATATATATATATATATATATATATATATATATATATATATATATATATATATATATATATATATATATATATATATATATATATATATATATATATATATAGTAGATACTATAATATAAATAAAGAAATCGATCTTGTTGAATGATAATAGGATGAAATTGTTTCATCATTATTATGAATCATCAGTCAAAATTTAATCTATCAATCAAGAACATAGTCCTATACCAAATTTTGAGGGGAATTTTACCTAGTGAAATATTCACGTAGGCTTCCTCTATCGGAGAAAGGACGTATAAAATCTCCCTAGCGTTCAAGGTAGTGTAGATATTTCATTCGAATACTACAGAAAATTGTCCGCAATGTGTACGAGTAATCCCATGCCTAATCGCTCCATATCACGCCCAGTTTATACGTCCTTTCTACCATAGAGGGAGCCCACGTGAATATTTCACTAGGTAAAATTCCCTTCAATTTGGTATAGGACCTATGTTCGTTTTGAAAGTCATCGATTCTTGATTGATAGATTAAATATGGACTGATTATTCATAATAATGATGAAACAATTGTATCCTATTGTCATTCAACAAGATCGATGAATTTCTCGAAACGCTCTTAATATTCTCTCTCGAAAGTGATGGGTTCGTTCTCGTTAACAACATTTGTTCAGACAGCTCCCTGAGAATTTTATTTGGAATATTTCGATATTTTGATTGAGAGTCTCAGTATTTACTAGTATTGAATGATCTGTGAATCTTGAAACTATATATATATATATATATATATATATATATATATATATATATATATATATATATATATATATATATACACACATATATATATATATATATATATATATACACATATATATATATATATATATATATATATATATATATATATATATATATATATATATATACACACATATATATATATATATATATATATATATATATATATATATATTTAATTGATTTCAATTCGAAAAATAACTGAACTTTTAGTGCACCTGAAAACAGTTCGGCCCTGGAGATAAATCGTGTTAATAAATCATTTAGGAAATACAGGGCAGGTTCCTTGTACGATGCCGCCCTCAAAGGAAACTACATTCCACCTTCACGTTAACGACCACATTATGTATTTGTCTATCTAGTGAGGAAGTAAACCGTTGTTTAAAAACAAATCAGGAATGCCTGCTAAATTTGTTAGGGTGATAAAACTTCGAAGAATGCAGCAACTACAAGATCTAAGAATCCTTCATTGATAATTTTTTTGCGAATAGAATTTTGAACACTAATATATTGTTGAGTTTTCGAACTGCCCAAGCCACAGAGTAATAAAATGTTCGTTATATAAATTATCGAATATGAAAATTCAATGTATGAATTTCCTTCCATGTTTTGAGCGAATACACTCACGAAACTATTGAATAAAAATCCCCTTCTTTGGCAATCTCAAGGTTGTGTTGCTAATTATGCAACCATTTTGCAATCTAACAGATAAAAAAATTATTACCACTTCACAATATTAACTGAAAAAATTATTGAATATAAACTTAAATTGTGCAACATGTCTCGCCATAAAAATATAGGTAAACAATTAGAAATTTCGGTACTAGAATACATAAATATAGTTTCCTGCATAACAAAAGTAATTCGAATTATGCTAACCATTTATTAACTATAACTAGAAAACTATACTTTTGATACGAATTTCATTATTTTACATAATATACAGAAAAGTAGTCAATTAGACTTTTGGGAAATAGTGGAAGTAAATCGACATAAAAGTTCTGGAAATTTGCTTAATGAACAGATATAATTAAACAATTCACCCTTGTTTAACCTTTTCAGGTAATAAAATTTAGATTTCAGAATGGAATATCTTAGGTAAAACCCAAATCCATAGAATCTCAAATTTCCTTGATATTTATACCTGTTTTTTCAAATTTGTTGTTATTATTCTCTAAGCATTTGAAGAAGTCGTTTGTAACGACGAAACGCGTCATGCTATGTAGTCAATGAAGTGTAAATCATAAGTTCAAGTGTTTGAATTTAAGTTTATATTCAATTATAATCGATTTACATCAAGTAAACGCCAACACTATTAAGTATATGAAAAAATGTTTTTTCAATTGAAATTTACGTTTCATCAAATCTGAATTGATATTATGTTTGGTCTAAAATGACACGACCAAGAGTCAAGCTTATTTAAAAGAACATCCTCCCGGTGAAGTTAGTACAATTGAAAATAAACACATCTGATATTTCATCAAGTTTTAATGATACCATTGAAGCTTCATATACTTCAAAACTGGAGGAGAATATACAAGGAGAACCCCCAAAATCAGACAGTGTATTACCAAATTAAGTTACGTGTTCAGGAAAATGTGGAATTTTGATGAATAAAGAACTAAGAATGAGTGGAAAGGAATATTTATTTAGAATTTAGAACTTATGTGAGTTGTTGAAGTGGATAATTTAAAAGATCTAATAGATGACCACACCAGTGAAAGGTAACTGGTTCGTTTAGTGAAATTTAACGTCTTGTGCGGCGTCCTCCTGCGGCAAGGAGGAAGAGGCCCTAGTGCTATTGGATCTCCAGCAAATTGTGATAGGATTTTTCCCCAACATTTATATACTCTTGAAAGTTCTAGCAGTTATAAATGTTTGTGTTACCAGCGTGAAGAGATTTTTCTTCAGCCTGAGAAGACTGAAGAACTACTTAAGTAGGCTTAACGGATTAGCTTCAATTTCCACCCACAAGGATGTTTTTTTAGGTGGCCAGAAATTTATTTATAAATTCCCAAATGCACTGGAAACTTAGGCTTTGTTCTGTAATCTGTATAAATATTGTTAACCTCAATAAGTCTCAACAATATATAATTTTTTTGAACTGTTTTTTTCCTTCACTTGTATTTACTTTTTTTCGCCGTTTTCTTGGTTTTGGTTTTCCTGGTTTTCTTGGTTTTCACCGGTCTTGGTCCCTCCAAAAATATTATGGATATCCGCCACTTCTACAAGAAGTTTCAAATCCTATGTTATTTCATTTCCCCCTGGGCGGCAACACTGCCTCATAAAAGTACGTCATTATGAGAAAAAGCCTTTATCGTGGGAAAAATCGTATTGAAATAAGCAGGAGTAAATCTATAAAGAATCTTCAACTTCAGATTTTTCAAAAAATAGAGACAATTCGATTTCTGTCGAACAGAATTTGGTGCAGACTCATTGAATGTCAATTTAATGAGTGTTATATGGACATTTCAGGAGCAATTTTGACCTGGCGTTCTACATTTCTTCAAAATTAACTAATTATTCATCACTTTTGAAACACTATTCACGTACACACAATACCCAACAAAAGCTGAGCGTTTGGATCTTTCGAAATATCCGAAAGTTTCATTTCAGTCTGGAACACCCTCTAGATAAATACTGATTTAAAAATTAATTAAGTCTTGATTGTTTACCCTGAAAAAACGTTACCGCTGTTGTACATTTATTATTAATGGCTCTAAGGCTTCTGTTAAGGCTGCTAAGAACAGCCAAATTGTTCTTAATGTGCAATCGATTATACCAGGTATTGAGTATCTCGAAGATTTTGACAAGAATAAATGAAAAACAATATAGTTTTTTCTTCTATCAGAATTCTGGTCCATCTGTTCGAATAAAGTATGAATGCACTTGAACTATAAAACCATTGTACAATATTAATTAAGAATAATATACAGGTATATGAAGATATGAAAGTAAAAGAGAATGAGAAAGAATACAGTCAAAAACACTTTTGCATTTTAATAGCTATTAGTATTCCTAGATAGCTAATTTTCATAGATAATAGACTGCGGGCAATCATGTTTAAACAAGGTTTTGTTAAATAACTTGATTTGTGCATTCCTGTATCAATCGGCTTGTTCATATAATACTTGTCCTTACTTGTTGAGTACGATTGAGCGTCGAATGGAATAAACGAGTTTATGCATGTTTGTCTTATTCCTGTCGGTGCCTGTTGCTTATGCAATCTTATATAAACAACCAAATATTTGTATTTTTTTCATTTGCAGTTTCCCTCGTAATAGATAGGCAGTACTCAAGTTCAACACTTACTTACGTGCTTCTAAAAACAATGTCGGAAATAGAAAAGAAGCAAGTAAAACAGGCAATACTGTGCAGAAGATATTGAATTCGGATTACCGTTAATTGATTAAGAAAAATAATCTAGAATTGTATATACTAATCAGTGGCGTAGTAATACATTTTTATTCATTTAACTAAGAAAAACTTATCGAGACAAAACTTCATCGCGGATTATTTCAAAACCAAATCAATCGAACGAAAAAAGATAATGTAAATCAGACCTAGTTAATGAAACATATTGCACCAACGATTTCAAATTGAAGTTCATTTAATAGAATACGAATAAGAACGGAATTTCATTACTGCCTAACTTAACAATCTGCATATTCAAATTTGGTTCTCATGAATAATCATCCCCCAAAAAATTCGAATTATAACGTTTTAATATAATTGACAAACAAAGTACTTCGATGGGTGGTAAAAGAAAAAAAATCGGAAATGAATCACTTTAATTTGCAATTTCAGTGCATATATTTTTTATGGTAATAGTACGAACAATACGTCGAAATAGATTACTAATAAAAATTATAGACAATAAGAATATTTGATTGAAGTCGAATTCAGGGGATATATATAAGGAAATGAATATTTTTTTGCGCATGAAAATGAACACTAGATTATCACTAGACTATCTGAAGCTAAAACTGTGGAACACAACAAACGCATTGGTTTTTCTAAGTCACCTCTAATCTTCTTCTTCTCGTGCCAACGCTTACAGCGTGTAGGCGATCATCCACTCATTCTATAATCCGTAATTGCCCCTCCGTAGCTAGTGCGAATATATCACCCACGTTTTTCACTCCACACCAGTTCTTGATATTGCACAACCATGAATGCCGTTTTCGGCCTGGACCTCTTCTACCTTCTATTTTACCCATTAATATTAATCTTAGGATCTCATATTTATTGCCTCGGAGTATGTGGCCCAAATAAGAGATCTTGCGTTGCTTTATATTTTTTAATAACACTCGCTCGACGCCGGCTCTTCTAAGTACTTCCTCATTCGTTATTCGGTCCACCCAAGAAATTTTTAATAACCTGCGGAGTGTCCACATCTCAAAAGCCTCTGTGCGGTTCATGGATTTTATTTTGAGTGACCATGTTTCGGCCGCATATGTTATTATGGGCCAAATATAGCATTTTACCATACGAAGTCTTATGTCTAATGATACTTCTCTTCGACATAGATATCTCTGAAATTTAATAAATGTAGTTCTTGCCATCGCCGTCCGTATTTTTATTTCTATATCGCTATCCAATTTGTCATTAATATTACAACCAAGGTATTTTGAATTATTGACCCTTTCTATGGGTTTATCCTCAATCATTATTTGGGCCTGATTATGCTGTTCTCTGCTGATGATCTCACCTCTAATAACACTAGTGAAACCTAATGATAAATATGAAGAATTGTATTGTCTTTTCTGGGAAGATCTATCTCTTTGATCTTTTTATTTGCACTTGCTTCAACATTAGTATCTTCACTACTGTTGGCTTTTCTCTTGTTACTAATTGAAAATTTATCCATTGGTCTAAAAAAAATTAATTGATATAAATGACTGATAAAAAAATACAATTTCGATTTCATTAAGATATACTTAATGATAGTTAAGACATTAAAAGCGGGGGAACTTGAAACGTACTGAATAAAAATGTAAAGTGGCGCAGGATTGAGCATGATTGCGCAATCGTATTACTACGACTCCCGCCTTCAAGCGAGATAGATCGTATTATTACGACTCCCGCCTATTTATTTATGTTACGATATTAAGTTACATTTATTTGTACATATTATGGTATACGTTTCTATTTAAAATTTTTGGCGCCTCACCTGGCAATTGCTGGCGCCTCCCAGGTTGGAAACCGCTGCCTTATGTCATAATTCTCATTATTTTCCTTAGATTTTTTTCTGTAAAATTCTTTGTTCAAATAGAGAGAAAAATGTCATTATTTTTTTTTACTTTTTTGCTGCCAGCTATGAACCAATGATAATCCCTTTATTAATATATGAATATTATAGCAAAGAAATTTACATATATTACCACTGTTATTACGTTTCATGTGCACGAAATTTATTAAATTATCAGCTACATTCAACTATATTTGTAATATTTTCTTGAATTGATTAAATTATTTCAGTAGATGGTGACCTGGCATACCAATATCTTTAGAGCTTTTTCTACTTCTACTATATTGGTTACCTCATTCGAATTATATGGTAATTCATTCAATATTTTTGGAGCCGAATACTTTTGGCTCAATACAATTTTGATATGAGTGAAATTACACTGTATAAATATTCTAGACCCAGTCTTTTCAACTTCAATTGCAGCGGCCGATAAATAAGCTTTATCTGTCAGTTATGACTTCCAGTGGGAATAGACGCTCTGTACTTAACCGAGAGTTAAAACCATAGGTTCAAATTATCTTTCGATCAGGTACAAAGAAGTTTAACCACACATGAAAAGAATGTACTACAATCATGGAATTAAATTAAGTTTGAAAATCAACTTATTTCCATCTGAAATCAAAAATGACATCATCTTGAGACACAATTAGTAGTCAGTTAATATTGATCTAACCAATGTTTAAACTGAATGAAATCAGATTGGCCAACTGTTTGAGTTTTTCTCAGATTTTTCAAAATGAAAAACATCAGATCCTTTTAGTCCTTCAATTCTAATGTGAACAAAATTGGACCCAAAATTCCTCCTTGTGATACTCCGTATTGTAGAACTTAAACTTCACTGGAAAAATCACGTACTTTCTCTGTTTCCTTTGTTCCCATTATTTTCAAACATGATAATTAAATATGTGAGTATATGTATTATGAAAGACAAGAATATTGGGAGGAAATTTTTTACCTACTATAATTGAACAATATTTAGAATTTTCTCATATTTAATGAGACACGTTAATGACGTTTGGAAGTACTCTTTATCAGATGCTGAATTAATAATGTATTACATGTACTGTATTACATTAATACTGTAATATAATGTATTAATTCAGTATTTGATAAAGAAGTAGTACTTCGGAACGTCGTCATGCGTATTTGTATTAAATATGATTAAATTCTAAATATTGTTTCATTATTCACACCATTACCACAAAATTATTCATAATTCATTACCACAAAATATACTGTACCAAAAGTGTTATTCTTCATCAACAGCTAATTTTGTTGTTATTGGAAATGATTACAGTTTAAATAAAAATTTCCCAGATGTATAGTAAAAATTCTTCAGCGAATTCCAGCTTCAAGATAACTCTCTCGTTCGTAAACCTCGCCAATCTTATACTTTTCTTCAATCAGCTGAAACCGGAATCCCCGCTGCACAAATAATTGATTGAATTCGTTACTGTCTGAAAAGTTCGTGAATCTTCTATTTTTCTCGGTTTCAGGTGAATCGAGAGAAATCAATCGAATCAGTATCAAGTTATGTGGCTTTTCGCTAATGAAAATCGTTCCGAGCGAAGAGGAATTTTCGCAAGTTTCTGTAATTGAACCACCTAGTAGAATTTGTTTACCTGTTCGGGATATTGACAATCGCTAATGGTCGGCACCTTTTACAATTCGCAGCGCCGTCCGTCACTAATTCCTCCAAAGAATAGCCTGTTTCCGTTTCAATAAAAACCTTTGTTTAATTGCCTCAAATTCTACGAAAAGCCGTTCAACGTTTAGAATATATGAGCTTTCAAATCGTGCATAAATTTCGGGATCAGAGTCTGGCTAGATCATATCTGGTGAAACAGCAGTGACCCGCCAAGTCGAGAACGAGCAAACAAAACAAACCAATATTATTATATTTTAGTATACTTCTTTCGAACCCATTCATATCGCCATCTACAATACAAGGTCCGAGCGGTCGAGTGAGCTCCAGCAAGAAGTAGGCTGATAGTGGTTAAGAATGTGGAGCATTCACTGGCATTTGAACATATATAAGTGAATATGATTGAATTACAGCGAAACGATATTTATCCAGAGACTAAAGGGCATCATGATTAAGTGGCGTACATGGCAAGAATTGAGCCATTAGTTTCATCATTCGCTACTTAGTTTTTAAAGCAATTCCCAAAGCAAAACCAATACTACGACCAATAGCAATTCCCAAATACAAAACCAATAAACAGGCCATGAATTGCGTATATGGCACTTTGGCGCCGGTAAGCTATGGAATGTTACAACCCCGCCGTTAGTTTAATTCATTTATAAATTCTATATATATATATATATATATATATATATATATATATATATATATATATATATATATATATTTTTATATTGAAGTGAATATTATTCGTGCTTACCATACACGTACGGACATATTGTATATGAAGAAATATTTTAAATTTGGAATCGAGATTACACCACAAAAGTTTTCAACCTCGACTGGGATACGAACCCAGGTCTCTCAGGTGACTGGCCTGCGAACAAAAGAGTAATTAGATATAGTCGGAATGGCATCGCGAAGTAGTAGACCTCGGTAGCTTAGTTGGTAGAGCAACAGGGCGTAAACCTGAGGGATCTGGGTTGGTATCCCAGTCGAGGTTGAAAACTTTTATGGTGTAATCTCGATTCCAAATTTAAAATATTTCTTCATATATATATATATATATATATATATATATATATATATATATATATATATATATATATATATATATATATATATATTATTTATAAATTCTATACTGAATAATATAGAACGTTGCAGGTATGTTCTTTGACACGAGCATTTCATTGTTTACAATTTCCATTCATTCAAAGTAAAATCTGTAGTTTAAGATTCAGAGGTGTCTTTTTGGATTGGATATCTAGTTTTTGTCTGACCGTCATTTATTTGTTGAAAATAAAAATAATAGATCTGGAAACTATCCCCCTATCTATGGGAGTACCTCAGGGTTCTGTTTTGGAACCCTTAATATTTTTGTTATTTGTTAATGATGTTCCAGATTATATTAAAGCTGAATCTATCACTCTTTTCGCTGACGACACGACGATGGAGGTATCAGCTAAGACAAAGAACGAGGTTGACAGTGAAAGCAGAAGAATTAACCAGCAATTTTCAGATTGGTGTTACCGAAACTCTCTAATGCTGAATCTAGGGAAAACTCAAGTAATCCATTTTCAACTGCGGGAATCTATTTTCCATGCACCTTTCGTTACTGAGTGTAGAGACCATCAACTCAAGTCAGCTGGCAGCGTTAAGATTCTACGTTAGGTTATTTTAGGTGTGCACGTTGACAGCAATTTGAGATTGCATTGTCATGTTGAATATCTCAGCAAAAAATTGAATAGTTCACTTTTTGTTATCGAATGAGATTGAATTTTCGCTTAACTCTTGAAACTTTTGATTCACACTTTATTGACAACATAGCATGACGCGTTTCGTCGTTATAAACGACTTCTTCAGATGCTAACAGAATGTGTTCAGATAGCATCTGAAAAAGTCGTTTGTAACGACGAAACGCGTCATGCCATGTTGTCAATAAAGTGTAAATCAAAAGTTCAAGTGTTTGAATTTTAGTTTATATGAAAAAAAATGCGTCCTCGACCACCAATGGTTGGAAACATGTTTTTACATCATTTTGCATTTTTTCGAAGTCGGCAAACATACTACATGCATATTCCACAAAATTTTGTTCATCAATTTCTAAAGGGTTAACAGTCTCAAGATATTCTTTGATATGTCAATCACCATATATTTTCCATTTAAGCACTAACATGGGTTTAATTAGTCGTTTAACGCTTTCGTGTGATTGTCTGAGCGATATGTGATATTGACCAACATTTATCCAATCTGTGTTTTGAAAAACCAGTTTGGAATTTTCCAAGTAAAACATAGTTTAATGTGAATGGTACATTCTGGTACTTCTTCTGGGACGAAAATATGCTTGAAAATAATTTCATAAAAATAAAACATGCTAGCGGAATCGCGGTGAGGCATTTTTCATGTAAAATATCAGGAATTTGGAAACATTCACCTAATTTAATTGAACAAATACTTTTACAACTTGGAAGACAGCATGTGTATGTTATCTTGATATATTTTGTATAGTCCTTAGAGTAGTAATAAACAATGGGATAAATAAGGGTCACATGACATTGATTCAAACGTTCAATACACTCACTCACTCTTATTCCATAATTCCTTGTATTGTAAGTGGTAATGTTATAATTTGCATGTAGCATCTTTCAGTTAATGTGTATTGTCTGTTAATGTACAGTGATAAGGGTGTTGTTACTGTTTCAAATTTTGTATGGAATAGTTAACACTTGATGGATATTCATTAAAACACATTTCAAATTTTCAAATTCACAGTAAAGGTAAATCATCAAACTTCCTCCTATATAAAACATCATGAACTCCCAACTAGTTCCTTTTTCATGTGTGTTTGATTCTAAAATATTTATTTAGTATTTAATTTAATCTGTAGTGTTGATGGATCATCGTGCGTTCCTAAGCCGTATGATTATATTTGTAGCGAGCATTTCATAGGAGATAAAAAATCAGATGTAGACTCAAGTCCGAGTTACAGTCCATTACATTATTTACATTATTAGTTACATTATTTTAGCGGATAAAGGTTTCCCGGAAATTAAAACGGTAATGGATACTAGTGGTAAGAAAATGAAAATGATTATGCCACCGTTTTCAGAGAAAAAATTTAGTAAAGAAGAAACACAACAAACATACAGTGTAGCTAAGTTAGAATCCATGTAGAAAGAATTATTCAGCGACTAAGAACTTATCAAATACTGAATAAAATTCCAGAAAATTTACTCAATTGCGTCTACGACATTATGCATATTTGTTGTGTTTTGGTCAATTTACAACCTCCAATAATTGCAGACAAAAAAGACAGTGCTGATGGAGAATTAAATAGCACTAGAGTGCTAGCACAAAGAATCAAAAATAATATATTGACAATAATAATAATAATCTTTATTTTTGAAATCCTCGGCGGTCCAGTTTTGCTGATCCATTTAACGGAGTTCCAAATTTAAATTACAGAATTCCAATCATTCAGATTATACGAATAGCTATGATTACACAGCAAACAAATCGAACCTACGAATAGAAATTGAGAATTACAGAGGGAATATTATGGTTATATGTAATATCAGTATCGAATATTGCAAATTTCGATCAAAAAATTAAATTACAAGGGAAAATTTATATAACATTCAAAACATCAGAATAACAAAAAGTAGGCTTGAAAAACAGAAAACCCAGAAAACCTAACGAAACAAGCATTTTTTCAATATTTTCTCAAAACTGCATAAATTTACTTCCAATGTCTTTCGAAATATAATGGTGAATTTCTGCTACACCAGACGAGAAGCATCTCTCAATCTATATCTAACACTTGAAATGGCATTCTGAGATGACGGTTAGAAATTAACACGTCATTTCAAAATTTGCAATTGGATATTGATGATAAGTGATAAATAAAAATATATCGAACATTATACATAATTAATGCATTAATTCAGTTAACATCGGCTACTTCATACTACAACTATGAAATGAAAGATTTATGGAAACTGAATTGAGAAATACTCGTATTAACTGTACTTAGTAAATTTTCTTGGGATTACTGCATACATTATCGTACCATTCCTATATTCTTAATCGAACTGCAGATTTATTCATTGTTAGATTCCGGTTATAGCGCAAAAAACTGTTGATATACCTCATTATTTATCCTTCATTCCAAATTCGGCGATCAAACAATTAACATGAAACAAAACATTTTTTTCGTGAACCATGCTCTTGAAATAATCATGATCCTGTGTCAGCAAATTACCCTCATAAAGTGAGTTATTGAAGTTATTGAGATAGGTATCCAAAAGGCTCAGTTGGCGAACAATATAGTGACCATTTACTGCTTTCGGTTTATTACCAAAAGCAGGTTTTCCGCAAATAGTTTCCTGCGTATGCAATTATAATGAAAATAATGAATAGAACGATCAATAGAAAATTGTGAACACACCACATAACTTAAACTATACATGCCTTTTTCAACAAGGATCTAGTTATTCAAATTCTAGGATTCAAATTAGAAAAAATTACATTTTCTATTTATACTAACCGGTAGGAACTACAATCAGTGAATTAGGTAATGTAATGAAATATGTATTAGTTTGAGAGAGTTTATGATATTATACATGTCAGCACGAAACTTTATATGAGTACTTTCTAAATAAAACTTTGTTGAGTTGAGTTTTCGGTTTACTGGTGTTGGTTGGTTCAGTTCCCATCGTGTTCTTGGGCCGTTCGAAATCAGCGTCAAACTGTTGGTCAAAACGTCGAAGCTATATAGGTCTCTAACCTCCGTGCTTTGAACAATAATAATAATATATTGATAAATATATTCTGACTCGATCCTGATTGATATAAGAGCCAGGAAAACTGCATTTATGGAGGTACTCAGTTGAAAGGAATGCCGATTAAATCTATAAATATCGAGATGTTGAAGTGCTGAAGCGGTGGCAGATGAATATCGTCAAGATTCTTCCAATCACCTCTTCCAAAATATAATCCCAAAAACTGTCCTGTTAAACATCAGGAAACTAGGACTTGGTGAACATCTCAAAAGGAATTCTGAAAATCAGTGATACTATGCTGTTCGAATTAACTGGGACAAAAATTTTTGTCTTCGTTTGAGTTACTGTAGTAAGTATGTGAGTACCAGGGTGGCCCAAACACGCTCACAACTGCTTGTTTACTACTGGAGGTGAGGCGAGGGTTCGACCTTGGCCATCATTTACATTCCGACCGGTTGTACATCGACAGCAATTCAATTGTGACCCTACCAGTGCGACAGTTGGTGTTCCAAATTTATCGCGCTTAATGAACACACATCAATGACTGTGAGAGATATAGCTGAAGCTGTTGCTGTGGGAAGATCCAGCGTTTCGAGAATTTTGAAAACATTTGAAGAAGTGTATCATCGTCTCCAAAAAGAAAAGGAAACTGTGGCCGCAAACGCACAACTACTCCAAGAACAGACAAATTGTTGATAAGAAATAGCAAAATTAGTCCGAGAAAGACAAGCGCTGATCTTCGAAGGGATTTAATGGTTTCTGGTGTGGAGGTGAGCACCTCAACTGTACGAAAACGACTGCTAGAGGTTGGCCGTAAGGCAAGAAGACCAAGAAGAAAGCAACTGCTTACGATAAAGAAACGTTTGGCATGGGCCAAAAGTGCCGTGCGGGGACTGTGGACGACTGAAAGAAGGTGGTTTTTAGTGATGAGACACATTTGTTCGTTCAAGGGTACAAATCAAGTGTTGTTAGACGAAGTGATGGGGAAACTTTGCGGCCTGATCACATCCAGTAATTAGTAAGACATCCTTCGAAACAAATGTTTTGGGGTTTTTTCTCAACCAATGCCACTGGACAATTAGCTCCTATAACAGGGATGATGAATTCAGTGAAATATATGGAAATATTGCTCACCAGGATTGTCCATTCATGCAAACGGTTGATGAAACATTTCAGCACCACCTGGCTCCCTGCCACAATTCCAAACAAGTGCAGGCCTTTATGCGTGAGAATGAAATAAAAGTATTCGATTGGCCGAGGAGTTCACCTGATCTCAATCCCACTGAGAATTTATGCAATATTTTAAAGAAACGACTGGCAAAAAAACGATTGCACTACAAAAGAAAAAATGATTATAAGTGCAATTCGGGTGTTGTTTCATGATGACGAATTGAAGAAAAACTGCGCTACGCTAGTGGAATCGATGTCTAGACAAGTTCAGAGGTTATTTCTGCGAAAGGAGGACGTACTTCATATTAATATGAAGAATTTACGCTATTTTTATGTATTTACTTCATTAAAACGTAAGATTTTACGAAAACATTGTTTTTTATCCTTTGTCCCAATCAATTCAAACATCATAGTACTTGGCACAGCAAGGACTGTTACGAAGTTTCTGAGACATAACGTAAATCAACGTCACGAAATCCGCAGCCGTGAAGATCGCCGCCATGGAGACCGCCGCCATAGGCCTGATAATTTGAAAGGGTCTCCGCAGAGCTTGATCCCTGTGATATATTATGTCTGGGATTATCAGAATTACCATAATATTTATTATGATTATATAACCTATTTCATCAAGATATTAATTTCAGTAATGAAAAGAGATGTTCTAAATTTCAATTTCAACATGAAACAGTTTGAATAGAATATTTTTTTGATATGTGATTGCAATCAAAATTAGGTTAAACATTCGCCTTCAAATTAGCCTTATAAAGTACTGTGCAAAGTTATCGAGGACTCTATGATAAAATACTTCAGAAACTTTCCATGTTGTTTCGATGAAGTATGAGGTTATAAATCACACCAGCATCCACAGCATGTTTGCCTGTGCTTTGGATACCTAAATTGAATATATATTACACGGGGTGTTGTCACTGGCTCTGCATGTAGGCACGTTTTTCACTATTTAATTACATACTCCCTGTATTCTATCATTTTCGTTCGTTGTTGCATCCATTATTCCAAATTACATATTCACCTCTGTAAGTATAATAAATACATCAGTGAAGAAACCACATCATCTAAAATTAATTATGAAGAATGCATAAGTTTCGTGAGAATATGCAACTGATTAATAATTAATAAGCATTTCAACATATCAATTTTAACTGAGTACTTGATTTTAGGTGTGTAATTTATGCGTTGGTACGCCCAGTGATTTGTTAAATGGGTGTGTTTATAGTAAACTTTCAAATAAAATTAGGCAGAGACTGAATAATAGCATACATTAAGACTTGTAGTAAATAGGTTTGAATCTTCATAAATATTTTATAAAGTATTATTGATTTTTACTCCAAATGATTTCAACTGAACAACAAGCTTCATCTTCACTACAATTTCAGATTCGCGAATTGTATTAATTATTTCAATGGTTTAAGCTACCTGATTTCAAGGTAATCATATGCAAGTCACATTCACCACAAAATATCCTCTAAGTTCAGTAGCCAATGTGAAAAACCGAGTGTTTGGAAAAGGGAATAAGTAAAAAAAAATATGAAACCCATTGGAAAAGAACGCGAATATAAAAAAATTATACGAAAAATAATTTACGGACAATCTGAGGTCGAGAAGTTTGAGGTGGTGCGTTTGCTTTTGAGGTTAAAAACGGTTTATCTTGATTTCCGGCTAAAGTATAAGTCCTTTGTGAAAAAGTTGAAAGCAGAGTGGTAGGCAAAAAAATCTAATTTCGTTTTCAAAGCTTTTTCACATAATGTATGTGGAAAATTCAAATAAGCAAGTTTTTGATTTTTTTTATTTTTGTCAAAATTTTTTTTTCAATTGAATGAAAATTCACCTTTCTTTTGTCACAAAAAACACTGAAATTTTTCGATTGAAAATATTTTAAACCTAATTTTGATTAAATATTCAAAAAGCACCCTTATTTTCAATCCAAAATTCTCGCTTCAAAGTATCTGTTTTCTTGGAATAGTCGGTTTTTCGAAATCTCTATTCTTTTGGTGTGAAAGAATATAGATTGCTATATTGAATTTCCTCATAAAATGCAAAATTGTCACTATTCTCTTGAAGTAACTCAGCCGGTACTTGTATTATTATGAACGATGTTTACTGCTCTATATCTCGTATACTGATTTATAGTTTTTACAGTTGCTATCAAATTAAAAGGTACTAATTTACCTGGTTATGAATATAATTTTGGCACTATCAAAAAGTGAGAATTTTATCGAATGAAAAGTCCACCGAGGTTTGCAGAATCTTCTATCGAAAATTAGGGTGCTTTTTCGATATTAAGTCAAAATAAGGTGGTGAAATTAATATTTTTGATCGAAAAAATTACAGTGTTTAGGACACAAAGAGGTAAGTTTCACCGAACTTCGTGAAAAATTATATTTTTTGTAGAAGATGATGATTAAAAACCTAAAATTTCGAAATTTGAATTTTTCACATGAATTTTGAGGTTATGTGAAAACAACTTGAAAGAAGAAGTTTTAGATCATTCATTTCCTACAACTTTGCCATACAACTTCTTTCCATAGAAATTATAAACCGAGATAAATCGTTTTTTAACCTTAGAAACTCACTCTTTTTCACTTGCTGGCCTCAAATCGCATGTAGAGTGTTTTTCCTTTCAATGTCTGTTTTTTTCTATGTTCTCTTCCTTTTAAAAATGGGTTTAATCCCACCATATATATATATATATATATATATATATATATATATATATATATATATATATATATTGGTTTTGTTTCAAAAAATATTGACACTGATCTTTCGAACGAAGTACTGAAAACTAATGAGCATCATTATCACTCAAAATCATAATAATTTAGTTAACAAGATTACCAATACTACAAAAACCAGATGAATTCATTCATGTAGAAAGTTATTCATAGATATTGTTAATACTATAGAACACCCCTTTGCATTCTTCAGCTGATAATGACAAACTATGAAAATGAAAATAAAATGGAAAAAATGTAAAAACAACATGTGAAATTGTGAATTGAAATGAAAAATTTAGAAACCTATGTTACACTCATTTTCTGTCATCTATTATTTTCGATTAGCTAAGCTTTGTGTCAAGATCTTTTTTCCTGAAGAATTCTGCAAATAGTGAAACTAAATTCCTAATAGAAAATAATCATTCAGCATTAGTTTTTTCCGAATCCTTTTTTTTTTGGAGTATATGAAATCTTTAATAATGTAATGTGAAGTTATGACAATATATAGTTCTGAACATGTTTATTCCATAAGAAAAAATTTACTCCAATATCGAAGAACTAAACAGTGAGTACATCGTAAAGGATTTCAAAATATTCGAATTTAAAGAAATTTCAAATTTCAAAAAACAGCAAAGAAATTTCAAACTGAAAGTATATAGTTCAAAATTTTTTCGAGAAAAATTCCTTTTCGCAAATATTCAATTATATTAATAATATGCTTATATCAATAATTCGCATTTGCAGATTACTCCAGTTCTGTGTATTCGGATGCTTCTGCTAATTGTGATATTGCTGAAACAATCTTGTTTTCATAGGGTGTATTATAGAAGACATAATAAAAGTAGCTGTCCTAAAACTTAATATCAAATTGACGTCTGGTCCCGATTTGATTCCTAGTTTCATTCTGAAAGACTGTGTTGACACTCTTATCATGCCGCTAAAGCATGTCTATGATGTCATTCTGAAGACCAGTATGTTTCCTACAAGATGGAAGGGAGCAAAGTTTTTCCGTTATCTCCAAAGTTAGAGATAGTGGACTGCATGAAGGATCATAGTGGACTGCTTATGCGGATGATATTAAAATTTATAAGAGCGTGTCATCTATGGATGATTTTTTGAGGCTACAAAGTGACCTGAATGATTTCAGCCTTTGGTGTAATAATAATTGTGTACTCTTGAATGTCATGAAATGTAATGTGGTGAGTTTTACTAGAAAGAAAAATGTCATATCTTTCGATTACAACATTGAAGGTATTAATGTGACTCGACTTATGGAGGTTAAGGATCTCGGCCTAATATTTGATCAAAAATTCTCATTCATGCCTCATATAAACCAATTAATTTTATCATGTAGCAAAATTTATGGTTTCATCGTCCTCGATGCTAGATTGTTTTCGAGTTCCTCAACATTGGTCCATTTATTTGATACCCTAGTGAGAAGCTGACTTGAGTAAGGTTGTCTTATTTGGCGACCAATATATAATTGTCACATAAACCGCCTGGAGGCAGTGCAGAGGAAATTCTTGAAATGTTAACTTAATGATAATCTCGACTGCCTGAGCTTCTGGGTAAACTTAATTTCTTCGTTCTTCCGAGTGTACTAGAATAAGTCAGACACTTTATTCAAAAACCCACAGAATCAAACTTCTCTCGCAATCGACTCTTAGCTTTATATGTTCTACTGCAAACTAGGTATCAAGCTGCTGTGGTTTGCACTGGGACTCACTTGTTTTTATCATGAATGTATATTTAAACCTTAACAGTGAGGTGTCTTGATTTTTTTCGAATTCTGTTCCTAGTGAATTGTTTTCTTGATTATTATTATGATTGAACATTTAGATATTGACATTATAGGTTTGGATTATTATATTCGATAATGTTTATTATCATTATTTCTTAATATTCTATCTCTATGTTGTTATTGATATTTTTAGTAATCATTCATTAACTATTAACTATGCGTTTTCATGCATGCATTGGGTAGTTGGAAATATGTGCTTTTTATTATTGATATGAATTGTGCTCTCAATTTATAGACAATGTTCTGAAAAGCTATTGAATTCAGTACTATGTAAGTACAATTCGTATATACCCACTGAAAGTCATTCAATTCACTAGAATGGCTTATTCAATATCATTCACAATCAACAACCCCTGAACAAAACTCAGTTTTGTATCATAATATTGGAAATATCATGATATAACCAGAAAACCTGTAGTAAAAAATTTTTTCATTGGAATATGAAAATCAATTTCACATCATTATATTGAAAATAATTAATGAAATATGATTTTAAATTTGATATTCATTGAGAAATGTGGTCTTACATTGCAAACAAGCTAAATTTAATCTACGTTTATTAAATATTGAAAATAGAAAATAGAATAAAAAACTGAATAGAGTTTAAAATAAATATTCAAAATAAACATTGAGTATCTTAAAGAAAACTATGAAGGTAACGACAAATTTGAAGTTATTTATTTTTTTTTTATTTAAGCATATTCGCATCAACCTAATTGGTTATTACCGAGTCGTACATGTTCACAATTTTGTGATAATATCGATACATTTCGAAAAGTTCAGTATATTTGGAATATTACAGTTTCTGCCAATGATGCTGTGGAAACCTGGAGGGAAGTCAAAGTTATTTCGCTGCACCAAGTAGTTTGGGCAATCGGTGAAAAAGTGTTCCACATAAGTCACACATCGGCTCTTTGGTGTGATTTAGCAGATAACTGTGAGTGAGATTGGTGTGTCCTAAGCGTAGCTATTATTAATTTATTATTAGCTATTTTAATTATTAAATAATAATTGAAGTTATTGTTTGTTGCAAATAGTCAAAAGAGCTCAACGTGAATGAAATCTTGAAGTTATTGTATTAAACTTAATGAAATTGAAATCGTACGACGAGTAAATTCGCAGTCATTAACGTAGGAAAAATAATGCATTCCACTCTTGTATAAACGTAACTAAATATGTCTACAGCAGAATAAAAACTTCGGTAATTTTCAATCATGTAAATACATAATTGTACAGAATACATAAATATATATTTATTCAAATTTGTCTATATGCATTTCAATATTCACTTTCATAATTCTTCCCTATTCAGATTATCTCGAACGAATAACAAATAAACACTTACAGAACAAATTTTCGGCTTGAATTACTCTTTGATTGTTATACGAGTGTGTTCAAATTGGAATAAAATAAATATTTATTCAATGTACCAGCGTAATACTTAATTCCTCGCTTCAGAAGTGTATTTCTATCGAGTGAAAGAATAAAAGAGGAATAAATATTTTATTAGCAGGATTTCATTTTTTCATTTAAAATATCACTTCGTTGTAAAGCAGAGAACACATTTAAAAATAAATTCGTCAACAGTACGGCTTTGAATAATATATTTATTTCCTCGGAATAGTAAACAAGAAAGGCTAATCACAATGCACCGAGTACTGTTTATTTCATCTTCTCAACGGTAGTTTGCAGCAATAACTTACTCAACCATAAAATAACTCCCAACTCATTATTTTTTATGTTCTGTGAATTTAACAAATGGAAACAAATTTCGTCTGGAAATGTTCGAAGATCTAATCGAAATCCTAAAAACGGGCGAATTCGTAGAATTTGGCTGTAAAATCTGCCTTTCAGTATCATCTTGGGAGCTCTGTAAGCACAAAGAAATTAGATTGTCATTAATTATCAACTTGGAATTTGGATAAATTTGAAGGTTGCAATTTTTACAGAAAGTTTAACACAGCATTAAACGCATATATATATATATATATATATATATATATATATATATATATATATATATATATATATATATTTCAGTGTTTTTAGTAATAACAGGTTTATTTTGATGTGAAAAACTTTATTCTCGTTGACGTTTCGTTGGATATCACAACTTTGTCAAAACTAATGAATAATTGAACTTTATGAATTACTATAGATATCAAAATGTCAAACTTTTTTTTTTAAATATATTTAGTTTTTTTGCGTTTTCACATATTGACATTTAGTATCAGAGAAATATTATAACAATAATATATTATAATATTATTCATATTATTTTATTGCATTAAAAACATTGAAAATAAACTATATATAATAATAATATTATTATATATATATATATATATATATATATATATATATATATATATATATATATATATATATATATATATATATATATATATGCATATATGTTCTAGTGCGTTTCGAAAAAATCATCGTCTTGTTAAATGATAATAGGAAACCATTGTTTCATCATTATTATGAATCATCGCTCCGTATTTAATCAAGGAATCAAGAATGGACGTTCAAAAACGTTGGAATGGTTTCAAAACGCCCACAGGTCCTATATCCGAATAAGGGGAAAACAACACTTTGTGAAAATTCACGTGAGCTCCCTGTATCGAAGAAAAGACGTATAAGCTCTCCCTAGTGTTCTAGATTCCTACTCATGACAACATTAGTGCGAGTACTAGTGTTGTCTAATTCGACTTCAATTGAGTCGAAACACGTCGACTCAACGTGGTAATATTATTTTATTATTCTATATATTTGAGTAACATTAAGCCAAGAGTTTGATTCAAATTTTTATTAAATCATGTTTCACCAAGAGGTAAAGGAGTATACAATATCATATTATATATATATATATATATATATATATATATATATATATATATATATATATATATATATAACATTATGTCATACCGAGCACGTAATACAAAATGTCTATTAAAACTTACGGAGGTTATTTGAAACATTTACATTTCAATAACACCCTAGAAACATTCGTTTCTAAAGTAATAAAGTAATTTAGTATTCTAAATATAATCGAACGGTGTTTTCAAATGTCAATAGGTTGCGTTAGTAGTACGCTCGCGTTTATTTTATATTTATTATATTTTATTTCATTTTATATTTTTATATAAAATATATATATTTTTTATTTTATATTATTTATTATTATCGCACACGTTCACATATCTAGCTCTACTATAACATTCTCTCGATTAATTTGAATTCTTCAAATGAATGTTCTAGTGTTCATTTTCTTAAATATATATATATATATATATATATATATATATATATATATATATATATATATATATATATATATATAATAACTCACAAGTCACAGGGTGCCGATCGCTGCTTCAGTGACTTTTGCCCACAATTCTTGTTCAGTTCCGTTCATACTCTAAACTGGCATGTTATTGATCCCAATAATCCATAACTGATCATATTAGCGTTGTTAATAGGAGGCGTTATCAAATCATGAATACGTATTGGGGTCGTTTCAACACAATTCATTGAAATACACCCCTTCCAATCGTTTCTGTCTCTGTTTGCTTTTGACATATCGATGTTTTGAATGAGAAATGGAGATTTATATTTGACTGTATAAGTCGGCGTACAAAATCTACCATTTCCTAATTTACATACCATTCATAAATCAAAAGTTCTCATCTCACATAAGAATATTCTTATAGTTTGATAGTTTCGAATGAAGTATCCCCTTTCTCCTGAAGTAAAATATGAAGATCGATTCCCAAAAAACTTCGATAAACAAAAGATAGTGTTGTCATTATGTCGAAAACTTTTGCCGATAACAAAATCGTATATACGGTTATTTACATTTCGAATATCAGTAAGTTTCGGGATATCTTTGTCTTAGACAGCTGAATTATGTAAATGGCGGCAAAATGTTTCATCGTAAACACTACATCGCTTGTAGTATTACGAGAAGAATAGAAAAAAGAGTTATTAGACAGAAAACGTGTAATTTCATTTGCAACTAATAAATAGTAGCACCACTAGTTATCAGATGTTAAACTAATCAACTTTTTTTCAATATTCTGAAATTGAAAAATCAATTCATAAGAATCAAGTTAAATAATTTTCTTGAGCGAGCATAAAATGCTAAACTGATTTTTTGTCTGATGGATCCATATACTTTTATCAGCGCTTCGATGAATAGGTGGATTCTGAGCCATCTACGGCCATTAAGATCAACGGTCGTCAACCAATCGCGAGCTAATGGTATCACCAAAGGGAATTCTGGTGTCTCACTTTCTATTTTTGATTTTAAATGTTTATAATATAATAGGTTTTATGTATCAGTAACAGAAGTTATTCTTTAAGTATAACTGACACGAATATTTTGCTATTGCATTATGTTAAATTGAAGTGAATTAAAATTAGAACACTTGGCTTAAGTTCCACTAAATATACGAGTATTATCAACTCTATATATATATATATATTCGGGTGGTTAGCCCATCATCAAGAGTATTCAACAATATTACCAACTCTACATATATTTTGTGTGGTTAACCCATCATGAAGAGTATTCAACAACATTACAAACTTTACATATATTTTATGTGGTTAGCCCATCATGAAGAGAACAATATTTTCAATCTGCATATTTAACGTTCAAGAAAGAAGTTTCTATTCAATAGTGTTGGCGTTTATTTGATGTGAATCCATTAAAATTGGATATAAACTTGAATTCAAACAGTTGAGCTTATGACTTACACTTTATTGACTACATATCATTGCGCGTTTCGTCGGCAAACGACTTCTTCAGATGCTTACAGAGTTATTCACATTATTCACGACTTAGGTCGTGACAGTCAATCAAATGTGCGAAGAGCTACCTAACGATATAATATATTATATAATAAAATAATGAATTGAAACATTTGGATTGAGTTTCACTGAGTGAAACTCAACAAATTTACTTACGAGTATGTTACGGGCGGTTATCCGATTATTAAGAGTAATAGCTTAATTTCTGAATTAATTTTGAAATTGACGAAATATCAAAATGCATCATTTGTATTTGGAAATTTCTGATTTCAAGTAGAAATTATGCTTTCTGAAATTTCAAAATTATTTCAGAAATTGAGGAAGTTCTGATTTAATTTTGGAATAAATTGAAATCAGGAATTTACAATAAGAAATAATGCATATTGATTTTACATCAATTCAAAAATTAAATCAGAAATTTAGGTATTATTCATCATAAGGGACTAACCACCCGAAACATATGTAGATATGATAGTGTTTCAATTTCAATTTAACTCAACTCAACGGCTGGATAGACTTGAGTGAATTTTTGTATATGCATTCATTCATTTATCCTAATAGCTTGGAATGTCATGGCAGGACAACGTCTGTCGGGTCCGCTAGTCTCAAATAATTTTTCAGTAACCTGAAAGTGAGAGACTTTCAGCAAATGGTAGTCATTTTTTATGAATCGTTGCATTTAAATTTCCACTTATTTATAAAAGTCTTGGAGTTTGTGTTCACTGAAGAGTCTTAAGTCTTAAGATCAGTCTCAAGGAGTTGCCCACTTGGGATTGCTTTATTTCTCGATACAGATTCGTGGTACTCATCACCTACGAAAGTATCGAGCAACGTCAAAGCTATCGCAGCCACTGAAGATGTCTTTCGAAGTTATAGATCAAAAAATGTCGGAGAGAAACCGTTCCAGTTGGCCATAGCTAATCAGATCGGAAGATTTCACAAAATATTTCATTGAACATTTTGTGATTTATTATTGAACATTCCTTAATATTTATAAGGGAAGATGCGACATTACTGAATAGAAGTTGCAGGTAGTAGTCCATTTTTCTTAAACATTCCCCTATATGGTTCCTGCCCGCCTGTCTATTTCCCAAATTATCCGAAGAGCTCTCTTTTGAGTCTTTAATAATCTTTTAAAGTTATTTGAGCTCCATAAAATATGATACAGAATTCAAAACACAAATTGTTCTGTATACCAAAGAAAGTAAGAAAAAGGTTTTGAAAATAATTTAAAAAAAAATTCCAATGAAAATTTTTTACCGCATCAAATATTCAAAACCAATCTTCTCAGAATTTTACACATTCCCGAATATTTCAATTGGATTAGAGGACTGCGATCAAGGCCAGCAATGTTAATCGGTTATCCAATAAGTGAAAACAGATGTTATTAGAATGAATCTCTTGAAAATGAGGTAGGTACGAAATTTTCAATTGATCAGATGATCACTATCCCACGCGGCTTCTGACTCCGATAGAAACAATCGATTGTAGTCCTAGTAATCACTGTAGGATTAATCCTTGTAAAGGATTTTCACAGTTGGTCATAACATTCCCCTCAATAAAGACAACAAATAGATTAGAGAATGTAATTCGAATGGCATTCATCAAATTATAAAAAAATTTTCATAGAGAGAGAACATTTATTGCATGAAAGCATATATATATATATATATATATATATATATATATATATATATATATATATATATACACATACCTTGTGTGTATATCAAGGCTATCGACCTTGGGACCTTCAGCCTAATTAATGTGTAATCATAATCTTAACTTAGTGCTTGAAGTAGAGTCTTTATAAGTATTTTTTTATGTGGTCCTTTGAAAACAAGTGTGGAACAGAGGTGGAATATCTTATAGTTTTTCTAATTTTGTTTAGAATTTTTGGTTCACTTTGTGATGTCGTTTTTGGATCGGTTTTATGTTGTTTCTTGCCTATAGTAGTTCATTGATGAGTTGTGTAATCTATTCAATGGATGTATAATTATTGTGATTATTTACAGAGCGGATCTTTCCGTTACTTCTATGTTTTTGAGCATTGATGTTTTGCAGTTTGCGTAAATTGTATGTGCATACTCTATCAGAAGTCTACATATTGTTTTATATATTTTTACTGCATTTTTGGGACTTATCCCTCTGCTCTTGTATGTAAGGGATGTTTGTTGTACTGAAATGTTTTGCTCTGGTTATTGCTTTTTTCTTGGCTGTGTGTGGAGCTTGAAATTTATATTGTTATCGAACACGATTTCCAGATATTTCATGGACGATATTATATTCATTCTGTTTATTGATATTGTTGGCGAATGAACTGCAATATTATGGTTGTAGATGATGTACTGGCATTTATTGGGGTGCAGTTTTAGGCGCCACTTTGAGAGCCAGAAGTTTGTTTTGTTCGTGAATTCTTGTATTTTGTTAAAGCATTTCTGTAATGATTTTTCATGTGCTGCTAATAAGGTGTTAAATTTTGAATAAATTCAAATTAAATTCATTATGCGTGTGTCAATTCATTAATTTTAACGAACATCTGAAAAATATATAAAACACAGTTATAAAACGGGGATAAGTGATGAATCATAAGCATACGATGAGAGTTTTTAACTTACTGATGAATTTCAGAAAACCACAAAGTTAAACAAAATTTTAATCTGCAAATTGTTGACAATTTATAAATAAAAGGTGTCTCAGATTGTTTTTCGTTTTCGAGTTGACACTACGCGTCAATAGCTGGTAGCAGGGGGAGGAGTGGTCTTAATCGCTTGGACGGCTTTTTAAGTTATATTGATAGCCATGAATTGTTTCACGGTACCGCAGAACGCGTTTTGCGTGTGAGCGTTCTATAAAAACAAGGATTCCTACATTGTTGTTCGTCGTCTCTACAGGACACATTTCAATTTAAAAAGCTTCAAACATGTACCAAGTGCCAATTTAGTTAAGCATTGAGTGACAAGTTTGAAGAGACTGGGAATACAATCCGGAATACAATCTACGGTTCATCTCATTATTTCGAAAAACTTAAAATTTCACCCCTATAAAATTGTTATAGTTCAAGAAATAAAACCTGATGATCCTGACAGATCCAGACCGTAGAAACAAAAATGTGTTGCCTGTACCAAGAGTGAATAAGACCATTGGACTTGGATCTTTTACTTACCTTGGATCCTTGATGTTTAATAAATTACCAGACAATATCAGAGAGGTAGGTTCTAGAACTGTATATATCCGACAAATAAAGAACTGGATACATCATACTCCTAGATATAAGACTGAAAAATTTTTAAACAGAAGCAATTTTATTTGAATTGTATTAATAGTATAATGTCTCCACAGCTAGTATTAAGAAGTTACTATTACCTTCTTTCTTTTTTTTTCAGTAATAAATATCCTTTATAGATTAATTAGAACCGCTACCACTTTTTTTACTTTGTTATTTTTCTTTAGTTTTATTATTTTGTTTCAAGTTCATATGATGTTCGTCAGTTTTATTATTTTGTTTCAAGTTGATATGAATATGATTAGTAAAGTTTATATATTTTTAGTTACTCACGTACAAGTAAGATATTATTTTATTTCCGTGACATAATTAGTTTATTTGAGATTATTTATTGTAAAAAAAATATTAATATAAAATGTTATTTGTTAAATTCTTTGATGTGAATTTCTGATGTTTGAAAATATTCAGATGACGTAACAGAAATGTGTTTGAATTGATAAAAATTCTAATTTTGCTTTTAATGAAGTACAATTTCTTAAACATCTAGTTGCGAAATAATAATATAAGAAAAATTGTGATTAAAGAGGATTCCATTAATTTTTTGTATTCAAAATATTTTCCAATTGATTCTGTTCTATTTTTTTCATTCTATATGTTTGTAAACCATTCAATTCAACTGACTACAATTTTATCAATCTTTTAACGTGAAGAATTCATAATCTGTATGAACTTTAATGAGGTAAAGGAATGTATTCAATTCGTTTTTCATACATTTATGATAGAAAATAGCAGCTCTCTCGAGAAATGTTCAATATTTCAGAAATAACAATTTATATGATTGCAAATATCACTAGAATGGAAGTTTTATAATTGAATCGAAGCTTCTTAGAACATCTTTTAGAATATTCACGTTTCTCAGAAAGCTCCTTGAACCTTTACTGGCTTCGAATATCAAGCATGACTCTAATTTCGAGGGATAATTATCATTTCTCGTCATTTCCTTCGTTTCGTGAATACTCCAAATATTTCATAGAATCTCTCAAAAATTCCATGAATGATGAAATAAGACACTTTGATATACTGAAATTAATACTTATACAAAGAGAATTTTCTGTTTCAATTGAAAGTGCTCTATTAAAATATAGTTTTCATAAAAATTCTCGATTTGCGAGTTTTTCAGATGTAAATTTCTGACTTTCCACAATTTTTCACTTTCATCATTTCGTTAGAAATAATGATAATGCCATATGAAATAGAAAATATGAAATATTTCGTATTATTTAATATCATCACTGGGTTAGGTTCATTGGCTTCTCAAGAAATAAATTTTGGTAATGCGAATTTGCTGACACAAATGTCAAGTACAAATTTTCACATATAAATTCCCGAAACTTCAAATATTGAAACTATTTTTTCAATTACAGTTTTCGATGTTCTGTTGATAAAAATTCACACACAAGAAAAATGAAATCACAATAAAATAATTATATATGTGCAAAGCTTTAGGAAAATATTATTTCACTAATGAATAAGTGGCATTATATTATGATGCTTGAGAAGTGAAAATTATCAAATTTGGTCATAATGAACCATGAAAAGTTCATATAGTACGTATTCACACAGGAAAGAAACTGTGAATATATGCAGAAAACACATCCCTTTGATTCATTAAATGGTACACTCTAGAAGTTCAGTTATGGAATACAATGAGTTTTTTTATCACAATAGAGGGTGCTAATGAACGTAGTGAAGTTCATCATTCATGTTTCTTTATGACGAATTACCACATAGTTAATTAACGGGTGTTTTTTCATAGGTATAGAACTTTAAGTTGGCATTACTGCTGAAAGTAGCCACCAATTTAACAGCTGAGAAGTGATTTATTCTCAGTTTGGTTTGGCAATTCATCATTAATAGACTCACGCCTGAACAACGCTTGCAAATAGTGCAATTTTATTTTGAAAATAATGGTTCTGTGCGGAATACGTATCGCGCACTACATCCATTTTATCGTCGACAAAATCGTCCATCAGAGCAGTTAATTCGATTAACCATTGAACGTTTTCGCACCACGTTTACTCTTATTGATAACTCGCATCCCCAGAGACGCGCCGCGCTGTACGGTGAGTACAGAAGAAGCTATTGCTACCGTAGAGTGTAGCATTGAGGAAGACCCGAATGAGTCCATCCGCCATCGAGCACAGGAATTGGATCTGTGTCCATCCACTTTATGAAAGTTTTTGCGGAAGGATCTAAGAATTGAAGTCAAACGATCATCAAACAAGGAGTACATTCGTCGAATGGGCCCAAAACGAGCTTGCCGTTGTTTTCATAAGCTTGCTCGATTTTCATAAGCGAATTTTGTTTTGCGATGAAGCGCACTTCTGCTTGAATAGCTACGTCATCAAACAAAACTGCCGCATTTGGAGTGAAGATAATCCTCAAGTGTATGTCAAAACACCGTTACATCCAGAAAAACTGACTGTTTGTTGCGCTTTATGGGCTGGTGGAATCGTTGAACCGTACTTCTTCAAAAACGATGATGGCCAGAACGTTACAGTCAATGGTGATCGGTATAGAGCCATAAATACTAAATTTTTCATTCCTGAATTGAACAACCATAATGTCCAGGAGCTGTGGTTTCAACAAGACGGCGCAACATGTCACACAGCTCGTGCCACAATCGATTTATTGAAAGACACGTCTGATGACCGCCTAATTTCACGTTTTGGACCTGTGAATTGGCCTCCAAGATCATGTGATTTAACACCGCTAGACTACTTTCTGTGGGGCTATATAAAATCATTGGTCTATGCGGATAAGCCACAAACGCTTGACCATTTGGTAGACAATATTCGTCGTGTTATTGCCGATATACGGCCACAAATGTTGGAGAAAGTCATCGAAAATTGAACGTCCAGATTAGACTACATCCGAGCCAGCCGTGGCGGTCATATGCCAGAAGTCATATTTAAAATGTAATGCTACAAGATTATCTTTCGAATAAAAAACAGTTCTTGTCAATCGAAGGATTCATCGTTGTTTTATTGCAATTTAAAGTTCTATACCTCTAAAAAACACCCATTCATAATAATTCTTGAATTTCGTTGTGAAATTATAATTCAGTAGTAGCAATTAACAAACTTCACTAGTTAAACTGATTCTCAGAAAGATGGTTCAATTTGATACTGTTTCATCAGCAACTCTCTTTTTTAAAGCATGGAAAAATGTGATGAAGAAATTACAAATTTGCTTGAAGATATATTTAATATTATTAAGTTAATTTATTAAAATTAAGTTAACTCTAAGTTAACTTAAAGTTAAGTTTTCCCGAATCTCGAAATCTACAGAAACTTCTGTTTGAAACTTATCAAGTATTGAATTGTGATTATTTGTCCGACAGCACATTACTTTTCTGAATTAAACTATTATTATGCGTATGTTATTTAAATTTTAATGAATTGAAACTCTTATTTGAAAGTCTAATATTGATTATTCTAATAATCATAGCATCTTACCAATATCAATATTACAGAATATAAACTCAACAAGAAAGCTCTGTGATAAATCATAAAACCAAAAGTCCCCCTACGATAATCTGGCTATTATAAAATGGAAAATATTGTTATGTTGTCATTCCAGATTTACAAATGGGAGTCATTCATCTCTGTCATATATACTCTCTGTAGTATTGGCAAGAAGTTGGCGACACTTTAGCGATATATGATAGTGATTGATACTAGTTCAATATAATAAAAACAAAACTTCCGACAAAACATTTCGAAACAACCCAGTGAGAAGAGATCCATTAAATTTATAGAATTATAGCAATCTCGAGACCATTTCCTAGAGCGTTGTTTCATATAAAACACTAAGAAATTTTTATATTGTAAATAAAAATAACTGCGTTATCATCTGACTTCAAAATTAACTATTGCTTTTTCAACATTGTCATCATCAGGCGTATATGATATAATGTTAATTTCATAGAAAAAAAACGAATATACGCAGTTGAAATTAGATGAGAAGGAGAAAAAGAAGAGTAAATCTAGAGAGACGTGCATTCAACGTCATACATTCATAGTGAAGAAAGTTAAATGAAAATTTAAAAATATACGAAAATAAAGAAAAAAATATTACATTGAATTATATCAACTAAGTACTGAAATTTATTCGCAATATGGTAAGATTGGTATCGCAGATTGGATATTTAGAAATAAATGTTTCAAGCGTTCAGTGAAATAGTTTTTCATTTAACTTATATGAAATTATCTACTGATTCGAAGCCTCAATTGATTCATATATAAAAAGAAAATGAGAGGTTGAACCAGAATCCTAAATGACAGCTTTAATCTTCACTATTTCACTATTCAACTTATTTCATTTCATATCAAAATCAAGTTCTTAACCAATAATGAGCAGTATTGCAAGTAACTAAAAATAAAAAACTTAGCACTCAATAGAGTGATAATAGATGATAAATCAATAGATTTATTATGTCTAGTAAAAAATCCTACGAGTATCTTAATATCTCCAAGCAGGACCAATCTTATTCTTTTCTTCATTCTCATTGCGCCAGAAATAAAATTTGGAAATATTTAAAAGGAAATCAGCATGGGATTTTTCTCATGCACTCTTTGTTCCATCTATGTTTATGTCATCACTAGTGACTGGGTAATGAAATTCTTTACTAGATATGACCTCAGAATCTCTATGCACATTGAGAAACATGATGTTCTACCTCTTACAATCAATAGAAGCTCGCCATAGGTAGAAATTCATTTTGAGAAACGATTTTTATGTAAGAAATAAAGAGTTGAAGAAATCTAAGGCAATAATGCATACAGAAAATTTCACAACCATCACTTTGGTCAACTCAGGTCACAGATCTTAAGCGGCCATTACACGATCAACAATATTGACACTAATGTTCACATGTTCACACTGTAATTCACAGTTACAGTTCAGTGTATTATTTACTCTTGATGAAGATGACTGTGAATCCTAAACTGGTCCATGTACTGTTTCAATATAAGAATATAACAGTATTATTGTAAATTTTATTCAATTACTAAAAGTTCATTTATTAAACAAAATTAAACACAAGGCTTAATGTTTCACGTAACGTGTTGTGTTTAATTTTATTTAATATTTAATTATATGTCACCAAGAGTTAAGCGAGAGTTCAATCTCACTAATTAAAAGATTATTTAATAATAATATTCATTTAGCAATACCTATTACAAAATCATAAGTATATACATTCAGGTTCAAAATATATTATTTACAATTATATGTTTAAAACGAACTTAGCTAATTTACGCTTGAATACCTTAAGGTCACTTATTGTTTTTATGGAGCTAGGCAATTTATTAAATGCGTTGAATCCCTCATAAATATTCCTACGTTTAGAAAGCTTACAAACTTGCATGTAGAAATTGTCAGCATTTCTTGTATTATAACTGTGCACATCACTAACATATGTTACATTTTTTATTACTCTATATGTAAACAATTTGTTTTCAACTTTGAATATAAATATATATGTAGCAAAAAGTATTATCTGTTTAAATGATATTAGTTCTAAACAATTTAGCATGCTTTGGATTGATTATATCTATTACATTTCAAAATTGTTCGCATAGCTCTATTCTGAAACTTTTGTAACTGTTGAGTTTTTTCTTCACTCTTCCCAATAACAGAGTGGAGCAATATTCAAAGTGTGGCATTATTATTGACTTAAAGCGCGATAACTTCAAATATGTCGTAAGATTTTTTCCAATTCTTTTGAGAAAGTTGATTTTTTTGAAGATTTTTCATGATATGGTCGTCTACATGTCTCTATCATGTCAAGTCGACATGATCATTGAAACTCAATTTCTCATCTAACATAACGCCTAAGTATTTACCAAGTTTTACCCTTTCAATGTTCTGGTTTTCAATTTTAATACTCATATATGCGTTACTATTTACCTTAAGAACTTTACTTACGTACCAAAAACTATAAATTTAGACTTTGTTACATTCAGCGATAAACTGTTATCTCTTAGCCATTCATTTATTGCTGCCAAGTCTCTATTGATCCTTTCTGTCATAGTCTGAATATTTTTACCACTAACAGTTTTTACATGGAAAACAATTTCATAAGGAGAATAGCAGTGGACCTGAGACCTTGCCCTGAGGTACGCCAAAATCAACTCCAATGCTGTCCTAAAGAACACCATTGAACTTAACTTTTTGAGATCGCGAAAGTAAATAAAAATTGTTCCATTTGTTTACTAAACCTTCAAAACCATTTTTTTTCAACAGCAATGATCTACATAAAGTTTCGAATGCTCTTTTGAAGTCCAATAATACTACAATCACTTCCTCTCCTTTATCTATAGCTCTAAGTTTACTTATTCGTTTTTCATTTAATTTTGTGAACATTGTCCCCATCGGATTTTTTTTGCTCAACTGAGAAAATATTTCAAATAAACTAATTATTTTTCATTTTACCATTGCGCATGCTTTTAAAACACACAATTTCAGAAGATTCATACATTCTTATTAATCTGTCGTAGTTATCTACTTATATAAGTAATAAAAATTTATATCAACAAGATTTATTGGAACATAATGATATATCAATCTAGTAGAATACGGCTATATTTAATCTTGTTTAGCAAGATTATTGAAAGAAATTACTATAATACGAGATCAAGTAAGGGAAATAACTTCGTGTCTTAGTGCTGCAAGTTGAAATATGCCGCTTTGAAAAATGTACTTTAGAAATTTAATAAAATTGTACAAACCACGAGCTCAATGCGGAAACAAAAAGGAAATATTCATGTTTCGTGAAGTGCACAGTATCCTATGTTTTGGTTACTTTCATTACTAAAACAATCTACACACCTTGTGTTTCTGGGTTTCAATAAATACTATTTCAATAATATTCTACTTTACAGTCTATTACATAATAAATTCGTAATCAATAGTAACATAAAAAAATAATGTAAGCTTCAATATTTATTTCATGATGGAGAAAACTAATATAAAGCTAATTCAAAATTGATTCCATAAAACATATTCAAAATACGAATTGATTCTGAATTTTCAATTTCAATTCTATAAACCAAATAATTTTTTGAATCTTACCATGAAAAACTTGATTTTGAAGGTACACCAATTAAACTGTGTTCAATTTTTGAGTGAATAAAGAGCTTTAATTTTTGGAGTAAAACATAAATTTCCAACAGATATGACTGAGTAGTATAAAATGACAAATTTGCAACAAAATGAAAAGCTTGAAACAAATTTTCTCAATTGTAGAACTTGTATATTTGTTAGGATATTATGTTGTGCTATTCACTACTAGCGATTATTTATAGGTTAAGTACAGTTCTCAGGAAAAGCAATTCTCAAGCCTATAATTATATAAAGTTCACGTTTTCGGCAGAAAGGCATATAAATATATTATGTGGAGCTCTGTAATATTGGTTATTGAATATTCACTGTGAGAAATAGAACATCGTAGTGTTATATTGAGGATGAATATTTTATTTCCGTATGTTCGAGACTTCAGTAGATATTTGGAAATGTATGAATACATAGGTATATATATATATATATATATATATATATATATATATATATATATATATATATACGTATGTATTCATACTTTTCCAAATATCTACTGAAGCCTCGAACATTCGGAAATAAAATATTCATTCTCAATATAACACTACGATGTTCTATTTCTTAAAACGGGTTATTTTTTAAGAGTTGACTTTTTCTGGTTGGCTGCACTGGTTGGTAATGGCATGCAAATGTCATCTGTCAGAGTGAACATTTATCAGTATACTCTGCCATTTCAACGTGGAAAGAATTACAAACGAGCAACGATTGCAAATTGTTGAAATTTACTATCAAAATTCGTGCTCTGTGAGAAATATGTATCGTTTGCTACGACCATATTATGGTCGTCATAATCGACCTAGTGCATCAACAATTCGTGCTGTTATCACCAAATTTCGCATCAAATTCACTTTGTTGGACATTAAACCATTGTCTCGCAAGCGTACAGTGCGTACTGAGGAGAATATTGCAGTCGTAGCGTACAGTAATAATAAGAATCGTGAAATGCCAATTCGTCGCTGTTCTCAGCAATTGGGCATGTGTTACTCAACCACATGGAAAATTTTACATGTTGATTTGGGTTTGAAAGCCAATAAAATTTAACTTCTTCAAGAATTGAAGCCGAATGACCTACCACAATGTCTAATTTTTGGTGAATAGGCCTTAGAACAGCTTGATGAAAAGCCCCTGTTTTATCGAAAAATTATGTTCAGCAATGAAACTCATTTCTGGCTTAACGGATATGTAAATAAACAAAACTGTCGCACCTGGAGTGATGAACATGCTATACAAGAATTGCCGATGCATCCCGAAAAAACGACCGTTTGGTGTGGTTTATGGGCTGGTGGCATCATCGGTCCATTTTTCCTCAAAGACAACCGTAAAGAAACGTTGACGTCAACGGCGAACAATATCGAGTCATGATACGCAACTTTTTTTCCCGAGTAGGCCGAATTGAACTTGGTTGACATGTGGTTTCATCAAGAAGGTGCCACTTGCCACACAACTCGTGAAACAATGGACATGTTAAAGGATGAATTTGGTGAGCAGTTTATCTCCCGAAATGACCATGAGAATTGGACGCCTCTGGATTATTTCTTGTGGGGTTATGTAAACTTGTAAGTGTATGTGGACAAACCAAACACGAGTGGAGCCTTAGAGGATAAAATAACACGCGTAATTCTTGGGATACAGGCCGAAATGCTCGAAAAAGTGACGCAAAATTGGACCTTCCGAATGGACCATTTCATACGGAGCCGCGGACAACATTTACATGAAGTTATCTTCAAAATGTAAATGGCAAAGGCCAAGTCATCAATTTCAATAAAAATTTTAAATATATGATGCAAATTGAGTGTATATAATATAAATATATATAATATATATTCATACTAGATATTAAAATTGCCCGAAGAAAGTTTAGCAACTGCTTGAGAAATTTACGAAATTGCTAAAGCAGAGTTACATATCACAATTTTGGGATAATAAACATAATAAGGAACTCAATCTTCTGTTTTCATTAAAGTAACTGATATGATCGTACGACGAATTCCATCATTTATTCAAATTTTAAATTATATTATACGTTCGTGTATTTCGAAATCTCTGAAACGTATTAGAAACAATATAAATGGATATATTAAAATCTATGAGAAATATTCAGGAATGTCAATTCTTATTTCTTCTATGTTTTCATGACTTAATATGTTCCTGCTATGTGAAATAATACACGTTGCCATGGAAACTGCTGAAACTGCTGTAGTTATTCGTCATATGCCGAACACAAATCATCCAGATTCGATCCAAAACATCCCAACGCAGTAAAAAGAATGTCTATATAGTGGAAAATCCTGAATCCATACCTGATTGTTGTTGATAAATCGGCATCCAGGGATGTTGCTTCGAAGCATTTATATTATTTATTTAAGAATCATATTTCAGGAGAAATCAGTACGTGACAAATCCGGAGGCAAAACGACCAACTCGATAAACATGTTTCCTTTCGTTTGCTCCCTATATTTCATGAATATATGAAAAGAAAGTTTATGTGCTTTTCAAAAATTCATTGGAGAGTCTCGAAAGGTTTTCTCCGTGTCAACATGTATATTATCATATTATGAATATGTCGAAATGAAAATGGAACGTTGCGTACACTTTGTGGATACGACCGATTCGGAAAATCTCTGGGGGTTTCCTCGTAAATTTCACGACTATGCTAAATATTAAATCCTGTTATGCTTTTAAATATATTCAAATGAGATTAAATGAGGCAGATGTATTCAGACATTTTCCTGCTTTCATATGCAAGATAAAACGTGCTCCTATTATATCAGTGAAGTAATCAACTGGAGCAGTGACTGAAGAAGAGAATTATTTATTATTCATAATTCGGAGTGGCAGAAATGATGGGTGATATAGTTTTCCATTACTTCTAAGTAATACTTCCTTGTTGTTTTTCATTTACATGAAAGCATATAGGTAAATGAAAAACAACACGTGCGTGTGTGGGAGTATGTGGTTTATGTATATGTATATAATAATAACAATAATACGTTCTTCATTCTCTACAGGTATAACACCCAATTACAGAAAATAATAACAGAAAACTGAATAAATGAGAAGTAATAAGAAATAATTGTCTAAAAATCACTGACTGAACAATTTGTTATTAGACTAGTTTCGCCTTTTACGGCATTATCAAGAATAAATACGTATTAGAAAGACAACCTTTGAATATTTGCAGATCAATTCAATGGACGATGAATCTACTCTGTGATAGTTCATATTTAAATGAGAGGTAATAATAAAAACTTGTCTAAAAATCACTGACTGAACAATTCTTTATTCGACTAGTTTCGCCTTTTACAGCATTATCAAGAATGAATGAATGATTTCATTCTTGATAATGCTGTAAAAGGCGATACTAGTCGAATAAAGAATTGATCAGTCAGTGATTTTTACACAAGTTTTTATTATTACCTCTCATTTGCAGATCAGTTCAGACCACAGAATACACCCTAAATTCGGTATGTTCTGTGGTTCGGTCCCAGCAGGTGGTAGAATATAGAACATTAAAATCAACTCCGTTGTATGTTCGTTGTCCATAGAACATAGAGTGAACGTAGAGATGGGGATTTCCAAACAATCAGAGATTTTACAGTGGGGAGAGGTTTAGATCTAACTGGTCATTGAGAAGATTTACTAAAACTTACCAAATATAGGGGTACATGCCAAATTTAGGGCGTATTATGTGGTCCGAACTGAACTGTAAATATCTGAAGGTTCTCTTAGTAATATGTATTCATTCTTGATGATGCCCTAAAAGGCGAAACTAGTCGAATAAAGAAATGTTCAGTCAGTGATTTTTAGACAATTACCTCTCATTTAAATATGAATTATCACAGAGTTGATTCATCGTTCGTTGAATTTAAGAAAACTGAATAATAGTAACTAATAATATGACATAGAATTTAATCTAATTCAATTGACTGTCTTCAATTTCACTTGATCACATTATTCCTAATAATAACACCAATAAAGTCAAAGTGAATGTCACATTCATTAGCAACTGAATTAAATATAGTACAGGCCATAAAACAAACGGTGGGTTGTAATAACGAGTTGGTTCTTGGAGTCTCTGAATGGAATTATTCTGTACTACGGGAATTTTTCTTTGAAACACGAAATCGCAAAGCAAAATGGAGAGAAGTACAGTCAATATTGTTGTGCAGTAATTTGTACAAGTGATAAAGTTTCTCTCTTATTCTTTGTATTAGGGAGTTGGTCCTCGGAGTCTCTAGGTGGAATAATTCTGTATTACGATAATTTTGCCTAGGAACACGAAATTTCAAAGCGGGCAAGAGAGGAGGACAATCAATACTATTGTGCAGTAATTTGTACAAAAATTTGAGTGATAAAAATTCTCTCCTGTTCTGCAATGAGATAAAACTAAATCGACCCAATAATTCGTCATGACTGACTTCTCTCAGTGGATCGACTTTATCCTCCCTCCAAACTAAGAACTTCAAGAACCTTCGCGAAACGCTGTCAAGATATTTTTGATGGCAAGTATGAATAAAATGCCATATCATGTTGACATACTTCAACTTGCTACGGATTAAGGCATTGAACAGGCCTATTAATGTTATAGAATCATTGAAATATTTGCCTGGAGATAACGAATCCTTATATTTTCGATGAAATATATTGGGTAATGGTCTGGAATGAAGGACAGTTTCTGATAGAAGCTTATACCAAAATCTCTCACCTTATCAGAACAAGAAAGAGCCTGGCCACCTAAGCTATACTCACACTTTGAAGATATATGTGAACAAGACAAAATTTATAATTCTGAAACAAAAAAACATAGCGGTGAATAACATCGACTTAAAAATTAATGAAATTGAACTAGAACAAGTAACATCTCTTGGATATTTAGGATTGATTTAGATGAATATTCATACTGGAAAACATACACAAATAAAAAAATTAGTGAAATAAACCCTATGATTCCAATTATTCACCAATGCAGAAATTATATATCTATTTTATATTATATTATTATTATATATTATTTTATTATATTATTATATATCATATATTTTATACTTATGTATGAAATACTTGAAAATATACAAAAATCAAATATTGTTTTCAAATTGGTTGGCGAGGTTCATGGTTGTGAGACAAGGTTTCAGTCAGGGTTCTACATTTCCAACAGTGAAACAAATGTTGGACTGAATGGGCCTGCTAATATGGCAAGTAAAGTGTACAATAATTTGAGTGAGGACATCAGGTCAACGAAATGTTACTTCCACTTTTTAAGAAAATGTAAGGCATTTCTGAATGCTTGATGATAAATATGTACCTGTTAAATTTAAGATAATTTTGGATTTTAATTATATTGAAGAAAATTAATTAGTTTTATAAATCTTTAGGCCAGGGCTAAACAAAGCACTAATTTTAGATAGAAGAAATGGTTTTTTTTTATTATTGTAAAATGAATTATTTAATAAAGACTTAACTACACCTTATTTCCTTGTGGAACATTACAGTTATATACATTCAAACTCAAATGATTCTCCTCACACCAATTGGCAACACGATCTAGAGTTAGCAGAGGTTGAACAAAGTCGTCAGATGCCTTTCGTAAGTTGGACGTATATGACTGAGGAGAAACAGTATTGTTCTCACATTTCCAATAAATGATGGCACTAATTTCAATATTTCTCTAACAATTATAACTTGAAGGATAATGGAGACATCGCATTGTTCATGTTCCACATAGCCAGCTCTGCTATAATTCTCTTTTGAATAATTTTTCAAAAAAATTATTGAGAGAAAATATAGTATACTTTTAATATTGTTTTTCTTTGCTCAAACTGAAAGAGATAGTGGAACAATATTCTAAGTGTTGACTTACGCAGCAATCGCTTCACATATTTCGTAAGATTTTTGCAATTCGTTCCAGAAAATAGAATTTCTTGGAGATCTTGAAAGATATGAAGCCCATATTATCATTTAAACTCATTGTCTCACCTAACATACCAGTAATGCCCAAATATTAAACAAATTTTGCCTTTTCAATGTTCTAGTCCTCAATTTCAAAATCTGTATTGTTGTTTTCATGTATCTTTACTTTTAAGAGATTTACTATCATCTTACATTTACTATAAACTATGAACTTCGAAGACCTCGTCTACTCAGCGATAAGCTGTTATCGCATAGCCATCCAGTTATTTCTGTCAGATACGTATTGATCCAATTAAATTAAATCAAATTAAATTGAACAAAAGTTGTTCTGTATTGTTATATTTATGTGATAAATTCAAAAAACGGCTGACTGTTCACACATTTTTAGACCTAGGAAATTTTCGAATGTTTCAATCTCATTGTAAGTTTGAAATTTTCAATTAGTATCAGGAAAATCAGTAATCTACTATCGATGAAAATTTTTTCAGCATGGGATTTTGATTTACAGAGTTTCGAAATTTTTGATCTAAACTAAAAGGCTGAAGGAGTGAGTGAGTTTCATTAGGAAGAAAAATAAAAAAATAATTTTGTGACTGAACAATTCTTTAGACTAGTTTTGCCTTTTCAATCAACATTTTGAGATACTAGTCGAATAAAGAATTTTTCAGTATAATTAATAATATGATCTATTTCATCGTCCATTGATGAAAAAAATTTATTGTGAGATAAAGATTCTCTATTTAGTATAATAATATATTTTAATGACAAAATTTATTGCGAAAGATTCCTTACACTGTAAAACGTTACATCAATTCAATTGATATAATAGTTACAGCTAAGAAGAATGCTCACAAAAGAACTGAATTCAGTTTTGAGTCTGATTTTCCATTCAGATCTCGAACAAAAATATTGTTCCAAACAAAAATATTGGTTCAGTTCATATTCACAATAATATAAAACTGTATTTAAAAAAAAGAAAACATTACCTTAGACATATTAAACATTTGAGACAATTTGACATGGTGGTAAAAAAATAAACAAACATGTGAAACACAAAAAATTGATATATACATTATTGCCTACATTCGAATCATCAAAGTACTCTGTCACATTATATTATGCCTTTGTTAACATCAATTACTTACCTCTCTTCTTGAACAAATGAGCTTTCAGTTATTTCAAATTTGACGGTAAATCCTTGAAGATTTTAATACTCTGATAATAGAGTGAGTGCTCAAATTCAGCTGTTTTATGCTTAGGAATAAGTATCATATCACTAATCCTTGTTGAATACTAACGATTACTATTCAATTTAATAAACCCATCTTCATTTTCTTTAATATATATTAAAGATCTATAAATATATAAACAAGGTAGGGTGATTATGTAATTATTAAAGAAGATAGATTTACTAGATGTTCGTTGATACTGAATATTAATCGAAGTATTCGCTTCTGTGTAATAAGCAACCTATTTATTTCTATAGAGCAGCCCCATAGCAGAATATTATAACTTAGATGATTATATACAAGACTGTCATACACATTCATAACACAGTTTCTAGGTGAAATGTTCTTTATTCTAGAGATTGCAAAAAATTACTTACTCAATTTTTTACATCAAATATCAATGTGTGTTGTCCTTTCAAATTTCTATCCACATATATTCCAAGAAATGTAATTGATTGGGATGGTGATACAGTGTTGTCTTCATATTTAACATTCAAGGTACTGACTGCATTGCCCTTCAGACAAAAAGGAACACATAGAGTAGTGTCAACGTTCACCATCAGATTGTTAATTCGCATGCCTCAAGAAGTTCTTCAGGACTCCTGCCAGAGACAACCACCAATGAATCATCGAGAAATAGTGTCACCAAAAATCGGGACAACTTCACAGGCAGATCGTTTATAAATAATATGAATATAAGAGGTCCGAGTACAGAGCATTGTGGCACCCCAAGAGTAATGCCATGTCTCTGAGAGTAACAACTTTCAGAGACTCGCCTAACTCTTGCCTATTCTCACTACGATTGTTCTTTCTTCAAGTAACTACGTAACCAATCCAGAAAAAACCTCTGAAACCTAAATTGTAGCATTTATCAAGTATAAATTCAAAGGATAGTGGATAATATACCGAAGATAAATAAAAAAATAACCCTGCCACAAACAAATGTTTATCCAAACACTCGTAGACGGATTCAAAAAACTTAATTGTAGCTGATTGGGTTGAGTGGCCGCTTCTTAATCCATATTGCTAGGAGTCAATTATTTTGAATCTATTGAGATAACTCATCATTGTGGCGAAAATAATTTTGTCAATTACCTTGGAGAACACGCTCAAAATGGATATTGGTCGATAATAATTAGTTATTTTACTTACAGTTCCATTCTTAAATACTGGATTTACTATAGATTACTCGAAGTACTCTTATAATGTTTTTGTTGATGTATTATTTATTGAATTAACTATTTCTGCAGAATGAATGATGAAAACACAAGTTCTGAACATAAATCAAGTTTTCCGTTGTTATAATAAACTATATTCAATAGTCTATGACTTTTACTGAATTAATGACACAAAATTTCAATTTGAATTACAAATAATGTTCATTTATATTTATCTGAAATTTTATAAGACAAGATTCCATACGTAACTGAAATATGACTGAAAATTTTAATAATTAACAATTTTTGAATTATCTGAGAAATATCAAATCGCTATGCCTTATTCAAAACTCAATGAAAAAGAAATATTATTCTTCGTTTCAAACAATTTCATCGTAAAATTCAATTTCGTTCCACTTTAGATAATATTGGAATTCAATGACCTGATTTGTATTTTTTCTGAGTCCGTGAACTCTGAGTTCCGCACATTCGTTTTTCAGAGACATTCAACAACAAGTTTATTATTTCCCATCTGCATCGTATATAATATCAAGAGGAAAAACTTTCCGCTCGCATATTTAGAGAATTTCATTTTCCTTCTACCCAAGTTTATCTCAGTTTTCATGTTTCTTTCGGAAAATCATTCCGTATGCCTACATCGTAATTTGAATTATATCCAGAAGTCAGGTATTCGCCGAATTTCCTTGAAGAATTTACAAAGACGTCCAAAGAAAGATATATTATTTTTTGAAGAGCATTCGCGTGCTATGATAACGTCATCCAGACAATAAAATCATCATATATCGAATATGATATAATCCTAAATATCATGAAGAATTCAATATCCTTTTTCTTCCAGACGGAGAAAGCTGAATCACATAAACTGGCTACATGTAAAATAGGTATTTAAACTTTACCCTACCCTTCTTCCCTTCTTCTACCATACAAAACGATAGGAAAATCTGTAACACGTTGAATGTATGGTTGTATGGTTTATTGATAACATTCCTTCAAAATCCACAAAAATTGTTTTCTACAGTCCACATTTATTGTGGGCTGATGAAGTTTTAATTTTCATTACAATTGATGAAGAAAAGTCGAAAACTCACTCATCTATATATTAATATTCTAATATCCAATTGATGAAGATTCCATAATTAGAATCGAACTATTATATTCTATGGGTCCTTTTCTGATATATCTGATTCGTAACCACAGAATTTGAGATGTGATTATATACATAGCATTCAATATTCAATACCTATAATAACTATTTAGATTATTGCTTATTCATGGAGAAAGGGATCTCTTCGAAGGTCCTAACCGGGGCCGAATCCTCAGAGGAGGGCCTGGCGCTTCCAAATCAGTAGTAGGCCTCGATGGAAACTTCTCACAGCTCAGTAGAAAAAAGGCTTTTAATGGCATGAAAAACGTATGGAAGAAATTCCGGACTTCATTCAAGTTAAAAGATCATCGTTGATCAAATTAGTTGTATCAATATCTATTTCATTTTCCATTTGAAACCATTTTTCTGTTAGCTATTTTTCAAAAGCACAAAGTGGATTTAAGCTTTCTCCGAAATTTCGTCAGGTTTGCACAAATTCGGAATGGTCGAAGAACACGGTGAGCATGGCATCCACCAGCACCACTAAGCCAAAAGTGTATAGGGACACTATACCGATCAACTACTAAGTGTCTAATTGATATCTTGAAAAGGAGCCAGTATCATCGAACATATGTCGAAGGTATCAAAGATTTTTGTAGAAATATTTAGTCAATGGTATTGAAATATACACTACATTTGCCATGTCGCACCAACCATTGTAAACTAGTAATATTTAATAGTGTTGGCGTTTACTTGATGTAAATCTTTAGTCAATGGTTTTGAAATATACACCACATTTGCCATGTCCCACCAACCATTGTAAACTAGTAATATTTAATAGTGTTGGCGTTTACTTGATGTAAATACATTATAATTGATTATAAACTTAAATTCAATAAAGTAGTCAATTAAGTGTAAATCATAAGTGTTCACTCTATACCAGCCTTTCCCAAAGTGGGCGGTAACGCCCCCTTGTGGGCGCTGCAGGCCTAAAGGAGGGCGGTAAGAGAACCAGAAAAAAATGGGGACCCTGGGGGCGATTTGTAATTTCATCTAGCTAGGAAGACTCTGACACCCACTGAGCTCTCGACTATCGACTACAAGTTGTGAACATTAACTAATATAAGAGATTGCTTAGATTCGGTTCGATATTTCTCTCCGCGTAGTTCATGTATATGTCCTGTTTTATTCAATAATTAAAAAAAAATATTGTGAATCGGTTGGTCCGTTTCGAAATTAAAGTAGACACAAACGAACAATTAAAAAGGCAATATACACACTTTCGCATTTCAATAGTTATTATTATTCCTAGATAGCTAATTTTTGTGGATAATAGACTGCGGGCAATCATGTTTCAACAAGTTTTTGTTGAATAAACTGATTTGTGCATTCCTGTATCAATCGGTTCGTTCTTAGAATACCTGTTGAGTACGATTGAGCGTCGAATGAAGTAAACGAGTTTATGCACGTTTGTCATGTGGCGACTTTCGGCTGTTCTTTAGTAAATTGGAACCTGATATCAACAAACTTATTAAACAGCATCAGATTCATCCTTCACATTACTTATTGTATAAGAATCAATTATGTTGGTTTTTTTTTAATAAAAGATACTGTGTCTGAATACTTTGAAGTTGCGTTTCAATGATCAACATTCTCATTGGCAGGTATAGCAAGAGTTAACTTGAGACCTGAGCGCCGTTGTGTACTACCTACTTTTATCAGATCTCATGTTAACTCTTGCGGGTTATAACGGGTGCTTTTTTAGAGGTATAGAACTTTGAGTTGGCATTACTGTTGAAGATGGCGACCGATTTAACAGCTAAGAAGTGATTTATTCTAAGTTTGGTTTGGCAATTCATCGTAAATAGACTCACGCCTGTACAACGCTTGCGAATAGTGCAATTTTATTTCGAAAATAATGGTTCTGTGCGACATACGTATCGCGCACTACGTCCATGTTATCGACGTAGCACTTCTGGTTGAATGGCTACGTCAACAAACAAAACTGCCGCATTTGAAGTGAAGATAATCCTCAAGTGTATGTCAAAACACCGTTACATCCAGAAAAACTAACTGTTTGGTGCGCTTTATGGGCTGGTGGAATCATTGGTCCGTACTCCTTCAAAAACGATGATGACCAGAACGTTACAGTCAATGGTGATCGGTCTAGAGCCATGATTACTAACTTTTTCATTCCTGAATTGAACAACCATGATGTCCAGGAGCTGTGGTTTTAACAAGACGGCGCAACATGTCCCACAGCTCATGCCACAATCGATTTATTGAAAGACACGTTTGGTGACTGCCTAATTTCACGTTTTGGACCTGTGAATTGGCCTCCAAGATCTTGTGATTTAACACCGCTAGATTACTTTCTGTGGGGCTATGTAAAGTCATTGGTCTATGCGGATAAGCCACAAACGCTTGACCATTTCAAAGACAATATTAGCCGTGTTATTGCCGATATACGGCCACAAATGTTGGAAAAACTCATCGAAAATTGGACGTCCATATTGGACTATATCCGAGCCATTGGTCATATGCCAGAAATCATATTTAAAATGTAATGCCACAAGATTATCTTTCGAATAAAAAAAATTCTTGTCAATCGAATGATCCATCGTTGTTTTACTGCAATTCAAAGTTCTATACCTCTAAAGAAACACCCTATAGTACCATTGTCGATTAAAATGAATGTTTAATCTTCGCTAATGTAGCTCACGATAATTAATTGATTTAATTTGAAGTTATAGTGGTTTTAAATTAGGTGAAAAAATGCGGGGCTAAAAAATAATTTATTCTCAAAGTGAGCATTAGACAATATAAGTTTGGGAACCCTGCTCTATACGGTTGGAAGGAAGATAAAGTGAATTAACTATGACTTTCAATCGATCATTGGTTTGATCCCCTTCCACCTGCCATTCTTTCAAAGTATATTATTTGGCTAACAATGTCTGATGCTGTATAATATTAATACACTGTGCTGCTCAAATCTCATGTACAGATTGTAAACTGATGCGCTTCTTCGTTCGCTATGATACCTTCATGTGACGAAACACATTCAGATTTATTAGAGCGAAAAAGTGTCCAATATGGGATCACATTCTTGGAATCGGAGGACTGCAATCGAATAGCAGTAATCAATTCTTTCAGAGGCTGTTTATAAATTTGCTAAATCCTAGAAGTTACTTACAGTTGCCGAATCGTCCTTTCTTCTTCAAAACTACTGAATTCAAAAACAAAATGTCTATTCACTGGAGTTACACCGAACACATGTGTGCACATTAAGTTGATCATTGATAAATCTCTATGCAAGTTAATTAGTTGAGTGAAGTGTAGTGGGATAAATCCGTTCAGGTGAGACAGGCCTGGACCTGACCAACTCAAGGGAAGGCCCCGCTGGGATCCAAATATCAAATAAATCGTCCACTTATTCCTCTGTTGTCAATCGAATGAATTTTTCTCCGAAAAATCAAGTAAATATCCTATCAACCTTTGACAAACTGAAAACTCAGGATTATATATATGCTGTAGGATCTTTAGTTTCATCCAAAAATATTTCTTATGAGTCTCGAATAACCAATAATTGAATATGTATATATCAATCTAGTCCCGAACAGGTAGACAAACTCATCAATTTTCACAAAGTATTATCAATTAAAAGACCTCTATCGAGATTCGTAAACTCTTTAAACGTTTATCAAATGTTTGCCCGACTATACCAGATAGTATCCCAGAAGGACAAATATCCCTCTTAGAGCTAAAAAAAGTGTCAAAAATAACTCTTCTAATAATGGGTAATATGGATCCAGAATATTCTCATCTTCAGATGCCAAGTATATATCTCGCCTTCGGATAACACTTCTTTCCTGACTCCCTTCTCATAGAACACCATATCTCCTATAGAATTTTTCTCTCCATTAATGAATTGAACTGTAGTCTCTGTACATGTACTGGCCACTACTATTCTGACTACCGTTCCCAAAGGGTTGAAGCAACATGCCCAGGAGACTCGCTCGAAGTACATGTTGTGATGACACACAATCCACCAAATTTTGTAAATGCAATCCAGGAGTTCACCAGAAATTGTCATGAAAGAGGCCATGAACGAACGGCCTCTAAAGACAAACGGAAAACAAGCAAATTTTAGTATATCACAAATTCAACCAAAAGTGGACACTAAATCCGCTATGCGTCAACTTTCTTCGACTCCTGAAACTTATTTTAGTTCACCAGAAATTGTCATGAAAGAGGCCATGAACGAACCGCCTCTAAAGACAAACGGAAAACAAGCAAATTTTAGTATATCACAAATTCAACCAAAAGTGGACACTAAATCCGCTATGCGTCAACTTTCTTCGACTCCTGAAACTGAAGATGCAGCTCAAAATTTTTTTCATATTCGACAAATAAACAAATGAAAGTATCAAATTTTCTACCTCAGTGAATCACATAGCAACAATTTTGAATCCCATGAAAAAAAGCATTGAAAAAGAAAATTCGCCTTTTTTCTTAAATTTTGTGGAGACTTGCGCATTCCTAGAAAACATCCTCAACGCAAAACATCCTAATCCTATCACCTCAAATTTTACAGACGACTCTTCTAAACTAATTGATCTATTTGAAGAAATCCATGGAAAGATAAAAGACAGAAGACTAAAAACTAATATTACTCGATTAAAAAGGAAACTATTGCTTAACACCAATTTTTCTACAACTGAGAATGATCAATAACTTGAAAACTTCCTTGACTGCTTGAATCAGATTTTCAATTGATCTGAATTTCCTGAAATTTATTTAAGATTTTTTTGATGCGAGCAAATTTCTAATAAAAAAAATTGTTTATTCATACAGTTTTTATGGCCTGATTATTTTCTTTAGTGTATATGAATACAGCTTCAACATTGCCATGTTAACTGTTAATATTAATATCAACATTGTTGTAAAAACGACTAAAAACTATACAATGAGGGTTCAATTGAACACAGCCATATGAAACTCTCGATACGTTAGTGACCTGAAACATATGACGATTGTATTTAAATTAAATACAATCGTTAAATAATTTAATCACAAGTGTTTTGAAATATACGATACTTTCAAAAATATTCCATCACTTTAACATCAATACGACACCACTTTACATTAATTACAATCAATATACATCGTTAGGTGTACCTTGATTGTTAAAATAATTTCAATATCTCAGAAAATAATTTGGTATCTCATACGAGCTTTCTCTATTTATTGATTCCTTTATTTGATTAGGTTTTTGATAATTTTCAATTGGACGAAAATTTAAAGTGAAATTTAAGAAAAGCATCGAATTGAGGCATACTTCGTTTAACATGAGAGAAAAATATATGAGTAGAAAGAGATATACCTACCGTCAGTCACTATGAGACAGGATCAAAAATGTCAACATGTGAGAAATAAAAACGGAGGGAATAAAAATTTCCTTTTAGTATTCGCAAAAAAATAGAGAAAGTTTCATATAAAAGTACTCGCTTGGTGAATGATTCTGAATAATGACTAGAAAACAGGATTTTCCATAAAATATAACTTTTCAAATTCAGGTAAATTGCGTTAAACGTGAGGAAGAAATATTAAAATGAAGGGATACTTCAGACCTTGTGGGAGTGAATAAATGAAGTAACATGTAATAAATAAAACGAAGAAAATATAAATTTGGTTTTATTCCTTGCAATGAAATGAAGAGAGATTCATATAATAATATCCATTAGGTATTAAATAAGGCGAAATAATAAATAGAATAATTTATTTTCTTTGAAACATTCAATCATTCAAACATGAAAAGATTCAATCAGTGTCAATCTAAATTTTCTTTTTGTTACAAACGCAACACTAAATCTTCACCTTCATATTAAAATCTTTCCACTTTAAAAACAAATTCATCCATCGTTTCGAATAATGTTCAGCTTCTTTATTTCACAACGATACATAATCCGATTTATACATTTTTTCTAAATGGGCATATCAAATTTCATTATCAAGCCCGGCCCTATAAGAACAAAGTAGATTTGACTTAGTCTGATGTTATTTGAGAATTTTATATTTTCCATTTTATCCGTTAAAACTATCCGCGCCTTGGCGATGGAAATTTCAGCCAGAGCTGAGGCAATCCAGCTCGTCAACATGACGGATACCGTAGGATAAAAGGTACTGAGGATAATGGAATTAGAGTGGTGCGATGATACTATTAGTAGCAATGCGAAGGCTCTGTCGATGCTTAAGTACATTAGCTTTTATCCTTCGATCGTTACACTTTCAGAAGAACGCATTTTAATTTAGCTCCTCGTTCCTGGCCTATCTTGCTGCATGCATTTCAACTAAAATGGAGTGCGAAACAATTTGAATTTCAGGGCCATTGCCGAAGCCCCCGATTGGGATCAACGGGATAAAAAATCTGCTGAAATCTACAGTATCTTTCAGCATTGGTGTTACAATGAAGGGAATTGAGTTATGGAGAATGAAAAAAATTAATTCGACAGTCCGATTTGCAGAAGTATTACTGTTCTTTCCGATGAATTTCAGTAAAATTAGCTTATATTCTCAGTGAATATATAAATTTTTTCAACAGTCAAATTATTTTTGATATACCAGTTCACCAGAACAGATTGTTGAAATTCTATGAATAAACACATGTTAAATATTCACCTACTAATACATTGTCTTTTTATTTCAGTGTTTCCCAACGTCGGGCCCACGACCCACAAGTGAGCTATTTCATTGTTATGGGGGCAATTCGAAAATGGACTCGACACGAGTTTAAGCCTTTCTCACTTCTCAATTTTACCTTTTTCGGGGGCATAAGAATTTTAAAATGGCTAAGGTGGAGCACAAGAAAATTTGGTAAACACTGCTTTACTTTAACACATCTTCTCTTAAGCATATTATATAGTAAGAATGATTTGCATCTGATTGAATCCATCATTTTGTCTTGTATCTTGTGGTGTGTAATATCACGGTAAGTCTTTTCTCAAATTCCCAAACATATTTCATCACTATTGTTTTCAATTTTATTCAGATTGAAATCAGAAATGACATGAAATTAATAAAGCACAAACTGGAAATATTAACATGAAACAAAAAATCACAACATTCCTTGAACTTGAAATGGAGTAAGCTTCAAAAAACTGGAATTAACATAATCATTATTTAGATTCAGCAGAAAGGGCTTCCTCATTTAGAATCCTGTGACCAATTGCAGTCATGAAATATTTAGCATTTGATATATCGCACAATTTTAATTGTTCGCGGTCGATACTTGATATAAGTCCATTCGAAAAATTGAAATAGTAACAAAAATCACATAGATTAACACATTTCATGAAGATATTTTAAATTTCACCATTACGATGTCATCATCAGGGAGTCCGAATCAAACTGTTGAAAGTATCAAATTGAAAAAGCACTATATGCTTTTTCTTATTCGTCATTACGTTGAAACTTGGTTAAGTTTGACCTTCGTAACTGGAACTCATGCTGATGTCCCAACACTTTATCACTGAATCACCTGTGTTAGTGGGACGAAGCAAACCTCTATATCTGGGATTCGTTCTTTCGATTTTATTGTCATATTTACCTCTATAACTGAGACAGCGAGTGAATTTTAACCTCTGTAACTGAAATGACATATTCGTATGTACATATTTATTACTTCACTAACTTGCGCTTTCTTAGTTCGTTTTGTTTATATTGTTTACTTATTCTACCCGCTAATACCGCACTTAACTAATTTTAAGCCTCAGTGACATTCAGTTTTAGTTTTGCTTTACTGTCATACGGATGTTTTTTTGAAAAATGCCGAAACGAATGCTCAAGGCGTTATCAATACGTGAAAAACTAAAGTTAATATCCATTTATGAAAGTGGGAAGACACGCGATGAAGTCTGTGTCGAATTTAATGTGCTAAAATCTACTCTTTGTAGAATAATTCAGAATAAAGATAAAATTCACTCACAATGCTCTGAAGGACAGGGAAAACTAAAACCTGTACGTTTATCAGAATATCCTGAACGTAAAAAGTGTTTGTTAACATGAGTCAAGCAACTTCGTAATAAAAACGTTCAGGTAAGTGGACCGATGATTAAAGAAAAAGCACAACATTTCGCGCGAAGGCTCGGTATTCACAATTTTTGAAACAGCAATGGTTGGTTGGAAGGGTTTATATTTAGTAAAATAATAAAACGCGAAGCAGAAAAAGCACTAGAAACTTTACAAAATTTTTTTGAAATGACATCAATTGGTGACCAAACCATATTCGATAAAATTTATAACATCTGTTATAAATATTACCTCATACTTCTAAAAATCAAGCCAAAATGACAGATTTTTATAATTGACACATTCAGTTTACATTTTGTACCTATTTTCTATAAAAAACGTGCTTGAATATTTTTTTTATTGAAGTTACATGTTGTGTTACCTTTATTACCTTTTTTTTATTTCCTATAAAGATTAAAACTTACTTATAATGTCTACGTAATACATACATACGTTATTTTATTTAATAACCGCATCTCTATGACTGAGATAACCTGTATCCTGACTCTATTAATGGAACCCTCTGTAAATGAGACTGATAAAGGGTGTTTTTTTGTAGAGGTATAGAATTTTAAGTTGGCATTACTGTTGAAGATGGCGAGATTTATTCTCGGTTAGGTTTGGCAATTCATCATGAGTAGGCTCACACCTGAAAAACGCTTGCAAATAGTGCAATTTCATTTCGAAAATAATGGTTCTGAGCGGAATACGTTTCGCGCACTACGTCCAATTTAGCGATTTTAGCGATGAAGCGCACTTCTGGTTGAATGGCTACGTCAACAAACAAAACTGCCGCATTTGGAGTGAAGATAATTCTCAAGTGTATGTCAAAACACCGTTATATCCAGAAAAACTGACTGTTTGGTGCGCCCTATAGGCTGGTGGAATCAATGGTCCGTACTTCTTAAAAAACGATGATGGCCAGAAATTTATAGTCAATGGTAATCGGTATAGAGCCATGATTACTAACTTTTTCATTCCTGAATTGCACAACCATTATGTCCAGGAGCTGTGGTTTCAGCAAGACGGCGCAACATGTCACACAGCTCGTGCCGCAACCGATTTATTCAAAGACACGTTTGGTGACCGCCTAATTTCACGTTTTTAACCTGCGAATTGGCCTCCAAGATCTTGTGATTTAACACCGCTAGACTACTTTCAGTGGGGCTATGTAAAGTCGTTGGTCTATGCGGATAAGCCACAAACGCTTGACCATTTGGAAGACAATATTCATCGTGTTATTGCCGATATACGGCCACAAATGTTGAAAAAAGTCATCGAAAATTGGACGTCCAGATTGGACTACATCCGAGCCAGCCGTGGCGGTCGTATGCCAAAAATCATATTGAAATATAATGCCACAATATTAACTTTCGATTAAAAAAAATTCTTATCAATCGAAGGGTGAAAAACACGCTTTATTTATTTGATCTGGATCTTTGACACACTGGGTAAGAGGGATACCTTTAATAGTGAGACAAATTTGCAAGTCCTTTAAGGTCTCACTTAGCCAGGTTTCAGTATATCAAGCATAGAAAGATGACAATTTTAACTTCTAAAAGTTTCTGTAATGATTATTTGTTTTCAATCCTGATTCAACTCACTCAGGAGGAATCAGTTGTATTCGTCCAGTGGTTGTACATCAGAGTGATTTCCTTGATGCTAGAACGTCAGAGTATATAGCCGGAGGCTTTCATTTCATTTCTACGATACAATGATAAATTATATTTGCATAAAGCATTGTCAGAATGTTGATGCTTCTGAATTGATTCAGTGAAAATTAAATATTCATTGAAAAATTTACGATTTTATCTTTTCGGTTATTCAATGTTTCAGTGATATTCGACTATTATTTTCAAATTCTGCGCCTCAATCAATCTCTCTCCCCCATGACATTTTCAGAACATTCGCTTCCTGTCGTTAACTGCCTCTCTTTTGTAAGACACAACCCTTATATTTATTTTAGTCGTCTCTTTCTTTCGTGCCATTGTCCAGATATTTTTGAGCTATACTCATTAACAAAATAATGTTAGCACTTTTTAGAGTTCAAATTTCTAGTTTCTCGAATTACTTTAACTACTTATCGTCTTTTTAATAGAAATATGTCGATAATTGAATATTTTCACTATTATATGAAGAATATAATTTATCATGAACTGGTTTCTGGGTTCATATAATATATGAAGTGTCATTATTATGATTTGAGTTAATTTCTGAAATTTTCTTCTTTAAAATACGGTTATAATCAAAGAATTTACATTCTACTTTTTTGCGTTCGCTTCATTTAAAGGAAAGGTACTTGTTTCACTATCGCCTGATATTTGATCAAAGAGAGTAATCATAATTATGTTGAAAATTCTACCACGTTCACTTTCAGCAGACATTTAAACAAATACGAAGATTGCTTGTGAAATTTTTCCAAATGTACAGTATGTATTGGTTGTGTAGATGATTTAACATCCAGGTTTAAAGGTATGTGAATGAAAAGGTGTAATGGTATAGCTCCATGACCACTCTTCTTATTTATCAGTAATTTATGAAAATTGTAGAATGAGACTTATGAACATAGGGCATTTTTGTTTCCTCGTGGTACATGTTCTTACATTGTCTCTTGCTATTACATTTCGAATGTATAGATAATGAGTTACCTTGAAGTTTTATTTTTTTGACGAATCCTTATGGAGAAAGTGTCGACAGTATTATTACACTTCATGATTATGATGAATATGATACCTACTTACATTACTTCAAAGAAATATTTGCAGAAACATGATTTGAATTTTGGTGATTTTGTAATTCTCATTCAAGAGAATCTGCTTCATCCAAAATTATTTGGAGGAATTGGAAATGACGCATCATCAATTTGAGCTATAGAAAAAAATTGTTTAGACTGGAAATCGCCGTACGAGAACGACTCAATTTGGTACCCATATACCAAAACATAACGGACAAAAATATGTAAATCAGTTCAAATTTCGAACAGACGAATTTTTCAGTTCGTCGAAAGACGAATTTTTCAAGTGACTGATGTGTATTTAAATAGATTTCTTCTCTTCGTTTATTAATTGTTACGTGCTGAGTTTCAAGAAACCGAACGTTACTCTCTTCAATAAATTCATTACCTCACCCTGTTCTTGGTTTCATCGCCTAAAATGCGAAATGCAACCTATACGGGTACATGATCAAAGTACCCATGTTTCTCAATTCTTGTTTCATATTTTCATGCCCATGAAAGGCAAGGGGGAACCATGCCCATTCGCTCCTCTATACGCATTGTACATTATTCTCTGCAAATAATGTATAACTAGTTTTACATTATTCGTTTAAGGGTAGCGCTTCTAAGAAGTCAAAACTCAAAAAGTTTCGACAAAGTTGTGATATACAACGAAACGTCAACAAAAATAAAGTTTTTCATATTAAAAGGAGACTGTTATTGCTTAAAACATCAAAATAAAATAATAATGATATATATATATATATATATATATATATATATATATATATATATATATATATATAGTTATTTTGAAAGTTTTTAGCATTAAAGTTTTTTATATATAAAAAAGTTTATTTCTGTTGACGTTTCGTTGTTATATTACAACTTTGTCAAAACTAATGAATATTATATATATATATATATATATATATATATATATATATATATATATATATATATATATATATATATATATAGTTATATATAAAACTATTCCGAAAAAGAAACTCATAGAATCATAAATTGAATATATTTAAAACTAATTGATAAATATCATAAATAAATATAAATAATTTATGAATTCAGTTATAAATTAACATTGCTCGTTTCCACATCGGACTAGTGGAAATTATTAATTCTCACTCAAATGTACGCTTACTATTAGGAACTAAAAATTGTAGACAGTTATTCTATTCAATCATTCCTTATGATAAGTACACTTTATTTTCATTATGGGCAATTTCAGTTTCTACCAGTCACATAGATTTAAAATTTTTTAAAACCTCGTATTTCATTGGATATAAAACTGAACTCACTCAAACATCGTACTCACACTTCACCCTCAACGGGAATTTTAATCGGGCATCCAATTTGCAGGCTTGATTGACTCATGCAACGTTCCACGAGAAAAGCTCTCCCAAGTTTTTACTGGAAACCTTCCGCTGACCGATGGAGTGTGGTTTTTCTCCAAAGTCGGGATTTAATACCAGGAAAGTGAAACGGCTTTCCCTGTCCGTTGTCGGTGATATGTTGCAGGGGTTGATGGATGGCCCTGGAGGTGAAACTGAGTGTCAGAAAAACCCACCAAGACATTGCACAAGGCGACGGCTCAAGTTGTATGCGACACTCACCTCAAGTATTCTTCTCTTTCGTCTCTTTCGCTTAGGTACAACGGAAAACCAACACAACATTTTCCTGCCGGCATTTCACGCAAATCTGTATATTCATTCTGAGTATGGAATGAAATATGCATTCGAAAATTCTACGAGAACTTTCGATCTTTCTCTGGTTTCATGAGTGTAAAGCAGAATATATATAAATACCCTTGCTATGTTTCTACTTGTTCAATAATGTTTTATGACTTTATATAAAATTCGTATTTTATTTGATTTGGAAAAAATAGGCAACAGAAAAAAGAGGAGAATACATAAAAACTTTAAAATACTCAATGAAATATGGTTTATTGAAATATTTAACGTTATTGAAGCAATAACGGATTCATTTATATAATGAGTGAAATTATATTCACATATTATCATAACATAACAAAACATCTGCGTACACTAAGAAAAAGTGGCAGTGAAAATTCAGAACCTTCAGTATTAAAATTCGAAATTTCATAATGTTCAATTTGTAATTATCAAGATAAATCTGGTTTTTAGTACATATATACAATTAGTATATATATATATATATATATATATATATATATATATATATATATATATATATATATATATAACAATTTATAAAAATACAATATATATAAAATAACAATTTGTATATAATGATATTATTCATGGATTGTATTTGTAATGGGTGATTTTTTAAGCGTAGTTTTTTATTAAATCGAATAAAACATTCACTTTGCATCATATATTCTAAATTTTCATCGAAATTGATAACTGGGCCTTTGCCATTTACATTTTGAAGATAACTTTGTGTAAATGTTATCCGCGACTCTGTATCAAATGGTCTATTCGGAAGGTCCAAGTTTGCGTCACTTTTTCTAACATTTCGGCCTGTATCCCACGAATTACGCGTGTTATGTTATCCTGTAAGGCTTCAATCGTGTTCGGCTTGTCCACATGCAATAACGACTCAACTTAACCCCGCAAGAAATTATCCAGTGGCGTCAAATCGCATGATCTTGGCGGCTAATTCACAAGGCCATTTCGAGAGATAATCTGCTCACCAAATTCATCCTTCAACATGCCCATTGTTTCAAGAGCTGTGTGGCATGTGGCACCGTCTTGATGAAACCACATGTCAACCAAGTTCAACTCAACATGGGGATCAATGTTATCCCGCAAATAGCATGGGTTTTGTGATCTCCTCTGGTCATGGGGATCAGTACTATACGTCATACCTAATTTTACTTCTGGCCCCGTCAGCCGACGCTAAAAGTTGTTTTAGGCAGTACGAAATTCGTTTTGGCCTGTGTGTCTATATTGTAAATTAGGATGAAAATTCATCAAATAAGGAGGAGAAATTTTTTTATTTCGAAACGTATATCAATTCACATTGGCATTATGTATTTCAAAAAAAATCTGAACAAAGTTATTTTTGAGGATATTGTTCCAAAAGTTCTGTAGAAATTTCAACGTTTTGAGCTGTGAATGGAAATGACCTAAAGTACTTTCCAGTTACGTCTGACTAGGTGAAAGTATTTCCAGCATTTTCTTCAAAAGGCTTTTCTCATAATCAAGGTTAGGAGCTATTACTTCAATTATTTCTTCGATATTACCGGAAGACTGAGACATCTTCAGCGATGAGAACTCTGTTTGAAACCGATGTACCAGTTACTCTATTTGGTAAATTTTCATTTTCAAAATCTCATTCAACACTCGATTCGAAATCTGAAGGATTATATTCGTTAACATCGGGTGAAAAATCATATTCCCTTGCTGACATTATTTATTACCATAACTCATCTAATTTTTCATGTTCTTTTTCTCAACTCGTATTTCGATAAATTAATATGCAATAATTACCACCACAACTTTCAACTTAGTTTTTACGACGTTACCGCACAAACTAAATAAATACGCTCAAAATAAGCACGAATGAACATGTCTCGGCGTTAGGGTTTGTCGGTTTTAAAAACCGGATTTAAAAACCGTTTTTCAGGAGAAAACTATGAAATTCGAAAACCGGTTTTTTAGTAGTAAATATCGGTTTACGATATTATGTTTTTAATTACGAATAATTGTTTTTAAAGTTATTTAATCCTGGTCAACTATTATTTTTTTTCTGTTAAATTGCATTAAAAAATTTAACTACCTAATTAAATAAACTATTCTAATTAAATAAACTATTTAACTATTCTAATTAGTATTCATTTATATAATTGAACAGTAAATAATTTCAGTCAAAAACTGCTTCTAATCACTATGAATTTTCTGTTAAAATTTTTTGTTCGAATTACAAAATATTCGACCAGAAATTTTTTTTATATAAATTTGAAACCGGTTAAAACCGGTTTTCTGGAAAAATTATTATTCGACAACAGGTTTTCTAAAACGTCGGTTTTTCTATAAAGCCTACTCGGCGTCTACCACGCATGTCCCCCATGGCTACAGTGACAAACAAATATGATTGCTGTGCTGTTGGGGGTCTACCCAGGAAGGCAGTACAATTCGGTATTTCTTCATGGAAAAAATATACGCTTTGAGCTGAAATAACGAAATATCTACCACAAAAAGTATTTATGATAGAAATAAAAAGAAAAAAATTTTGTCACAAGAACAAATTAAAAAGTAATTTCATTGTGGCACTCTACGTGTTGAATGAATATTATGTGCTTAAAAGTACTCTGGCCTGGATCAATTGTCTCATTTCTCGATTTGAATCTGCTGCTCATAAATAAATAAAAAATACCAACCTTTGCGTAAGCAAGGAAAAGGGGTAAGACCTTTGCTTCCTTTTGCTTACAAGGTAGGAGGGGGAGATGAATAATTCTGATACATCTTCTTGATCGGCCTCTAGGTACGGTCATAGTACAGCTATATATACAGAATATTCAGAAAACATCTATAATTCGAATATTTATTCTGCATGAAAGGAAGAAAGATAGCTGGCATATTCTGAAAAATTGAGGAGTTCGTACTAAGCAATCTTTTAGAAAAGCGTAATTCCATTTACGAAATATCTCAGTCAATAAAAACAAATCGGGAAGAAAAACTTCCAATCTGAAATTTAGTCAAGTGTGTCATCGCAGAGTCACACCCTCGAAATTTCCATTCTACAAATTATATCATCCATAAGGTGGAAAAACATTCTTTTTTATCAAGCAGAGGCGAAGTAGAGCCGAATAGAGCTTAATGTGGGGTCTTCGTCTTTATTTTGCCGATTCAGACAACTCGGAACAGTTATGTGTAAATAGACAAAAACTAGGCTGATGCCCCGCGGAAGATGTGTCAACTGTCAAAACTGGCGTCAGCCCCTGTGGACAGCAGTCCTCGAACCGAAAATCGATTTGTTGAATTTATGTTGGCCGGCATTTCATTTCGATTCCTTTTCGCATCTCGGAGGATTTATTTATGACACGATTCATCTTAGAGATGTATTTTTTGTTGTCTAAGTACTATCACGATGTGTTTACTCGTTATGAGAGAGCTGAAATATTTCTCAACAATGATGATGCATTCGGTTTTATCTCTTCACTTTTATTATTATTGGGTCGTTATAAAACTGGAGAAAATACATTTGTTTTTAGTTTCCTTATCACTTTGCGACATTAGAGATATTGATCTCTTTAATATTTCAGGGATAATGTCTGAAATTTATGATCATCTGATGGTGTTATATGACTTTGCCACATTTCTTGAAATCAGAATATGTCAATAAAATATCCATATACAATGTTTGAATAACACTCGAAAAAATTTATTTCATATTATCAACAGCTGTAACAAAATAAACGCCAGATTAGAAACTCCACCATTTGTGATATAACCAACATGTGTTGACAACTCTGAAAAAAACATGCTAGCTTGAAGGTTGAGGTTCTTCTTCTCAGTCGTTCACTCTTGACAGAGTGGTTGTGGTCGTGTCTCGGTCTTGTGCCACTGCGTCCCACGCAATACGGCGCCACATTGCTCTTTGCTTAGCGAAACTAGAGTTTTCATTGATGCTGGAATGGGTGACCAGACCCATTTTAGACCACCAATCGTTCGATAAAGTCTTCGTTTCGGGTTATATGTCCAATAAATTCAAGGATTCGCGGCTGCACACTCGACGATAACCTCTCTTTGATGTTTAGCTCCTTCAGAATCCAGACGTTGGTTCGATGTCCAGTCCACGGGATTCTGAGCAAGCGCCTCCAGCACCACATTTCTAACTCATCAATTTTGCGACGATCTTGCATCCTCGATGTCCATGTATCAGCTCCGTACAAGAAGATTAGAAAAACTAGGCATTCTATTAGTAGAATCTTTATGTTTTTGGTTATTCTGCGGTCCCTTCAAATCCTTGAGAGCTTTGCCACTGAAGATTTTGCTATGGCGCAACTTCTACGGATTTCGTCCTCGCATCTCCCAGCGTTTGAGATCTTGAAACCCAGATACACTCAGCTGTTGACTGCTTCACATCCCGCAATGTTCTGATAATAATAATAATGTATTTATTCAGCAGAATAGTTACATCATATTACAAAATATAGTAATAAAAAGTTAATTTAAAATTAAAATAATGAAAGGTAAAATACTGTGAATTAAGTAAAGTACCAATATATGTAAATAACATAATATAGTAGAAACCTAACTAACCTAACTAATATTACATGATAAACATCAATTAAAGTACTAGCAGAAACAAAGCCCAATTGAATTAGAGTGACTTTAAACTGTATTGCATTTGGTTGAGATGGACGCTCTCAAAAGTATTTTGAATACTTTTAAACTTTCACAGTTTTTTATATCTGCAGGAAGTCCATTAAATTCAATTAAACCTTTATACAAAAAAAAGAAATTTTAGCTTTTATGTAGTGTTACATTTTCCAAGAATAAAGTCTATTTTGAATCTCGTTTTTTAATTATGTACATCTGTAAATAATCGAACTCTATCACTAATGTAGGTTGGTAACATATTTCTTTTCAGTTTAAAAATGAACACTTGTACATTAAACACAACTCTTTGGTTAACAGATAACATGTTTAACACATTAAGCATGGATTTGACTGGTGTATATCTATTACATTTTAATATAGATCTCATAGCCCTATTTTGTATTTTTTCTAATCGACTTATTTGATATTGAGGACAATTAAACAATAAGGTACAACAGAATTGTAAATGACGAAGTGCAATGGGCTTTATAGAGTGACAACTTTGTACTCATAGACAAAGATTTGCCGATTCGTGATAAGAATCCTACTTTTTTCGAAAATTTTCTCGTTATATAATCTGCGTGTGCGTGAAAGTTTAAATTCGAATCCCAAATTGTACCCAAGTATTTGATATGTTCATCGTGAGCAATGGCTTCTCCGTTTACAGAAATATATATATATATATATTATCAACCTGCACATTTATCATTCGTGATTTCTTGGCGAATATACTAAATTTTGATTTTCCTGCATTCAAACTTAATCTATTATCACACAGCCACGCGAATAACTTGTTCAGTTCGATGTTCATATCCGATATCATTTGATGTAAATCTTCCCCCACTATATACATCATCGTATCATCAGCAAACAAAGTTATTTTAGATTTTGCTGCTACCTGTACTATGTCATTAATATATATTAAAAATAGTAACGGACCCAAAACTGTTCCCTGTGGTACACCGTGTTTTACACTTAATATCTCAGACACACAGTTCTTATAAAGTACTCTCTGTACTCTGTTAGACATATATGACCTGAACCAGTTCAGTACTTTATTCCGTAACCCTATATTTTATAACTTTTTCAGTAAGATTTCAATGTCTACTGTTTCAAAGGCTCTTTTAAAGTCCAAAAACACCGCTAATACATAACTGCCATTGTCAACAGCTGATAAAAAATCATCAGCGATACTAACAACCACAGATTTGCAGGAGTGTCGTTCGCGAAATCCGGATTGGTTAGGAACAATTATATTATTTTCATAGCAGTAATCATGGAGCTGTTCCTTCACGCAGGATTCTAATAATTTTTATATATAGGCACTGTATTAACTGGGCGAAATTCATTGCAAATATTTGTATTCTGTACCTTAGGAACAGTTCGTTAGGAACAAGATCGTTCACCTGGTTGTTATTAGGGCGGCCCACGATCATAATTTAGGTCTTATCGCGGTTAATAGCGGGTCCAAACTCCGTAGCTGTGGTCTCCAGACGACAAAGCAGATTCTCTATGTCATCTTTGGTTGAGGCTAGGAGAGTGATATCATCCGCATATAGTTAATAGGTTGAGGTTAGCAGAAAAATTTTGTTACACCATATTTTAACGTTATACCATTATCGAACAATACCTCGAAAATGATGAAAATTTTGAGGCTGCGATTCAAAAATTACTCAATAGATTTATTAATTCATCCACTGTGAAAAAGTTAATCGAACAAATCATGGAGACCGGATCAGTTAGGGACATTGTTCATCCAAAAATAAACCGTTCGAAAATCAATATCGAAGCAGTGCGTAGGACTGCTATTGAAAATATTGGAACATCAATTCGTATTCATGAACAAGATTTCCGAACTTCCAAAATAATTTCATTCATAAAATATCTGTGTCTCCATATTTTCAAAATTCAATTAACACAACAACTGGAGCGTAGTAATGACTTTAACAACGAAGAGTGTTTGATGAATAAATTTTTGAATGTTGAGTGGAAGCTGATTTTTAATATCATTTCAAGTAATTGAGTACATTTTTACATTGATTGCTTCGTTAAAGAGAGCCGAAACAAAGTTTTAGGCGGTTTTTAAACAAAATAAAACGTGTTTAACGACTGCATTTTTCACCGTAATTTTCTCAAAATGTGTGTAATCAAGCAGGGACTGTTGATAGTGCTCGACATCACACCAAGAAAACACAATTCTTTTTGTATTAATTGGATTATATCGAGTTAGCAGTGGTGTAGTGGCAAAATTTTCAGTGTGGGAACGCTAAATACTGACTTACTAATTGGAGGAAATGGTCTGAGGGGTAACACATCCCCCCACCCAAAGAGCGGGGGCTTCGGTTCGAGGGCCCTGTAGCCTATGGAAGGAATAAAATTATCACAGGGAAAAAGAAAAAATAGAAGATGTAACATGTTTTTATGTTTACATTTACTAACAAATTCAAACACAAAGATTAAAAACTGAACATATTCAATAAAATTTTATAATGTATTTACAGATAAATGGCATATGCATCTTCTTCCTCATTGTCAGGTTGGAGGTTGGCTCGTCGAGTTCTAGTGTCATCTTAACCATGTCTTGATGTAATTCTCTGGTTTCCATGTCTGGATACTTGGTCAATTCAACTTGATAAACATTAATGCTGATACATGCTCGATGGTCAGTTTTGACCGTGTTGGTGATATAATAATATTCATGTGGAGCCACGTTCACACTCTGCTCAACTGCAAGGAATAAGCTTTGTGCAGTTTAGCAGAGGGTTTAAGTCCTTCGGAATCGTAGTGCTGTTTTGCAGGTAATCTCTGAAGCTGTTCTTAATTTTGTTGGCATACAACCTAAATCTTGCACAGAGTTTTTCGATTTCTTATTCACCGTATCCAACATATTTATATGGAGGCCAGTTGTTACTTTCAAGTACTTTCAGTTCTGAAAAGATTGATTCATATTCTTTTCCATAATTGTTGGTCCCTATGGCTAAAGATGGTTCGTTACTGCTTCTTGTTGTGAAAAGTCTCCGTTTAAGATTGTTAATAACACTTGATAGCAACTGCTGGTCATTAATAGTAGCTTTTTTCTTTCTACTTGTTAAGGGAACATTACAAAAATTACCAGTGATTGCAGCTCTCTTGGCCTCAAGGGTCTTAGTTCCAGGTTTCTCTATAAGGCACTCGAAAAAAGCAATTGACCTTCTTATGAGTTCGTCTACATAAACAACAGTTGCCTCCCTATTTTGAACACATTCTGAAACCATTGTTAATTCAGCTAATATGTCATACATTATCGCCAAATCTGACGGAAACTGAGTTGATGTCAAGCGCTTAATCAACCCACCGTACATTGCTCGTTCGGTTGTTCTGTTCTTGTCTTCTTGGGCCTTCTTAAAATGGGAGTACAATGCTTGATATCCATACCAAATGGCCATAACAGTTTTAAATCAACTGGAAACCCATCTCGTACCCAAAATGCGACCAACTTTCTGTAGTTGCAAATCAAGATCACTAGCATACTCGGCTAGTACTCTTTTTTTTTACTGAATAAAACCAGTGTGTAAACGCCGTTTCCACGCGATCCCGCTCCACTACACCCCTGCGAGTTAAATATAATATAATATCTATAATATTTAGGGGTTAGTTGAGGAAATAAGAATTCCTTTGGGTTCTATTACAACTCCTCATTTATAATCAAGATTTCGCAACTATTTGTTGCTTCTTCAGGACAAATGAAACTAGAATGTGAATCATCAATATATTGAGAAAAACAATATACAATATACATATACGTATATGACACAATTTGATTTCTCAAAAATAATTGGGTTGAATTCTTAGTTATTACGTGATCAATCATATTAGTCAAATTAATATAATCAAGTGAATATCAATATATTAAAATCAATTAAGGTTTCTTCGAAATATAAGCTTACAAACTGAATCCTCAATTTATCACAATTTGTTAATAAAATGTCAACATTTCAATTTCAAGGTATTTCAGTTGGTTTTCAGTTGTTTATATTTTTTTTGTCATTGCCAGTAGTACTGACAAAAATAGTACTGGTATCAGACCAAAGCAGTACTAAGTAGTACTGGTACAAAAAACGAATAAGGTCTTAGTATTATTTACTCATCTGATAGTCCATCATACATATGTTCGTCATTATTTCTGGATTTCAGTTCGTGGATTTGAAGAACAGAAAGTAATAACTGATACCCAAATTTTTGTTTATCTTTTTCTAGTAATACTAGTTTATTTTCCTTCTATGTGGATCAATTCTTGAATTTTTCGTTTTTTAATTCTTTTTCTTTTTCATTGTCATGATTGCAGAATTACTTCATTGCTCACATCTCACACCCACATGTATACCAAAAAAACTAAAAAACAGTAATAATAAAAGCAAAAAAGAACTAAAATTTTAAAATTTTCATAGTCGTTCCTGTTTTGAGTCTGATATTCACCAAGAATATTAATTTTTATTTGAAATGTCAGCAGACAAGAAAACTATATACAGAAGAATGTTTTCGGGACAGCTAGCAATTGGAAGCAACCGTTGACACGTGTTTCGAGTTTGTCGGTTCTCTTCAGAACGGCGTAGGAAAGTTCCATGTGTAGGAACCTGGAGATGGGATAAACAACAACAAAAGAACATTTCTGCAAAGGAAGTCCCCACTTTTAGGTTTCTACATGAACTTTCCTGGTTAGGAAATTTGGTCATTGCATCGACCTTGCGGAAAATATTTATCCTTTACGGAATCTCTATGAATGTGAATCAAAAATTGAAGTAGCTTAATGCGGGAGAAAGCATAATCAAAAGTAGATTTTCGGTACAGCCCGCAATTCGTAGCATCCGTTGACGTGGAGGCTAAAAGTCGGGACTTCCTTTGAAGAAATGTTCCTTTTTTGTCGTTTTTTCCATCTCCAGAGTCGTTCGTACACCTTGAACTTTTCTACGCGGTTCTGAAGACAGCCTACATGCTCGAAACACGTCTACTTCCAATTGCGGGTGTACCGAAGCTTTTGTTTATGCTTTTCTCGCCTTAAGTTTTTTCCATTATATATATATATATATATATATATATATATATATATATATATATATATATATATATATATATATATATATATATATATATATATATATATATATATATTATTTAGGTAACGAGAATAATCGGTCTAGTGAAGTGTTTAAAAACTCATTTATTCATAACAATTGATATTTCGACAATTTTTGCGTATTTTTCAGTAGAAAAACAAGCGTTTTTATTTTCTCTAAACAAATTTAGAGTTTATGCAGTAATAATAACAGAACTAACATTATACAACAAACGTCTCTCATTTTTTTGTACGCTACTTATTGCTAAACTCAATCCAGTTAGCAATCAGTTAATTAAAGTTCATTCAGTTTTTCCTATGTAGGGTACAAATTGAAACAGAATAGGAGACGTTTTTTAAATAATGTTAGTTTTGTTATTATCACTGCATAAACTCTGATTCTTGTTTCTTCTCCTGAAGAAGGAAGGAAAAGAGATCGAATTTTTTCTTTCACAAGGAAAAGAGATCGAATTGATTGTGATTCTAGCGTCGGTGGTCAGGTTCTCTCTCGTTCAGATAAGGCGAGAGATCTTGGTGTAGTCTTCGACCAGAAGCTTTCCTTTGTCCCACACATCACCCAACTTATTTCATCTGCTGCGAAAATATATGGATTCGTTATACGTAATGCCAAATATTTCAATAATTCTTCAACATTCATAGGACTATTCAATACCCTAATCCGTAGCAAGTTGGAGTATGGCTGCATGATCTGGCATCCCATTTACACTTGCCATCAACGCCATCTTGAGGTTATTCAGAGAAGGTCCTTGAAATTCTTAGTTTGGAGGGAGGATAAAGTTTATCCACAGATAGGAGTAAATCATAACGAATTATTGAGTGGATTTAGTTTTATCTCATTACAGAGCAGGAGAGAAATTTTATCACTCAAATTTTTGTAAAAATTACTGCACAATAGTATTGATTGTCCTCGTCTCTTGTCCGCTTTGAAATTTCGTGTTCCTAGGCAAAATTCTCGTAATACAGAATTATTCCACCTAGAGACTCCGAGGACCAACTCCCTAATGCAATCCCCATTTGGTTTATGGAGTCTACATTCAATAAAGTTGCCAATAATTGTGACATTCACTTTGACTCCATAGAATTTATTATCAGGAGTTATGTGAACAACGAAAATTGATTAAAATGAATTGATTTAGATTGAGTTAATTGTAATATTTCATTGAATGCTATAATGAAGTTATAAGTTACTTTTTTTTAGATTAGATTGAGCTCTTTGTTCATTCTTTTTCTTTAATGATACAGTTGAATCTTTTTTGTAATTATTTAGTTATTATTTAGTTATGTATTCAACATTGTTATGATTTTCTGTAATTGGGTGTTATACCTGTTGAAAATAAAGAACTTATTATTATTATTTAAAAAAAAGAAGGCACAAAAAGAGTCGAAATATCGAGAATTGTTATGAATATATGAGTTTTTGAACACTTCACCACACTATTTCCGTTACCTAAATAATAAATAAATTATCAATGATTATCGCACGGTCGAGAAATAACCTATTTATATTTATATATATATATATATATATATATATATATATATATATATATATATATATATATATATACATATATATATATATATATATATATATATATATATATATATATATATATATATTAATATATACAAATATCTAAATATTTGAAAAATTCGGCAGAGTATTGTTGGACTATCAGTATAGTAATACTCTTTCCGAGAAGTTCATGTCGAACTTCACTGTCGAATGTTAAGCGACGTTTAATTCATTCAATTCAATATTGTTACAGAAATCCAGATAACATCAAAGTTTCCTATCATTCGGGAACGAAATTCACTTCTCTCTACATCGTACCTTTATTCCGTCAATTATACTCCGTAGAAACTGCAACCAGCTGCTGAAAGGTAAGTAGAGCGTGTGCATAATATTTCAGTGCCGGCTTCATCGAGTGTTCTTTGGTTATGTTTCACTAAACCACCAAGTCACAAATCCTTTTTACGTGATTTGGGAAATTCTTTCTCAAGAAATAATTGACAGAAAAATAAATAGTATAATTTTTTCGAAAACACTTGACTGAATCTTACAAGAATTGGCTATTTGACAGGTTTTTAAAATCCATATTTATATTAGGTATAGTAGATATCTATATGAACCCAGTAAAAGTTGTATTTTTTAATTCTATATATATATATATATATACTTGTATATATATATATATATATATATATATATATATATATATATATATATATATATATATATATATATATATATATATATATATATATATATATCGGGTTGCTAACCTGAAAAATTCCAAACAATTGTATTAGAACGTGTAACAATCTATGTCATCTACTGATGTGATGATACTGAGATTCTATGAAAAATTTACCGTACATAATTTCCTAGTAGATGACATTTTATTCATATTAACTAATTTCGTTGTTCAGTTGAATATCTAACTCAATTGCTGGTTTCATGTTAACGGATTCAATTCTTCAATAGTCCATATTCTGTCCTATGTTCAAGCAATACCATATTGCAAACATTTTTTCGATAATATGATCAAATATAATTACATTCCGTATAATTATACCAGTTTTGTAAATGAAGATTTTATTTGTTACCCAATGACGGGCCTTTAGATTGCTCTATATCCTATAGACTTGAATTGATATGAAAGGATGGATTGTTGCTGTTCGAAAACAGTTTTATCAACTAGTGAAAGTATCAGTTAAGTTTTTGAAACGTCGAGATGATCGAGACGAAACTGTCTTAAACAGGCAATAGATCAATTTGAAATATATATATATATATATATATATATATATATATATATATATATATATATATATATATATATATATATATATAACTATTTTAGTAATGTGTCCTGGAAATTCTCTGTGGGGTTTAATGTAGCACTTTTTGAAGAAGATTCAACTTAAATCTATAGGAGAAGTGCAATATGACAATATCACCAACATTCATGTAAACAAACAGAGTAATGAAATATTAAAATAAATTAAACTCTTGGCTTAATGTTTCACGATTTATTTAACAATATGTATAGTCAACATGTTTCGAGCGTTAGCTCATTTTCAAGACTAAACTACTATAAGAGACGTACAACAAATTTATATCTACAAAATGGATGTGAGTAGGGAGGATAGTTGAAAATCTAATTGTTCATTTACAATTTCTTCTTTTCTCTTCCAAGAACTGCTAATTTCAATTGCTTCCAGAAGGTCTAAACGTTTACCTTTATTACCTGAGTGTAGGCATTTAGTTTTATCAGAATCTATAAAGTGATTAGAGCTAATACAATGTTCTGAGAATCCAGTTTTATTAACATTGTACAAAATCGACCTGTTCATCAACCCGTGTTTTTATTTTTCTACCTGTTTGGCCGATATAAAATGCTGGACATTCATTACAAAAAATCTTATAATACCGCTTTTGTCTTCAACATTTGTCTTTTCTTTATTATTTACTAAAAGTGACTTAATATTCCTTTTGTTTGTACAAATAGATCTTTCACAAGTAATTAAAAAAGAAACAATGTCAGCATTGTCCTTGTGTTTGAAGCAAAGTTATTTCAAATTCAATAACACGGTTTATCAACAGTTAGACGGGCTACCTATGGGTTCACCTTTATCACCCTTACTAAGTGAAATTTTTATGAATAGTTTAGAGAAAAAAATTTTCAGCTCTAACATCACGCTAACAAAAAACGTTTTTCTTTGGAGACGGTATGTGGATGATGTTTTCTGTATCTGGAGTGGGTCCGACAGACAATTGGATAACTTTTTAAAATATATCAACTCATTTTATACATCCATCAAATTCACAAAAGAAATAGAAAATGATCAAAAAACATTAAACTTTTTAGATTTGACCATTACTAGGAAAGATGATTCTCTAACATTTGATATATACAGAAAACCTACATGCACAGATACCCTAATTCCTAAAGATAGCAGTCAACCGCTTAACATTAAACTCAGCTCTTTTTATTCTTTTATACATAGACTCACGACTATCCCGCTTTCTGAAGAAAATTTCAACAAAGAAGTGAAAACTTTGAAACTTTTAGCGAAAAATAACGGTTACGACGAAAATATAATAGATAATCTCATAAGAAAAAAACAACAAAAAATTCTTTTAGATTCAATTTATCCATCTCAAATTATTAAAAACGAACAAAAATATCATTTTATTAATTTCATACCTCATCTGAGTGAAAAAATTTGCGAAAGATTAAAGAAGAGAGAAATTAAAACCATTTGTACAAACAAAAGGAATATTAAGTCACTTTTAGTAAATAATAAAGAAAAGACAAATGTTGAAGACAAAAGCGGTATTATAAGATTTTTTGTAATGAATGTCCAGCATTTTATATCGGCCAAACAGGTAGAAAAATAAAAACACGGGTTGATGAACAGGTCGATTTTGTACAATGTTAATAAAACTGGATTCTCAGAACATTGTATTAGCTCTAATCACTTTATAGATTCTGATAAAACTAAATGCCTACACTCAGGTAATAAAGGTAAACGTTTAGACCTTCTGGAAGCAATTGAAATTAGCAGTTCTTGGAAGAGAAAAGAAGAAATTGTAAATGAACAATTAGATTTTCAACTATCCTCCCTACTCACATCCATTTTGTAGATATAAATTTGTTGTACGTCTCTTATAGTAGTTTAGTCTTGAAAATGAGCTAACGCTCGAAACATGTTGACTATACATATTGTTAAATAAATCGTGAAACATTAAGCCAAGAGTTTAATTTATTTTAATATTCAATTATGTTTCACCAAGAGTTAAGCGAGAATTCAATCTCATTAAGAGTAATGAAATATTGAAAAATATTGATATCCACGATTTCAACGTTGGAAATGATATGAACACACTCGCAAAAATCACTCTGTGACTATAATTCTCAATTAAATTCAATGCAACTGTAGTCGCTATAGTAATAAAGTTGACACTAAAAGTTACTCAAAATATTAGACGCATAATAATCCTCCGTCGTTGTTAGTGAAACGAACCTCCACCATTCAGTATCAGCAACAATTTCCACAAGCTTGTACTACGTAATTAAGTGGCTGCCTAATGCACTACGCTGAAATTTGGAGAAAGCATATTATGGAACAAATCATTCTCATTCCCCCACAACGACCATGGCGTCTACGTGTTGTTTCGCTCCCCTCTGCTTTATGTGCGAATATTGCAGCCGTGTATTTCACAGAACTTTAATAGAGCTCCCTATATTTTCATGCGCCACAGAATAGTCATACAGTATAATCTTCATTTGGCATCGTTTCAGATGATAACAAATCAGGTTTTCGCGATTTATTAGACTACGAAGCCACCTTTAGGAAAGTATCGCTTTACCAGGTGTATTGAATTTAGTTTTGTTCTTCTGTAATATCAGTAAATATTACACCTCGCTCAAAAATAATCAAAATATTTCAGCTTTCATTGTTTTGTTATAATAATAATAATAATAATGTCAGAAATTCACTACAAGAAAAAGAATTCTGTAGTTCTCGTGCTATTATCGCACTTGTAAATAATACTACTTATAGATATGTCTCCATTCTAGACAATGGAGACATCGCATTGTTCATGTTTCACATAGCCAGCTCTGATATTATATTTTTTAGAATAATTCGTCAAATATTATCGAAACAAAGTTACAGTGTACTTTGATAGCGAATATCTATAAGCAATATTATCTACAAGTGCGATAATAGCACGAGAACTACAGAATTCTCTTTCTTGAAGTGAATTTCAGACATGCTTTGAGAAATGACAACGAGCGACTCTACAACAGCAACCTAGATGGCGCATTACTTCATCAAATTAGATGAAATTGTTCCAAAAAACTAGACTTGTAAAATGTAGTATCTTAATTGATAAGGACTTGTGAAACTTTCAATGTAAATGTATTCAGGTGCTTTTCGTTGATTTTAAGATTTGAGATGTGCATAAATCTAAGCATTATATACCCATACGACTTACTCTATATTTCTGTCTTACAATCGACTAGAGGGTATGTGAGGTTGAATGCGTCGCGACTGATAAGTACCTTGTAGTACGAAACAGTGATGTTTTTCCAACATTAATCCCTAGAAGGACAATGGAGAGTGGAGCTAGAGACGTCGCATTGTTCATGTTATACATAGGCAGTTCTGCTATAATATTCTTTAGAATTTTGTCAAAAATTATTCGAAAGAAAATTATACTTTACTTTGATAGATAATAACAATGATTGAAATATGATCGAATTATATTAGTTAAAGTTCGAATTATATTTATAATAATGCAACTTTATTGAATGGCAACTCATTGAAGTGGTTCCTTAAATATTAACGAATAAGTAGAAGAATATAAGCAACGGAAAACAATTTCATAGATGTACAATGATGGTAAGGTTAAAAAACTATTTTTGAATAGAAGACGACAAGATTAATTCATTGGTCTATTGTGCATCGTACGTATAATTCTCTTTTACATTACAAAAGCCTTTCCCATATCAGTGCTGTTTCCCGAACAAAGTATACCATAATCCAAAATACTGTTTATGGAAGAAAAGTAATACATTTTCAGAACCTTGTAGTCAACAAATGCGCAAAGCTGCCGCATGGCGAAATTCCTTGAGGCGAATGAGCTACAAACACCTGAAATGTGTTCGCTCCATGTTAGATGGCTATCGAACGACACGCCCAGAAACCTGCCATGGTTCGATTGACTTACACTACGTCGGTTATGTGACCAAATGAGGGGACTAAAATCCGAAATATTTCCTGAGGGAGAGTAGAAAAAATAAAACGTCTTTTTAGAATTCAGTACTAGCCCATTTTCTCTATAGTACCTCGTCATACGTACCACGCTTTGGTTTGCCTCCTCCGCTAATTCAACAGCATTGCCTGCACTAGTCAAAACAGATGTGGCGTCAGCATAGAGGCTCGCTGCCACTCCGTCCCGATCAAGCCGGCAGATGAGATCATCAACAAACAGAATGAACAGGATAGGCTTCAATGTACTACCCTGTGGTACACCGGTCTCCAGAAAAACTTGGCCTGACAAAACTTTGCTACCCTTCTCTGAGATACTTACAATCTGAGACCTTCCAGTGAGATACGATCTCAATCAATCCAGAGGAGTTACTTCTGAAGATACTATCAATATATTGTGGGAGGCTCATTATTTTTCATGTTTGATCGGCTGATTTTCACGTTTGGTTATCAAATACCAATTCTATCTTCCAATTATACGTATTCTTCAACTATTTCAATTTCTCTGTCCCATATCTTCAGGCGTCCTTTAGGTAGTAAATTACTTACAAACCTACGATTCCAGAAGATGTTTATAGTTCTTAGAGCATATTTTTGATTGATCTAGATCGTTGGCTGTACGATATCGACTGCAAAGGTGGTAATTGTTTTCCCTATAAACAGTTTACTTCTTTATTACACCGCTTGAACATCTTAAAATCGAATTCGAAAACAGTTATAAAATGTTTGGGTGCTAGAGTGTCATCTGGTCTAACACCGCTTCAAGTATTTATTTTATTTGTGTCTTGATATATGGATATGTATCCGTATATTAAAGAGTGCCTTAATTATCTATGTACAAATTGTTTGAGATTCGGAAAATTGTAATATGCATCCTCACTTAATGAGAAAACGTCAATTTTCTGGATGAAAATTCTCGAAAAATTTTGGGAAACTTTCATCATTTTAGTCGGAAAGAAAATCGAAAAGAATTTGTTTCCACCGATTTCGATGGAGATGCAATTCCTACTAATTCTACGTCAAAGAAAACATGTTTCTCATCAGATTTCCAATAAAACGTCTCGTTAAGAAGTTTTATTGGAAATTCGATCAGAAGTATGTGTTCTGCGACTTCGAATTGGTCAGAAAGTACATTTTCATCGAAATCAGAAGGAGACAATTTTCTTCATCTTTTTCTTACGACGAAAAAAATTAAAATATACCAAGTTTTTTTCAAGAATTTTGATCCTGGAAATTGACTTTTGGCCCATTAAATCAGCGGCGGAGATCACAAATTCATCAATAGTTTTCTCATAAACTTTATATTTTCCTCAAAATTCCGATGGGAAGGTGCACTGAAATTTAGCTATAAGCTATAATTTAGAAAAAGCTATCTTCCAAATTGTACGTTTTATTGGATACCTGATTAGGAATATCAGTTTTATGAAATATGAAGAAAATGCAACGAGAATTCTCCAGTAATTTATTATACCTACTGGAAAATTACTATTTCTCATCAAATCAGGGGTGCATATCACGAATTAATCATCAGTTTACTTATAAACTCAATATTTTACCCAAAAATTCGATGATAAATTGCACTAAAATTTCAGAATCACGAGAAATGGAAGCTAGCTTCAAAATAAGTATTTTTTTGTAGGAAATCCGACTAGAAATATGTGTTATACGACCTCAAATTAGTCAGAAATTACATTTTCATTGAAATCTGAATATGACAATTAATGTAACCCTTTTTTTACATTATAATCGAATTCGGAAGAAAAAATTTTTTTACTTTTTTTCGGATGAAAATAATGAATATTTCCCAAAAATTTTTTATTCTGAAAAATGACTTCAGCTTATTGAATTATGAGCGCAAATCACGAATTTATCATCATTTTTTTCATAAACTTCATAGTTTCCTCAAAACTTCGATGAGAATTTGCACTAAAATTTCAGGATCACTCGAAATTAAAGCTATCTTTCAAATTAGACGTTTTATTATAAATATTGATTACAAATATATGTTCTTCGACTTAAAATTTGTCAGAAATTCAGTCTGAAATGAAGAAAATCATTTTATCGTCGAAATCAGAATGAAACAAACGAAAAAAGTTTTTTTCGACGAAAATGATGAATTTAATAAATGAATCTCGACTTAAAGAGAATTTATATACAAAGGATCTTATCTTATATACTAGTGAGATATATATCTTGTAGCCCTAGTATATATATATATATATATATATATATATATATATACGGCATATATATTTTAAAAAATGAATAGAACATTCATTTGAAAAATTCAAATTAGAATGTATAGAAGATATGTGAAATTTCGATGCTTGGTGTGTCTGTAATCTGAGAGGTGTTTTCTACTGATTCCTATAGATGGAATTGTGGAGTATTCATTGCTCTACGGTCTTCCACTTGGAGTCACAAGAAGATGCTTGGGAGTTGAAATCGTTGCCCCACTTCGATGGACGTGGTGCGACTGACGAGTTCCTTGCAGAACGAAACATATATGTCTCGCATTTCCATCAGGTGTGGCATCGATATCAATATTTCTCTAACATTTATCCTTTGCAGGATAATGGAATCATCACATCGTACACGTTCACATATCTAGTTCTACTATAACATTCTCTTGGTTAATTTGAATTTTTCTAATGAATGTTTTAATGTTCATTTTCTTTTATGTATATATATATATATATATATATATATATATATATATATATATATATATATATATATATATATTTATATATATATATATATATATATATATCAGAAATCTGTTGAACGGAACAGGTACCAGAGGATTGGAAATGCGCACTGATACATCCATTGCACAAAAAGGGTTACAAAATGGATAATTACAGGGGCATTTCCTTACTCCCGGTTGCGTACAAAATACTTTCAAAGCACTCCTAAACAGAGTAGAACACCAAGCGGATCCACTAAATGTGGCATACCAAGCCGGATTTAGAAAAGGCCAGTCATGTGTTGAACAGCTGGACTTTGAAGATGATATTACAGATGAGGAAATGTAGTAATACTTCAAGAAAGCATATGATTCGGTAGACCGCGAAATCCTTTTTGAAATCATGAAAGAATTTGGAATCGATCGAAAGACCCGAAAAATTATAGAACAGACAGTTACAGGTACAACTTCCAAGGTAAGATTTATGTGCGGCAGGGAGACGTACTTTCGCCAATCCTTTTCAATATTGTTTTAGAAAAGATCATTAGGGAATGGGAACTTCACGTAAAGGGCATACAAGTGGGTATCAGAAAAGAAAATAGAATAAATGTCAAATGTCTCGCCTTTGCAGACGATATTGCTATCATCACAGACAACAGAACTGAAGCCATTCTCGCCGTAGAAAAACTACATGAAATTGCGCAGAAAACCGGGTTACAAATTTCTTATGATAAAACCAAATACATGGAAAGAAAACCAAAAAATAAATTCTCTCTTATCACAAAACATGGTGAAATTCTGCAAGTCGGCCATTTCAAATGCCTCCGGGAATCGCTAATCAACAGGGAATTACTAAGCTCCAAAGGGCCTACAAATTAACATGTGCTCACTATAACAAAAAGTGCACTTCGAGAGGCGCCAAATTGAGACATTATAACACAACGATTCTTCCAGAAGCAATCTACGCATCTGAAACAATGGTTATTGACGGTCATTCAAGAATTAAATGAATAGAAAAACAAGAACGAAAAATTCTCAGAAAGATTTACGGGCCAATAAATAGAAACGGCATTTGGATGAAAAGACCTCAGAATGAACTGTATCAAAAGACAAATACGATGACGGAAGAAATCAGAAAACGACGAGCAATGTTCTATGCGAATGGCTAAAGAATGAAACAGCCCAGAATGCCGAAGAAACTACCCGATATAACTATGAATAGTAAATGCGGAACAGAGTGGCTAAACGAGATCCAAAAGGATCTACAACAGATCAATATAAAAAATCTCGAAGATCGCACTGAATGACGCTATTAAGTCGCACATGTGAAGTTTGAGCAAAAGTCAAATCGTCAACCTGGAGAAAAATGGTCAGATGAACGGAAGAAAGAGCATTCATAGAGGATGAAGCGTTTTTGGAAAGCAAAAAAGATGAAGCAAAAACCCTAATAATTGTGAATTTATGTTCAGTCGCTCTCCTCATGAGGAACAATCGAAATTATAATATATATATATATATATATATATATATATATATATATATATATAAATATATATATATATATATATATATATATATATATATATATATATATATATATATATATATATATATATATATATATATATATATATATATATATATATCTTGAAATTGATTTATTGCCTGTTTGAGGTATTTATTTTGAAAGTTTTTAGCATTAACAGGCTTTTTTAATATGAAAAAGTTTATTTCTGTTGACGTTTCGTTGTTATATTACAACTTTGTCAAAACTAATGAATGATTGAATTTATGAGTTACTATGGATATCAAATGTCAAACTTAATTTTTAGAAAAATCAAATTAGTTTTTTTTGTATATTCACTTATTGATTTTCATTATCAGAGGAATATTTCTGGCTCAGCATTCGCTTCGGAAGTTTTAGTCTTCTTCACCATGAGGAAACCTCTGAAAAACTCATGGTAAGCCAGGTGATTCTTAATTGTGATTATATTTACATATATACAATTACATATAGTTTTTTATATACTATTAAAATATTTAAATATTTAAACGAAACGTCAACAGAAATAAACTTTTTCATATTAAAAAAGCCTGTTAATGCTAAAAACTGAAATGTATATATTATATATATATATATATATATATATATATATATATATATATATATATATATATATATATATATATATATTTATATATATATAGGAAATAAATTTTTTGTGCTTATGGCATGAATGAAATATTTAAGAATATATATATATATATATATATATATATATATATAAATATTGATAAATGATTGTAAAAAATTTCATGTGAAACTTTTTTCATATTTCCTCAATTATATGATTTCTTTGAATATATTGCATTAAATAATAATCGCTCTAATGAAAATTTCACATCATTTTTTGTACTCATTTTAATATTTATGATCTATATCACACAATATTCGATAATTGAAAACCCACATCCATAATTTTGAAATATAAATTTCCGAAAAAATTATCATTTCAAAATTTCGAGAAAAATTTTGAAATATCTTCATTCCAAAAATTTTAAATTGATATATTTTGAAAATTTCAGGAAATGTATATTCGATTTCACTCGAAAATTAAATAAAAACTTTAAAAATTTTTGAGATCTTCCTATGATACCTACTATACCAGATTCTATGAATTGAAGCATTTTGTAATTAACTAAATTTTTAATCGATCCATTCCTACTGCAAATCATTTCATTTCATTTCATTGTTGCATGTTTTATTGTAACAGAAGTCCTTTAATATTGAATTTATCTAATTTATAATTGAATATCAAATATTTTTGTATGTCTTACAAAGAATCCTATTTTTGTAAACTAAAATTTATTAATAAGGAAATTATGAAAATTAATCAGTTCGAAACGTCGTGTACGATTATGCGAAACAGACGAAAGAATTTGTATTTGCAATATATCATTTCAGTTTAAATGATGACATGGTGGATAATACATATAATTTTGGTTTTCAACACGAAGAATTACTTTTTAAAAAAACAATTTTCATTCACAAGTTAAGATTACAAGTAGCTTAATATATTGAAGATTCTAATGCAAGTCTGAGTTTATATAAACTAAAGTTGGTTAGTCAGCATTCTATATAGTGACGTTATTTACTAAAAGGAAGGCATTGTTCTAAGTTCACATAACTCCTCCCCTTTTGAAGAAAGTTCGTTATTCTTATTTTTAAGATGACGAACCTTTACATAAATTTTGTAAAATAATATAATTGAAATGATTATTATAAAAAGAATAATTATTAATATGATAAAGTTCATAGTTGTAGGGTGCGGGGCCCATTGATACAAATCTTCTAATTTGGGAATGGCTTCTTCTTCTAAGTAATTGGAGTCTTTGATATTCGTCCAATTTATTTCTAAGGGTGTAAGGTCCACTTGACCATATTTGTTGAAAATCTTCCTAGGGTGTATTCTCTTCAATTCATTGATGACAATGCATTCAGAGGTTATTAAAGATACTTTAGGAATCTTATGAGAGAAGGAGCCCGTCTCACATTCTTCCCGTATTATTTCATTATCCATAGAAATTATTCTTCCATTTTCTATTTGGAATAAATCTTTTTGTAATTCTTCGAAACTTCGATTACAGTTTTCTTTGAGGTGCTTCAGGACCATTCGTATACATTCAGGTGGTTTTCTTAGATAATCTTGTTTGCTTAGATAGAAATCTTCGACTTGCTGAATTATCTCGGTAGTCCAGACGATTTTGTCGTTGCTAGTTAATCCATAGGATAATAGGTTGGGTATTTTGGAATTTTGGTATGGTATATTATACAATTTATAGAGGTCATATTGAATATTACCGAAGATTGGGATGGTTATACTAAATAGAATATTGAAATCTTTAATAAATGCTTTTGTTGTACAAACAGCATAGTAGTCTGTCAAATGAGTAAATGGTAACAATTTTTCTTTTTGTATTAGTTCATTAAATTTATTTAATGGTAAAATATTTTCATGTAAAAGGTGTAACCGTGCAAAACTAATTGCGTTCTCAATTTCGGATAATATTATTGCAATCTCGTGAGAATGGAGAATTATTATATTCAATTTAAAACTTAATTGAGTAGATGTCTCTAACTGTTTAGTCTTTGCTATAAGCAAATTTATTATATTTGTGTACTTCGCCTGAGTATTAGATATGATATTCAATATTTTTTGTTGATTTACTTTAAGAATATCTTCATTTTTTCTTATATTTTCGAAATATTTTTGATATAAAATTTCGTCGTCTGCATCTAAGGTACCAAATAGAAACTTTGAAATGGAACCTCCAATATTCAATAGGCCTTTTCGTTTTCTTATCTTCTGAGTAATTATATTATTAAAAGTTTCTTCATTTCTATGTATTGAAGAATTGGCCATAATCAAGTAATGATACACAGGGATAGTATACGTGGTATTCACACATTCTTTAATAATATTTTTCTGAAGTGTTATCAATTCAGGTATTCTAGAAATGTTATAGTGAAATAATAAATATTTTGCATGATCCGCAATATAAATCTTTCCTAAATGGATTGGCAACAAATTATTCTTGATTTCTTGGACAGAAAATGAGTAAGTTTTCGTTAGTATGATCAGTAAGATGAAGGATATGGATTTCATCTGAAAACAAAGAGACTAATTAACGTTTTCTCTGTTTAATCCTATTTTTGTGATATACGTGTTTATTTTGAGGATTTCTTATCGTTATATCACTTATTATGTTTATAGGTATCTTCTTGTATGGTTCTTTCATTTTCAATTGAAACGGTTGTTTCAAATAAGCATTTTCATTTTCTTGCAAATCCTTATGATCTTGTCTATTGATATTCAGTTTTTTAACATTCGCTTCGTTTTTATTTTTGGCATTATCCACTACCTGAAATATTTCTTTCATATTCTCCTGATATGTTTGTACATAATCTGTTATTATCTCTTGTGTCGTTTTCTCTATTGGAATTGAATAATTTAAATCACCTTTGATAATCTGCATAGGTGTGTATTCCAAGTTAGAATGAATGGAATTGTTATAAGTCATAATAGCTCTGTTGATTCGAGATGTGAAAGGAATTTTCTCTGAAGAAAGGCATCTTAATTGTTCAATTAAGGTGGAATGAAATCTTTCTATTGGGGCATTTGAATTTGGATTCAAATTAGTTATATAGTGTAGAGCTATTTTGTGTATTTCACAAAAATTCTGAATTGTTTTGTTCTTGAATTCTGTACCATTATCGCAAGTAATACGTTCAGGTACTCCATTGTTACTTATGAAAAATATTAGTTTATCCATTACTTCATTCGCTGTTTTATGCATTAAAGGATAGCATTGTGCGAATTTTGAGAATGAATCGATAATTCGTCATGTTTAAAAAATAAACAATATGATTTTCCAGGTTGTAAATATTCTTTAATAAATGTTGTAAAGTCATTTGTATCATTTATCGAAACTGTGAGTCTGTTACGATTTCTAAATATTTTCGCTTTATGTACGAAATAGTTCTTAGAGGTGTTGACAAATATAATTTGATTTTTATAATGATTCAATGGTCGTTCTGTGAAGGGTAATTCTAATATAGGATTTTCAATACTACTATGTATTGTTTCATTTTGCGCTTCATCATCTTCAAGGATTTTCATGATGTCATCTAATTCATTGTTTGTTAATTCTAGTTCGTCTGCAGATATGTTTGGAAATAAAGAATCGATATCGTCTTCTAGGATGTTGATATCTTTCGATTCATTTAATGCATTATGCTTATCTGTTTCCTTTTGTACGTCGCAATGATTATCATTTTGCGATTCATTAGTATTTATTTTTAGCCTAGATAAATAATCTGCGTTGTTGTTCTTGCCTTGTTTAAATTTAATATCATAATTGAATTCTTCCAATTTTAATTTCCATCTCATTAATCTAGAATTTGGCTCTTTTAATGAATTCAACCAAATTAAGGGTTTATGATCTGTAAAAATTGAGAATTTTGTTCCATACAGATAAGGTCTGAAATGTTTTGTTGCCCATACAATGGCTAACAATTCTTTTTCAATCGTAGAATATTTTATTTCCGGCTCGGTTAGTGTTCTGCTTGCATATGCTATTGGTAAATCAGAACTAGGGACGGTGCCTTGTGATAAAATGGCTCCAATCGCATAATTAGATGCGTCAGTAGTAAGATTGAACGTTTTTGTAAAGTCAGGATATATTAAAATTGGGTGGTTCATCAACAAATTTTTAGAAGTTATGAACGCTTCTTTGTAATTCAAATCCGTGACGTCGATTTTTGCATCCTTTTTTAGATATTTCGTCATAGGTTTCGTAACTTTAGCGAAATTAGGAATAAATTTTCTGTAATAGCTCAGCATTCCTAAATATGATTTAATTTCTCTGAAAGTCTGTGGTAATGGAAATTTTCTGATTATTTCTATTTTTCTCTTATTAGGTTTAATACCTTCTGGCGTGATAATATGTCCTAAAAATTCAATTTCTGTTCTGAAAAAATTTGATTTATCTAATTGAATTTTCAAATTTTCTTTCTGTAGTAATTCTAAAATATTATGAATATCAGCTAAATGTGATTCTATTGATTTTGAATATATAATTATGTCGTCCATATAAACATAGCAACATTTTCCAATGAAATCTTGTAAAATATTATTCATTAAACGTTGGAAAGTACTTGGTGCATTTTTCAAACCGAAGGGCATTCTTAAAAATTCATAATGTCCATTGTCTACAGTGAAAGCGGATTTTTCGATGCTACTTTCATCTAATTGTATTTGGTGAAAACCAGATGCTAAGTCTAAAGCTGAAAAATATCTGGCTCCTTTCAATTTATCTAATATACAATCAATCTGAGGGATTGGATATTTATCATCGATTGTGTTCTCATTTAGTTGTCTATAGTCTATAGCCATACGCCATTTTTGTTTACCTGATTGGTCTTGTTTTTTCTTGACCATTACGACTGGGAATGACCAGGGTGATATACTTGGTCTGATAATCTTTTTGTCTAACATGTCCTTAATTTGTCTTTGGACTTCGTTCCGATATTTTTCTGGATAACGATATATTTTTGCATGTATCGGTATTTCATCTTTGGTTCTTATATTATGTTTGATTTTTGAAGTAAAATTAAGAGTTTGTCCTGGTAATTGCAATGCTTTTTCAGTATTGTTGAAAATTTTAATAAGTTGATTCTGAATTTTCATAGGTAAATGGTTCAAATCTACAGGATAAGATAATCTTCTCGGAATAACTTTTTGGAAATGAATAGGGATTTTACAATTTTCTCCTATTAATAAATTATTTTGTAAATCAATCGTAAAATTATTCTGTTTAAGGAATTCAAAGCCTACAATTCCTTCATATTGAGTATGAAATTTATATAAAACAAATGGATATTCTTTTTGTAATCCGAAAGAATTTAATGGAAAAGCAACTTTTTCGTGACTAATATCATGTCCATGAGGAGTTATCAAATCTGTGTCCTCTGAATAGATCAAATGTGGAATATTATTATACGCGATTTTTGGATCGATTAAGCATACTGTGCATCCACTATCAAGTAATAGTTTACATTTCGGATAATTAATTTCAATGAAAGGTAAATGATTTTTCCTAATTTTGTTGTTTAAAGAATTTAAGTCAATGCGGTTTCTGAGGCAGTTATCTGAAAATTTTCATCAACAATATTTTCATTTTCTTCAATTATATTTGGATCTTCTTCAAATTCAAAATTTTCATTAAATTGATTATCGTCATTATTCTTTGCGTCTAAATTAGTCAATTCTTCAGATATATAATTGGGTGATATCTGTTTATGATTTTGGAAGTGATTAAAACTTCTCGAATTATTATCAAAGAAAGTTCTTTGTGGTGTTTGATTATGATTTTGTATTTGTCTTCTTTGAATTATTGGATTCGCGGTTGTCGTAGACATAGGTGTTTGTCTATATTTGGGTGCAAAGTTTTTATTGGGTTTAAATACGTTACTTTTTTGAGATTCGTAAGTATTACTTCTACCAAAAACTTCTTTATTCGTTGGATAATGTCTAGGTACATTATTAATTTGTGGTTTTACATTTATTGATTGAGAAGGAAACGTTTTCATTTGGTATGGTTGCCTCCAAGATCTCATTAAGTCTAATTGGGATTTTTGAGAGATATAATTCTCTACGGTTTGTACTGCTAAATCAAATGTGATATTCGGTGTTGTTAAAAGAGCAGTTTGTAAATCGATCGACACATTGCTAATTAATACATTTTTAGCTAGGTCGGAAGTTAATTGTTTATGTAACAATTTTAATGCGGCGTCTAACGTCGGTTCTGCGTCTATTCTATAATTAATTCTAATTTTATAAGCTTTGATTTCTTCAATGAAATCGGTAATATCTTGATTAGGTTTCTTCCTCAAAAATTGTAACTGATTTTTGAGAACATCCAAATTGGCATGATCTCCAAATTTCTGTAATAAGAAATTCTTAAATGCGTTCCACGTATTTGGTACGTTAGAAGAACGATATTCGGCGTTTGCCTTTTCAATTAATTCGCTTTTAACAACTGCTATACAGTATGTTTTTACTATTTGTTCTGTATTCGCGAATTGTGCGATATACTCTTCACAAGCGCTTAAAAATGAGTTTAATTCTGCTTGTATTCCTGAGAATTTCGGTAATAATGCTCCAAATTCACGGGCAATTCTTAAATTATTTTCCGCCATGACTTTTGTTTTTTTCTGACTTTTCTTCTTTATTTAAGTTCAGTTTTTCAATTGAGTCTATGAGCGAATTTATCATAAATATTTTTCTTTGTTAATTTTATTGAGAAATGTGTATTCACTATTTCCAATCTTCGCTTAATATATAACAACCTACTATAATGATAAATTATAGGGAGTTTAGGTTTTTGGCTGAAACCGTGGAAAAAACAGGAATATAATTAACACTTGCAACTTACTGTGATTTGTTTTCCCAAAGTGGAGTCGTCGGCGCTACCCTTGCTTTGCACTCTGTTCGAATTCTTCAATGGTCAATCGAGCTCCGGACTGGTACTACCAAATTCGCAATCATCTGTGAGACACGACTGAGCTTGTGTTTGGTTCGGATTGTGCTTGAGAATTAATATTCACTTAAACAATCTTCGTACGGTTTGAGTTAACGCATTGATTACTCTTCTTACTATAATTCGGAAGAATTATCCTGTTTGCCAATCTCTTGATTCGGAAGCGTCTAATGCAGCAATCCCATCCTCGTCGCCAATTTTGGTTTTCAACACGAAGAATTACTTTTTAAAAAAACAATTTTTATTCACAAGTTAAGATTACAAGTAGCTTTATACATACTATCGTACTCACTAACGTTAATATATTGAAGATTCTAATGCAAGTCTGAGTTTATATAAACTAAAGTTGGTTAGTCAGCATTCTATATAGTGACGTTATTTACTAAAAGGAAGGCATTGTTCTAAGTTCACATAACTATATATAACAACAGTTCCATTTGCAAATTATATACATAAATGAATAGGGTAAAATTAAAATCACGAAAGCTATCGATAAATTTCTCACGCGTCATCCTCCCAATAACAGAGTTAAACCGTCAATATTAATAATGTTAACGTGTCAACAAATACCTACCGAAATTGAAGTACTAATTTATTCATTGGTCGGTCAACTTCCATTCAATATTTTAATCTCTTTCATACTAGCGAGCGTATTTCCTTTGAAAAGATTTTATAAACGTATGTAAATAAGTAAGATAAATATGATAAAGTCGCAAGGCTTATAATTAACAACGGTTCATTATTTCTACTTGGACCCAAACGCATATAAATCATTGTCTTTCACTTACAACAATTATATAAACGTGGGGCTCCTGTTCGATCACTATAATCAACTTATTAGTTCGGTGGTGCAGCATATGATGTTATCCGGGTTGTGCTTCTTCTTTGTAATTTACATAAGAATTAGGAAATTTCACTGTATCACACCTAGTACGACAGCTGTAATTTGAATGGAATCTACAATAACGATACGAACAAATCAAATTCGTTTTCAGACAAATAATTGGTGTTTCAAACCCACATTTTTTTCAAATATTTTCACACTGAATAATCTCATTTGTTATAATGAAATTATAGTAAATTTGCTTTTGCTTTTTGCTTTGCTTGTTAGATACATTTATGTTTTCAGGCGATTGAATTCGAAACATGAAAGACTGTAATATGTTGTTGAGTTAGCTTATGTCGTAATAATTAAGACAGAAGGTAGGGACTTTACATGGGACTGAATAAATGAACGGACGGTATTATATGAATCTTACCGTAGGTGAACTGAGTTTTTGTTTTGTGTTTATACTTTCAGTTTAACATTTAATGAGTGTATGTTTTTGTGCTTTCAATTTAATAATTGGTTTTAAATGTTTAATGTTTTCAATTTTAATAAATTATAATTGTGAAATATATTTTATTACTCTTATATTTTAATATATTATTATTTTTGATAATAATATTAAAATAAATTAAACTCTTCGCTTAATGTTTCACGATTTATTTAACAATTTGTATAGTCAACATGTTTCGAGCGTTAGCTCATTTTCAAGACTGCCTTGGGTCTTTTTTAGCCAAGAGCATTAAACATTAAGCCAAGAGTTTAATTTATTTCAATATTCAATGTTTCAATTTATTTCAATGTTTCACGAAGAGTTAAGCGAGAATTCAATCTCATTCAATAATAATAATATTAGTAATAATAATAATAATTATTATAATGATATTTATTTAATCCAGTAAGACATAAGAAAAATATAGGACAAGTCAAAGAAGGAAAATACTTATTTTAGAATATTAAAAAGTAGAAAATAAGAAAGTATCTGCAAAAAGAGGTCGTAATTTCCCGCCGGAGGTCTATAAACACTGACAAAAGTGGCATATACTCATTTAAATTTCAATTTAACTGCACAAAATTCGCAATATCGTTCAACACACAACTCCGCGATTTCAACAATCTTAAATATTAGATCATATTTTACGAAAATTAATGTACCTCCAGGTATGCTGCTTGTGCAGAAAAAGGCAGCCGCCTGGGTGTATCCGGGTATTATGGCAAAAGCTAAACTGCTTGGGTTGCACCAATGTTCCGCAACACTTGGAGATAGTGGCTGGAAAAAAAACTGCATCATTCCAAACAAACCAGTATTGTTTAAGAGGCTCAATATAGCCTTAGAACAAAGATCGTCTTCTTTTACGACTTGACCTGTTTCAATTTTCCGCGTTGAAAAAAATTTTTTACACTAGCATGTATCGGCCATTTTTCAGCCTTCAAGGCTTTGTCGTATTCGGATAATGGGATAGTCACCTTGAAAGATGAATAACTTTCTGGATAACATGAACCTAACTCCTCACATTTGATCAAGGTAAATTGATTTTTCAGAATGTTTCTGAGAACTTCCACAGTTGTTTTGGGGTGTAGGCTTGACACATGAAGAACCTTAGATTTTTCGACGCCACATACGTTTGGATCCCCAATGTAACCACCTCTAACACCAGCTGGGCGTGGCCTCATTGAAGATTTTTTCCTCGTGCTCACAATTTGAGTCCATTCTCCAGGTTTATTACCTTGATAACCGTCCTCAAGGGTTGGAGGCTTATTTGTGTCCTTGGCAAGGGAGTTTTCAGCTAATGCAATTGCATTTTTAACTTCTTTAGCTTGAATTAAATTTCCAGCTCTTGGCTTTGGTACATCGGGATTCGGAGTTGCTGATCTACTATCCATTTTCGTAATGTTAACTGCAAGATTTTTAGTTGCAGAACCGTTTTCCGTTGTTAAAGATTTCGTATAGAACAACTTTAACACACTGGGCGCACTCATCACACTCCTATCAGAATTTTTTATTTCGTTACCAGCTGAATTATTCGATTTAAGAGATCCTTCATTTAATGATGCAATTACTTTTTTTTGGAGAGTAATAGTATATTCCATCTTATTAACTAATTTCTGAAGCTAATCCTTTTCTCTTACAAGATGTTTATATTCTCTTGTAGAACAACAGTATTTTAAGCACCTTCGGAATTTACATAATCCACAGCCGCATTCATTTTATCAACACAGGAATCACAAACCCAAAAAATGTTAACATTATCTAATGCTTTTATCCTTGAATCCTTCAGTGAAACACACGATAAATGGTACTTACCATTGCATACTTTACACAACGAATATTTATTGTTGACGAAAAAGTTATCGGAGCACTTTTTGCACACATCCATACTGATCGAACGCTATCAATATAACTCTTCAGTGATTATATATAATCGATTGTCTGTATTATAATATAGTCATTTTATGAAATTTTTACAACTCATTTTACACAATGAGTCATATATCAGTTGGTCCATATTATAGTATACAAATTGAACAGAACAATCTGAGCAATTGATCTTTGTTCGTTACTTCTATTTTTCTGTTCAGTTTATACACATCATCTGACATAGCTACAGTGTTTCCTTGCAAGAGATGCAGAGGTCATGGTTTGTTCTTGTAAACATTTCAAAAATCCTGAAAGAGAGAATCTTGCAACGGCCGACTTTAAACAGGCCATGAAGAGAGTAGTCCGGCGGTGTTGCCAAAATAGAGCAGGTGGTCTACTCTTCTAGTCGGTTGTTCCCAAAGTTTCAAGCAATATTTCAACTCTTTCTGTATATTCGGAGGGGATAAAAAATATTATTGGTATGAAAAAAACTACTTCCATTACTCAGTGGAACTTATGGAACATGAAAAGTTACATAAACTATTTTCAGCCAAATATTGAAGTTATCTTGACAATTGAAGTAATTTCTCATTAAATCATAAGCACAGGGAGAAAGAGTGTATAACATGAAATATATAATTATTGTATCAGACGAGTATCGTTTCTGCTTTTGAAGTAATAATTTCATTTGATCAATTAAAATTCGAAGGTTATTTAAACAAGTAGCCCTGTTTTCTGAAAAATCTTCAAGCAAGCCACAACTTATTTCAATCGATGCCTCATTCAAATAACATAAAGTTTTCTCGATTAAATATGTGAAAGATTGATCTGTATGGAACATCTTTGCATCTTATCAACAAATTTTTTTATTTGAGACCACCTAACTAATTTGAAGTCAAAAAGTAAAATCCAACTCAAATAAGTGTACAAGAACTGTTTTCCTTTCAAAAATACTGTTACTAACATGTCTTCATTCACTGTAATTTGGGTACTTATGACAATAATTTCTTCACTTAAATTAAGAAGTTAAATTCTAAAGAATTAAGTTAAACATGAATTTTGTTGTCTACTGATACACTTTAATATTCCAAAAATCAGGAATATTTATTTTACTGGAATAATTTGAAGTCAAAAAGTAAAATCCAACTTAAATAAGTGTACAAGAACTGTTTTCCTTTCAAAAATACTGTTACTACCATGTCTTCATTCACTGTAATTTGGGTACTTATGACAATAAATGAAGAATTAAGCTGAATTATTTCTCCGCCTTCCTCTGGGCTTTTCCTAGGTAAGGGCACTTTTTTGACAAATAATGCGAAAAATTTGAAAAAATAGAAGGAGCCGCGTGAGAGACTAATCTTGTTATTTCAAGTATGCTTAAAATCCCACCAGGTCAAACAAATTTCTCTTCCCTGATGATATCAGTTTCAAGAAAATGCAAGGCACAAACAACAGAATATTTTGTTGGAACCCAATTATCTCGTGGTATAGATTTCGTCCGTTTACTATTTGAAAATTTATTTTTAGGGTAACTAAACGTCGATACTAGTTGCCCACCCGCTTTCAGGGTGCTGTTATAATTTGATTTACAACCAGGAATGCAACAAGTTTTCGTCATTTTAAGAAAATATACTTATTACAAACTTACCTATTCCAAGCTTGAAACTTATTAATCATCTACGGAACACCTATCATCAACATTAAATTTCACAAAAAAATTATTTGTAAGATAATCCTTACTCAAAACACAACACAAATTGTACTTCGATTCGATGAAATCTGTACACACAAAACACTTCGTTTTTATAATCTGATGTTATGTTATACACAAAAATTATCTTTAATATCACCTATATTACACTATACAAAATTAATGAATAGAGGATTAATACTGAAAGCGTAAAATATTCAACTTCAAACTACGAAAGTTTAAAACAACACAAAACTGATTTCGTTTCACTGAAATCGGTAAGCACACTAAACACTTTGCTTTTTATAGTTTGAAGTTGAGATTTCAACGAATTATCAACAACAACACATGTATTACACTATACACAATTGAAAAATATAGAATTTATACTAAAAGCTCAAATTATTGAACTTCAAACTGCGAAAGTATTGAGAAGCATCCTATTTGCATTAGTATAGAAGCTAAACTAACAGCGGAGTTGTAAAATGCCATAGACCACCAGCGCCACAGTGCCATATACTCATTTCATGGCCTGTTTGAAGTCGGCCGTGATCTTGCTTTCAAGCGAGACGACTAGATCAAATCTCTAAAACTGTTCAGCATGGAAATCGATGTCTCAAAATCTGCATGACTACTACAGGGATTGTTCCGTTCTGTTGAAACTAACAATGGTCCACCCTCAATGCATTTACTCACAAAAAACATCGTTCAATATCAATATCGATTTCTGACGTTAAGTGATACAGAAGTCACTTTGAGATTCCAGATAACTCTAGAATATTTCCGAGCACAGAAAATTCACATTTATGAGGATTCATCCAGAGAATACACAATCCATATGGATTATCTGTGCTTCAGAATCAATAGTTTCGTTTGTTAACAAAACAATTCACGAGAAAATGGGTTTTCATTCTCATTATTATTTTTATTGCACCGGGTTCAACAGTTTTTAGAACTTGTGAAACGATCAGCAGATAGCAATTCGTAAACAGTCTGCTTTTACGGAAGTGTGTGAATTGTCATCCCGTTGATGTTTCTGAATTTCAACTGACGTCATAGCTAATACCAGCTATGTTTTCATCAGAGCAAGCAATAAAAGAGCTGGCAATCTTCCTAGATTTGTAGTGGTTCATTTTGCTCTAAAGCTTGATTGAGCGCATTCTATTATACTCTCAATTGTTTAAGCACATGGAAAAGAGTAAAATGACGACGAAAATCATGCTGTTTCGAAAATTTGTCAAAAAACAGGTGAAAATAATTCAACGTTCATGTGAATTATGTATCGCTCAATTGGTTGACAACTAATTCTCAATAAATTTAAAGCGTATCAAAGCGCAGTGACATTTAGCGCCATCTAAGAAGATGAAGGTTTATTCGCATTATGACATTTCTAATGCCATCTGTTAATAATTGAAGCAGTTATTTCAAGAACTTGAGTTTGAACTTCCGAATAGATTAAGACTGACATGAAACGCCTGAGAAATTAAATTTCAAAAATAGTGTTGATGCATTCTCGATTTGATAATAGGATGTCTTGAAGAAAACCAATAGCATTGCGAATGAAATCGATAAATATTACTCAACGTAAATATTTAGAATTAACAATCCACCACATTATCGTTTACATTGCAGCGAATCGTTTACCGAACCATCAATATTCCTGATCATGATAATCCTGAATTTAACAGTCTTGAAAGTTTCTCTCCAAATTCAATTTACCCTATAAACAAGAAGTCAGGGAAAGACAAATTGCAAGGAACTTTCCCATTTCCGGTTTTTCCTAATGCATTTTATTTAACCTCATTGACCAACTAACTGTTATTGTGTATAGTGGATACCGGATATCGGGTAATTTATAGCTGCATTCAATAAAGCTAATGAAGCCAGGGTTGTGCTTGTGTAAATCTTCCTGAATACCGTATCATTATCTGCAGGATTTCAAAGTAACGCAGTATGCCTCGAATTGGATTGAAAACGGAAATGCAGTAAATATTGGTAACCGCCAGTACTTACTCTTGTCGAATATTTATTCTGTGATCAATGAACAAATATATTCTTTGTTTGTCCAATTGGAGCATATAAAAATACCATGCATTGAATTTTAGAAGCATAAAGTGTATTTATTAAATATCCTGCAAATATTTAAGATGTTATTCCTTGACCTACCCTAAGAATATGCTGTGCTCGTGCTGTGTACACGAATTAACATGTAGCAGTATTTTATTGCCCAAAAAAACCCGTAAAGTACTTAATCGATTACTAGAGTTGCATTTTTTAATGCAAGTACCCAATGTTTTATGCATTATCTGCCGACCCTTTGAAAGTTACTAATGCGGTTATCGTTTCTTGTTGAATTACAACCACCAATTATTATCGGACTCCACTAGAGTAATGTCAACAAATGCAGACTTTCAGACAAATTCAGAATTTATCTAAATTCTGTTTCATATGAATTCATATGAAAAAAATGTTTCATATGCGGCTATCTAGCCACATGAAAAACATTCAATGAGTTTGATTGCGAATATCAAGAATGTCATGATAGGTGTCAATTTCGAAAAATCTATATTTTGTTGAAAAATCACTAGCTCACTAAAATGTGATAGTAAACCTTCCTGTATACACACATACCTACATTTCTACTCCTCTTCTTTTTTGAAATAGACGTGAACGTTTCAGTAAATTTGAAATAAGAATCTATAGAATTGAAACTATTACTTTCTAAGTCAATAAATTGATATTCCGAACGATGTTTGATTGAAGCGGAAGCACAATTCAATTTTCTCAATATCTTTCTTATTCGAAAAAAAAATGAAATAGTAAACTGAACATAAAGAATGTTTTAAGGGCTCGGTTTAGTAAACTCCAAATTTCGTTGCGTCAATAGATGGCGATACCGATATACTAATAATTCGAAATTCGAATTTCAACATTAAATAATTCTCCATCTGTCGACGAGAAGTTTAAGTGTACTTATTTAGTTATCTGTAACGACACCTAAAAGGTTCCTTAGCACATATCATCTGTTACTTCAAGATCTATATTAGCGCTTTGTCTGGTCGCGGAAAACGTGTGAACTATGATGTATGAAAAGTTTCATAGTAACGCGTTTATTTCTGAATTTCCGATCGATTTTTGATGAAGTCTCGATTTCTTTGATTAGATTTCTAAACTAATTAATCATTGGCCTTCAATCCTTTACCAATTTAAAGTTGAATAAATTCTCTAGGGGGTAACATATTTTAAAATTGTCCAGTATGAGAGTGAATATTTTTAATTAATTCATAAATATGGACAATTTATGCGTGAAAAAAAGGAGTAATTTGAAACTTTGATTTTTCAAACTATTGATGCAATTCTTCAACTTTGAAATTATGTTACTCCTGGAGAAATTGTTCAAGATTCGAAAACAGTTTTTAGATTCACGAAATTCGTTTTCGTTCAGAAATGGTATCAAAGAAACCTAACACTTGTTTCTTTGAATGGACTAAACCGCAGCCTTAATAAGAAAATGAAAGTGACAATCGAAGAATTAATTTTCATTCGTCGATGATCTGCTGAAGTGAATATAACAATATAACAGAATGGGAAAAAAACACTGTTTTCTAGATTTACATGTTTTTATCCGACATTTCTGACATACGTCACAAATCTTTCTTCGAAAATTTATTGTATAATACGTCACAAATGACAAATGAAAACTTGAATCTAGAACACAATGTATTCCAATCCGTTCTATTGCTAAATATATTCATACTGTTGATGAGAATAATGAGTTCAAGTGAAGCAAACATCCAATAGCAATAACCTTTTTTGTTTTTGTAATAAAAATATTTCTGTTCGAAGGCGCTGTCAGACTTCTTTTGTTACAATTTCTATCAAAATCAGCAAGAAGCGGTTAATAACCTGAAACAGAAAAACAGTCGGTTTCAACAACGAATGAGATTTTAAATGTTTTCCGTTTTTGTTTCGAGATCAAAATTTAATCAACCATGAAAATTGAATTTTTTCCTCGTCTACACTAATTTCAACACTTTGTTTGTTGTTGATAGTGTTTCTTATTCCACTTTTTGTTTTCAACAGTTTAGTAGCGCTTTCGAATGAAATTTTCAAACAATTCCTTCAGTCTATTGAAAGAAACCTAATCTCAATTGAAAATAGTATATTGATTTTGAAATCAAGGTTATTGATGCTGATAACGTTAATCCCACCAAATTTCATCCGTTTCTTAGACCCATGTCACATATTTTTGTATCAAAAAAACCTTGTAAATTTATGAAACATATTTTCATTGCCATTGTTAAAATGAATTTTCATCAAGTTACAGGTTACAGCTCACAAGGTACGTATTGTGACGTATCTCACAATTGTCAAATAAAAATGTGTTAATCTAGAAAACAGTATTTACATTGTCATTGTTGAAATGCATTTAATCAACTCAAAGCCTTCAACATTCAAAAATCAACGATATTGCCTGACAATATATTTCCTTCAATGAACACTCTTTTTTTCTGTGTACAACATTTTCTACCACTATTGTCAAATAAAGTACTCATATTGCCATTGTTTAAATGTATTTAACTCAACTCACAGCCTTCAACATTCAAAAATCAACAATATTACCCTGACAATATATTTCTTTCAATAAACAATCTTTTTTTCTGTGATCAACATTTACATAAAAGTTCATTATAAGTAATAATTCGACTATTGTGTCGTACGTCCCAATTGTCAAATAAAAATGTGTTAATCTAGAAAACAGTATTTACATTGCTATTGTTGAAATGCATTTACATCAACTCACAGCGTTCAACATTCAAAAATCCATGATATTACCCTGACAATATATTTCTTTCAATAAACACTCCTTTTTTCTGTGTTCAACATTTACATAAAAGTTCATTATAAGTAATAATTGGACAATTGTGACGTACGTCACAATTGTCGAATAAAAATTTGATAATCTAGAAAACATTTTTACATTGTTATTGTTGAAATGCATTCACATCAACCAACAGCGTTCAACATTCAAAAATCAATAATATTACCCTGACAATATATTTCTTTCAATAAACACTCCTTTTTTCTGTGTTCAACATTTACATAAAAACTCATTATAAGTAATAATTGGACAATTGTGACGTACGTCACAATTGTCGAATAAAAATTTGATAATCTAGAAAACATTTTTACATTGTTATTGTTGAAATGCATTCACATCAACCAACAGCGTTCAACATTCAAAAATCAATAATATTGCCGTGACAATATATTTCTTTCAATAAACACTCCTTTTCCTGTGTTCAACATTTACTTTAAAGTTCATTATAAGTAATAATTGACAATTGTGACGTACGTCACAATTGTCGAATAAAAATTTGATAATCTAGAAAACATTTTTACATTGTTATTGTTGAAATGCATTCACATCAACCAACAGCGTTCAACATTCAAAAATCAATAATATTACCCTGACAATATATTTCTTTCAATAAACACTCCTTTTTTCTGTGTTCAACATTTACTTTAAAGTTCATTATAAGTAATAATTGGACAATTGTGACGTACGTCACAATTGTCGAATAAAAATTTGATAATCTAGAAAACATTTTTACATTGTTATTGTTGAAATGCATTCACATCAACCAACAGCGTTCAACATTCAAAAATCAATAATATTACCCTGACAATATATTTCTTTCAATAAACACTCCTTTTTTCTGTGTTCAACATTTACTTTAAAGTTCATTATAAGTAATAATTGGACAATTGTGACGTACGTCACAATTGTCGAATAAAAATTTGATAATCTAGAAAACATTTTTACATTGTTATTGTTGAAATGCATTCACATCAACCAACAGCGTTCAACATTCAAAAATCAATAATATTACCCTGACAATATATTTATTTCAATAAACACTCCTTTTTTCTGTGTTCAACATTTACTTTAAAGTTCATTATAAGTAATAATTGGACAATTGTGACGTACGTCACAATTGTCGAATAAAAATTTGATAATCTAGAAAACATTTTTACATTGTTATTGTTGAAATGCATTCACATCAACCAACAGCGTTCAACATTCAAAAATCAATAATATTACCCTGACAATATATTTCTTTCAATAAACACTCCTTTTTTCTGTGTTCAACATTTACTTTAAAGTTCATTATAAGTAATAATTGGACAATTGTGACGTACGTCACAATTGTCGAATAAAAATTTGATAATCTAGAAAACATTTTTACATTGTTATTGTTGAAATGCATTCACATCAACCAACAGCGTTCAACATTCAAAAATCAATAATATTACCCTGACAATATATTTCTTTCAATAAACACTCCTTTTTTCTGTGTTCAACATTTACTTTAAAGTTCATTATAAGTAATAATTGGACAATTGTGACGTACGTCACAATTGTCGAATAAAAATTTGATAATCTAGAAAACATTTTTACATTGTTATTGTTGAAATGCATTCACATCAACCAACAGCGTTCAACATTCAAAAATCAATAATATTACCCTGACAATATATTTCTTTCAATAAACACTCCTTTTTTCTGTGTTCAACATTTACTTTAAAGTTCATTATAAGTAATAATTGGACAATTGTGACGTACGTCACAATTGTCGAATAAAAATTTGATAATCTAGAAAACATTTTTACATTGTTATTGTTGAAATGCATTCACATCAACCAACAGCGTTCAACATTCAAAAATCAATAATATTACCCTGACAATATATTTCTTTCAATAAACACTCATTTTTTCTGTGTTCAACATTTACATAAAAGTTCATTATAAGTAATAATTGGACAATTGTGACGTACGTCACAATTGTCGAATAAAAATTTGATAATCTAGAAAACATTTTTACATTGTTATTGTTGAAATGCATTCACATCAACCAACAGCGTTCAACATTCAAAAATCAATAATATTGCCGTGACAATATATTTCTTTCAATAAACACTCCTTTTTCCTGTGTTCAACATTTACTTTAAAGTTCATTATAAGTAATAATTGGACAATTGTGACGTACGTCACAATTGTCGAATAAAAATTTGATAATCTAGAAAACATTTTTACATTGTTATTGTTGAAATGCATTCACATCAACCAACAGCGTTCAACATTCAAAAATCAATAATATTACCCTGACAATATATTTCTTTCAATAAACACTCCTTTTTTCTGTGTTCAACATTTACTTTAAAGTTCATTATAAGTAATAATTGGACAATTGTGACGTACGTCACAATTGTCGAATAAAAATTTGATAATCTAGAAAACATTTTTACATTGTTATTGTTGAAATGCATTCACATCAACCAACAGCGTTCAACATTCAAAAATCAATAATATTACCCTGACAATATATTTCTTTCAATAAACACTCCTTTTTTCTGTGTTCAACATTTACTTTAAAGTTCATTATAAGTAATAATTGGACAATTGTGACGTACGTCACAATTGTCGAATAAAAATTTGATAATCTAGAAAACATTTTTACATTGTTATTGTTGAAATGCATTCACATCAACCAACAGCGTTCAACATTCAAAAATCAATAATATTACCCTGACAATATATTTCTTTCAATAAACACTCCTTTTTTCTGTGTTCAACATTTACTTTAAAGTTCATTATAAGTAATAATTGGACAATTGTGACGTACGTCACAATTGTCGAATAAAAATTTGATAATCTAGAAAACATTTTTACATTGTTATTGTTGAAATGCATTCACATCAACCAACAGCGTTCAACATTCAAAAATCAATAATATTACCCTGACAATATATTTCTTTCAATAAACACTCCTTTTTCTGTGTTCAACATTTACTTTAAAGTTCATTATAAGTAATAATTGGACAATTGTGACGTACGTCACAATTGTCGAATAAAAATTTGATAATCTAGAAAACATTTTTACACTGTTATTGTTGAAATGCATTCACATCAACCAACAGCGTTCAACATTCAAAAATCAATAATATTACCCTGACAATATATTTCTTTCAATAAACACTCCTTTTTTCTGTGTTCAACATTTACTTTAAAGTTCATTATAAGTAATAATTGGACAATTGTGACGTACGTCACAATTGTCGAATAAAAATTTGATAATCTAGAAAACATTTTTACATTGTTATTGTTGAAATGCATTCACATCAACCAACAGCGTTCAACATTCAAAAATCAATAATATTACCCTGACAATATATTTCTTTCAATAAACACTCCTTTTTTCTGTGTTCAACATTTACTTTAAAGTTCATTATAAGTAATAATTGGACAATTGTGACGTACGTCACAATTGTCGAATAAAAATTTGATAATCTAGAAAACATTTTTACATTGTTATTGTTGAAATGCATTCACATCAACCAACAGCGTTCAACATTCAAAAATCAATAATATTACCCTGACAATATATTTCTTTCAATAAACACTCATTTTTTCTGTGTTCAACATTTACATAAAAGTTCATTATAAGTAATAATTGGACAATTGTGACGTACGTCACAATTGTCGAATAAAAATTTGATAATCTAGAAAACATTTTTACATTGTTATTGTTGAAATGCATTCACATCAACCAACAGCGTTCAACATTCAAAAATCAATAATATTGCCGTGACAATATATTTCTTTCAATAAACACTCCTTTTTCCTGTGTTCAACATTTACTTTAAAGTTCATTATAAGTAATAATTGGACAATTGTGACGTACGTCACAATTGTCGAATAAAAATTTGATAATCTAGAAAACATTTTTACATTGTTATTGTTGAAATGCATTCACATCAAACAACAGCGTTCAACATTCAAAAATCAATAATATTACCCTGACAATATATTTCTTTCAATAAACACTCCTTTTTTCTGTGTTCAACATTTACTTTAAAGTTCATTATAAGTAATAATTGGACAATTGTGACGTACGTCACAATTGTCGAATAAAAATTTGATAATCTAGAAAACATTTTTACATTGTTATTGTTGAAATGCATTCACATCAACCAACAGCGTTCAACATTCAAAAATCAATAATATTACCCTGACAATATATTTCTTTCAATAAACACTCCTTTTTTCTGTGTTCAACATTTACTTTAAAGTTCATTATAAGTAATAATTGGACAATTGTGACGTACGTCACAATTGTCGAATAAAAATTTGATAATCTAGAAAACATTTTTACATTGTTATTGTTGAAATGCATTCACATCAACCAACAGCGTTCAACATTCAAAAATCAATAATATTACCCTGACAATATATTTCTTTCAATAAACACTCATTTTTTCTGTGTTCAACATTTACATAAAAGTTCATTATAAGTAATAATTGGACAATTGTGACGTACGTCACAATTGTCGAATAAAAATTTGATAATCTAGAAAACATTTTTACATTGTTATTGTTGAAATGCATTCACATCAACCAACAGCGTTCAACATTCAAAAATCAATAATATTGCCGTGACAATATATTTCTTTCAATAAACACTCCTTTTTCCTGTGTTCAACATTTACTTTAAAGTTCATTATAAGTAATAATTGGACAATTGTGACGTACGTCACAATTGTCGAATAAAAATTTGATAATCTAGAAAACATTTTTACATTGTTATTGTTGAAATGCATTCACATCAACCAACAGCGTTCAACATTCAAAAATCAATAATATTGCCGTGACAATATATTTCTTTCAATAAACACTCCTTTTTCCTGTGTTCAACATTTACTTTAAAGTTCATTATAAGTAATAATTGGACAATTGTGACGTACGTCACAATTGTCGAATAAAAATTTGATAATCTAGAAAACATTTTTACATTGTTATTGTTGAAATGCATTCACATCAACCAACAGCGTTCAACATTCAAAAATCAATGATATTACCCTGACAATATATTTCTTTCAATAAACACTCATTTTTTCTGTGTTCAACATTTACATAAAAGTTCATTATAAGTAATAATTGGACAATTGTGACGTACGTCACAATTGTCGAATAAAAATTTAATAATCTAGAAAACATTTTTACATTGTTATTGTTGAAATGCATTCACATCAACCAACAGCGTTCAACATTCAAAAATCAATAATATTGCCGTGACAATATATTTCTTTCAATAAACACTCCTTTTTTCTGTGTTCAACATTTACATAAAAGTTCATTATAAGTAATAATTGGACAATTGTGACGTACGTCACAATTGTCGATTAAAAATTTGATAATCTAGAAAACATTTTTACATTGTTATTGTTGAAATGCATTCACATCAACCAACAGCGTTCAACATTCAAAAATCAATAATATTACCCTGACAATATATTTCTTTCAATAAACACTCCTTTTTTCTGTGTTCAACATTTACTTTAAAGTTCATTATAAGTAATAATTGGACAATTGTGACGTACGTCACAATTGTCGAATAAAAATTTGATAATCTAGAAAACATTTTTACATTGTTATTGTTGAAATGCATTCACATCAACCAACAGCGTTCAACATTCAAAAATCAATAATATTACCCTGACAATATATTTCTTTCAATAAACACTCATTTTTTTTGTGTTCAACATTTACATAAAAGTTCATTATAAGTAATAATTGGACAATTGTGACGTACGTCACAATTGTCGAATAAAAATTTGATAATCTAGAAAACATTTTTACATTGTTATTGTTGAAATGCATTCACATCAACCAACAGCGTTCAACATTCAAAAATCAATAATATTGCCGTGACAATATATTTCTTTCAATAAACACTCCTTTTTCCTGTGTTCAACATTTACTTTAAAGTTCATTATAAGTAATAATTGGACAATTGTGACGTACGTCACAATTGTCGAATAAAAATTTGATAATCTAGAAAACATTTTTACATTGTTATTGTTGAAATGCATTCACATCAACCAACAGCGTTCAACATTCAAAAATCAATAATATTACCCTGACAATATATTTCTTTCAATAAACACTCATTTTTTCTGTGTTCAACATTTACATAAAAGTTCATTATAAGTAATAATTGGACAATTGTGACGTACGTCACAATTGTCGAATAAAAATTTGATAATCTAGAAAACATTTTTACATTGTTATTGTTGAAATGCATTCACATCAACCAACAGCGTTCAACATTCAAAAATCAATAATATTGCCGTGACAATATATTTCTTTCAATAAACACTCCTTTTTTCTGTGTTCAACATTTACTTTAAAGTTCATTATAAGTAATAATTGGACAATTGTGACGTACGTCACAATTGTCGAATAAAAATTTGATAATCTAGAAAACATTTTTACATTGTTATTGTTGAAATGCATTCACATCAACCAACAGCGTTCAACATTCAAAAATCAATAATATTACCCTGACAATATATTTCTTTCAATAAACACTCATTTTTTCTGTGTTCAACATTTACATAAAAGTTCATTATAAGTAATAATTGGACAATTGTGACGTACGTCACAATTGTCGAATAAAAATTTGATAATCTAGAAAACATTTTTACATTGTTATTGTTGAAATGCATTCACATCAACCAACAGCGTTCAACATTCAAAAATCAATAATATTGCCGTGACAATATATTTCTTTCAATAAACACTCCTTTTTCCTGTGTTCAACATTTACTTTAAAGTTCATTATAAGTAATAATTGGACAATTGTGACGTACGTCACAATTGTCGAATAAAAATTTGATAATCTAGAAAACATTTTTACATTGTTATTGTTGAAATGCATTCACATCAACCAACAGCGTTCAACATTCAAAAATCAATAATATTACCCTGACAATATATTTCTTTCAATAAACACTCCTTTTTTCTGTGTTCAACATTTACTTTAAAGTTCATTATAAGTAATAATTGGACAATTGTGACGTACGTCACAATTGTCGAATAAAAATTTGATAATCTAGAAAACATTTTTACATTGTTATTGTTGAAATGCATTCACATCAACCAACAGCGTTCAACATTCAAAAATCAATAATATTACCCTGACAATATATTTCTTTCAATAAACACTCCTTTTTTCTGTGTTCAACATTTACTTTAAAGTTCATTATAAGTAATAATTGGACAATTGTGACGTACGTCACAATTGTCGAATAAAAATTTGATAATCTAGAAAACATTTTTACATTGTTATTGTTGAAATGCATTCACATCAACCAACAGCGTTCAACATTCAAAAATCAATAATATTGCCGTGACAATATATTTCTTTCAATAAACACTCCTTTTTCCTGTGTTCAACATTTACTTTAAAGTTCATTATAAGTAATAATTGGACAATTGTGACGTACGTCACAATTGTCGAATAAAAATTTGATAATCTAGAAAACATTTTTACATTGTTATTGTTGAAATGCATTCACATCAACCAACAGCGTTCAACATTCAAAAATCAATAATATTACCCTGACAATATATTTCTTTCAATAAACACTCATTTTTTCTGTGTTCAACATTTACATAAAAGTTCATTATAAGTAATAATTGGACAATTGTGACGTACGTCACAATTGTCGAATAAAAATTTGATAATCTAGAAAACATTTTTACATTGTTATTGTTGAAATGCATTCACATCAACCAACAGCGTTCAACATTCAAAAATCAATAATATTGCCGTGACAATATATTTCTTTCAATAAACACTCCTTTTTCCTGTGTTCAACATTTACTTTAAAGTTCATTATAAGTAATAATTGGACAATTGTGACGTACGTCACAATTGTCGAATAAAAATTTGATAATCTAGAAAACATTTTTACATTGTTATTGTTGAAATGCATTCACATCAACCAACAGCGTTCAACATTCAAAAATCAATAATATTACCCTGACAATATATTTCTTTCAATAAACACTCATTTTTTCTGTGTTCAACATTTACATAAAAGTTCATTATAAGTAATAATTGGACAATTGTGACGTATGTCACAATTGTCGAATAAAAATTTGATAATCTAGAAAACATTTTTACATTGTTATTGTTGAAATGCATTCACATCAACCAACAGCGTTCAACATTCAAAAATCAATAATATTGCCGTGACAATATATTTCTTTCAATAAACACTCCTTTTTTCTGTGTTCAACATTTACATAAAAGTTCATTATAAGTAATAATTGGACAATTGTGACGTACGTCACAATTGTCGAATAAAAATTTGATAATCTAGAAAACATTTTTACATTGTTATTGTTGAAATGCATTCACATCAACCAACAGCGTTCAACATTCAAAAATCAATAATATTACCCTGACAATATATTTCTTTCAATAAACACTCCTTTTTTCTGTGTTCAACATTTACTTTAAAGTTCATTATAAGTAATAATTGGACAATTGTGACGTACGTCACAATTGTCGAATAAAAATTTGATAATCTAGAAAACATTTTTACATTGTTATTGTTGAAATGCATTCACATCAACCAACAGCGTTCAACATTCAAAAATCAATAATATTGCCGTGACAATATATTTCTTTCAATAAACACTCCTTTTTTCTGTGTTCAACATTTACATAAAAGTTCATTATAAGTAATAATTGGACAATTGTGACGTACGTCACAATTGTCGAATAAAAATTTGATAATCTAGAAAACATTTTTACATTGTTATTGTTGAAATGCATTCACATCAACCAACAGCGTTCAACATTCAAAAATCAATAATATTACCCTGACAATATATTTCTTTCAATAAACACTCCTTTTTTCTGTGTTCAACATTTACTTTAAAGTTCATTATAAGTAATAATTGGACAATTGTGACGTACGTCACAATTGTGGAATAAAAATTTGATAATCTAGAAAACATTTTTACATTGTTATTGTTGAAATGCATTCACATCAACCAACAGCGTTCAACATTCAAAAATCAATAATATTGCCGTGACAATATATTTCTTTCAATAAACACTCCTTTTTTCTGTGTTCAACATTTACATAAAAGTTCATTATAAGTAATAATTGGACAATTGTGACGTACGTCACAATTGTCGAATAAAAATTTGATAATCTAGAAAACATTTTTACATTGTTATTGTTGAAATGCATTCACATCAACCAACAGCGTTCAACATTCAAAAATCAATAATATTACCCTGACAATATATTTCTTTCAATAAACACTCATTTTTTCTGTGTTCAACATTTACATAAAAGTTCATTATAAGTAATAATTGGACAATTGTGACGTACGTCACAATTGTCGAATAAAAATTTGATAATCTAGAAAACATTTTTACATTGTTATTGTTGAAATGCATTCACATCAACCAACAGCGTTCAACATTCAAAAATCAATAATATTGCCGTGACAATATATTTCTTTCAATAAACACTCCTTTTTCCTGTGTTCAACATTTACTTTAAAGTTCATTATAAGTAATAATTGGACAATTGTGACGTACGTCACAATTGTCGAATAAAAATTTGATAATCTAGAAAACATTTTTACATTGTTATTGTTGAAATGCATTCACATCAACCAACAGCGTTCAACATTCAAAAATCAATAATATTGCCGTGACAATATATTTCTTTCAATAAACACTCCTTTTTCCTGTGTTCAACATTTACTTTAAAGTTCATTATAAGTAATAATTGGACAATTGTGACGTACGTCACAATTGTCGAATAAAAATTTGATAATCTAGAAAACATTTTTACATTGTTATTGTTGAAATGCATTCACATCAACCAACAGCGTTCAACATTCAAAAATCAATAATATTACCCTGACAATATATTTCTTTCAATAAACACTCCTTTTTTCTGTGTTCAACATTTACTTTAAAGTTCATTATAAGTAATAATTGGACAATTGTGACGTACGTCACAATTGTCGAATAAAAATTTGATAATCTAGAAAACATTTTTACATTGTTATTGTTGAAATGCATTCACATCAACCAACAGCGTTCAACATTCAAAAATCAATAATATTACCCTGACAATATATTTCTTTCAATAAACACTCATTTTTTCTGTGTTCAACATTTACATAAAAGTTCATTATAAGTAATAATTGGACAATTGTGACGTACGTCACAATTGTCGAATAAAAATTTGATAATCTAGAAAACATTTTTACATTGTTATTGTTGAAATGCATTCACATCAACCAACAGCGTTCAACATTCAAAAATCAATAATATTGCCGTGACAATATATTTCTTTCAATAAACACTCCTTTTTCCTGTGTTCAACATTTACTTTAAAGTTCATTATAAGTAATAATTGGACAATTGTGACGTACGTCACAATTGTCGAATAAAAATTTGATAATCTAGAAAACATTTTTACATTGTTATTGTTGAAATGCATTCACATCAACCAACAGCGTTCAACATTCAAAAATCAATAATATTACCCTGACAATATATTTCTTTCAATAAACACTCCTTTTTCCTGTGTTCAACATTTACTTTAAAGTTCATTATAAGTAATAATTGGACAATTGTGACGTACGTCACAATTGTCGAATAAAAATTTGATAATCTAGAAAACATTTTTACATTGTTATTGTTGAAATGCATTCACATCAACCAACAGCGTTCAACATTCAAAAATCAATAATATTACCCTGACAATATATTTCTTTCAATAAACACTCCTTTTTTCTGTGTTCAACATTTACATAAAAGTTCATTATAAGTAATAATTGGACAATTGTGACGTACGTCACAATTGTCGAATAAAAATTTGATAATCTAGAAAACATTTTTACATTGTTATTGTTGAAATGCATTCACATCAACCAACAGCGTTCAACATTCAAAAATCAATAATATTGCCGTGACAATATATTTCTTTCAATAAACACTCCTTTTTCCTGTGTTCAACATTTACTTTAAAGTTTATTATAAGTAATAATTTGACAATTGTGACGTACTTCACAATTGTCAAATAAAAATGTGTTATTCAGAAAACAGTATTTAGAATGCCATTGTTGAAATGCATTTCAATCAAATCACAACAGTCAAGATTCAAAAATCGACAATAATGCTCTCATAATATATTTTCTGTAATGAATAATTATTTTTTATGCGTACAACATTCACATAAAAACTTCTTTACGAGTAATGATTGAAGTCGAAATGAAAGAAAATAAATTTGAATCATCGTTGTTATATCGCGTAGGATGTTGCCAATAGGACTTATTCAAGCTGGGAAACCAACAAAGCAGTCTAGTGGGTCCAGTGTAAACAAAACGTAGGGATTCATTAGCACCGTTCCTGTTCAATTACTGGTTGTCTACAAGAAGGCCGAGGTCCAATTAACATCGTTCACCTTTGAATGTAGTCCTACCACCCCTGTAGACTTAATTATAGCCAATCAGGTTTATAACCGAAAGTGGTATCTTACCCAATATAATTTATTCAGGTCAGGGCGTCTATGCTCACTTCTGCTGATATTTTGCCGTAGTATGTATTATAGTGTACCAATAGCATAAGTATATAGAACGTGATGTGATAGTCTATAATACTCGTGTACATAACATACCAAATGGACTGATCACCCAAAATGTCCATTATTTGAAATTGTTGTGCTCGACAACCGCGTATCAACGTCGAATTATACTAAAAAACTAAACTAAAGTTTAATTTGAGGTGAGTTTTAAGTCAAATTCCAGAAAATGATCCAGTTGCCGACATTGTAATCAAAGTTATTTATAAGTAATTTGTGAAGATGGTTCACAAAAATGAAATATGCTTTATTTACATGATACATTACATCAACTAATGGCAAATATTTCATCAATTTGAAATATTTCATCCGGAATCATTCATCTTTTGATACATATAAAATTTTGTTATCATAATAATGAAACAAAGGATTCGATTTTCACTACGTTTATTATCCCAAAATTGGGAAAGAATTTTCGAATTTGAGATGAATATAACATATTTTATAACCCATTATACACCAACAATATCGTTTCGTTACAACTGTACAAAACTGTACAACAGTACAAAACTGTTTGTCTTCTTTTTCGATATAACACACAAATATATTTTTCTTCTTCTTCTTTATGAATCGACACATTCGATAATACAGACATTCTGCTTTTACATAATGAAATTTAATACAAGAACAGAAAATGATTTTTAACACATTTGATATTGCTAATTGAAGCTCTCAATCTCAAAACCATCTTTCTTTTTCCAAATATATTTATTAATATAAATATTACAAATTTATATTATATAAATAATATAATATAAATACACTATATTATAAAATATAAAATGAAGAATATACATACTACATATAGTTCATCCTTCATAATTTGAAGTAAAAGATATATCTTAATATGTGTTATAATTATCGCAGAAAAATGTTATCTAATTCTTTTATAATGAAAAATTATCAAAACACAATTAATAGAGGATTAATGAATGCCTGAAAGTATTTCACGCTCAAAATCATACATAATGAATAACCAACACAATGCGGTAGTAACTTCAGTAGGTCACAAGCATTCAACAAATATCGTTTTAAAGAATTGTGTTAGATCTGCAAAATGAATTTTATTGATACATAACACATATGTATTTAGGATTATGTGCGCCATCTAGTTAAAAATTTTCGCATTTTATGAATACGGGTCTCAACAACAATTTTCATGAAAATCAATCGGAATCTAAAATATTTCGATATGTTATGTTCAGAAGTACAGAATAGTATCCTTCCTGATATATAGACAAAATGTGTAACCTTACCGTTAGCTTTAAAGATGGCGCTTTCGGAAGTCCCAAGGGATTTCATGAAACAGAAATCTTTCATTCTTTATCAGATTTCAATCTTGTACGAATGCGCTGGTCGAAGTATTCGTAAACGCAAAATAGTTATCCAACGCCATCTCTGTTTAAAAAACTTCTTATCTTAAGTATGTAGGTATTAAAGACTATCTCTATTAGAAGTTTTAAAATAGAAACTAGGCAAAAAACATGTACGAATACTGGTATAATACTAGACTCTGCCACACCAGATCAATTTTTTGCAATTCAGCAAATATTCTTTTCTGAAGTTTTAAAGAAAAACCGTTATGCTCTTTACGACTTTCGATCATATTCATTTTTATTAGCATGCATACAATACAATGATTTTGTATTTAGCATTTGTTATTGCAATAATTATATATAACTACATTCGAAATTAGATATGCATATTAATCATGCACATTTGTTTATAGCTTATAATTTCCACGAAAATTCGATTTCTTGAATTTCAATACCTTGTAGTCCAAAGTTTGACAATTTTAAATATACTTCATGTTTATAAATATATATATATTTATATATATATATATATATATATATATATATATATATATATATATATATATATATATATATATATATATATATATATATATATATATATATATATATATATATATATATATATATATATATATATATATATATATATATATATATATATATATATATATATATATTTTTTTTCTCAAGAAATTTTCAATAGTACATACATTTTGCTTGAGGATTGTTAGAAATGGAAGTATTTCAAAGATCAGGTTACTTGTGGAATTACAAAAAACAGTTGAATGATGATAAAATATGACTTGACTAATATGACTTTGCTAATCAATTAGGAATAGGGTTCCACAATTCATTACAACCATACAACAAAATTATTGTTATATAAAATAATACATCATAATACTAAAAATATTTTTTATAAGAATTAAAGTATATATGTATATATAAATGCATTACAACTGGTAAATGATTATGAAAATTTCACAGAATATGAATTTATCAATGAGGCCTAGCCCAAGTGTATACATATCCATCTTGGCAAGCAGTGATAACACAATCAGGTCTGAAGATTAATGAAGTGAGCCTTTCATGTGCAACTTTTTTACATACTAGAGTATCAAGAGTAGGACACTCATCTATTCTGGGACAAGCTGGAGTTCCGACTAATTGTAATGGGTCCACTCTTTTTTTAGTAACTCGTTGTTTAGGAGGCGTTAGAGTTTCTTCAGGCAATTCCCATAAACAGATTTGAGTATCATGACCTACAGAACCAAATCTATAACACACTTCTGTTTCTAAATACCAATCAAATGCCACTGCTGCCACCCAAGATCTGTGTCCGTGGCCCCGAGCAATTACTCTTTTTTCTTCCATTGAAAACACTGTAACTAGATCATCTTCACCACCAACTACTATTAATCTACTATCACTTGACCATCCAACACATAATAAACCACCAAAATAAGACCTTGCAGTTCCAAGCAAATCCATGCTATCATATTGAAATATTCTTAATAGACCATCCTGAGAAACAACTGCCAATTTACCTCCATCCGGGCTAAATGCTAATTCATTTATAGCAGCACCAGTACCTAGAAACCAACGAAACAGTGGATTCCTAGTAGACTTTGTCTTGCAGGTGCTTATTGAAAATCCTTCGCCAGCTTTAAATGGTTGATAATGAGGTACAGTTGAACCACAAGGTAATTCTTCATTATATACATACAATTGCCCAGAAGTATGAGCAGAAAGAAATAAAGATTTACTGCCAGGGACCCAACGTAAACAAGTAACTCTACTTTTATCTATTAATCTTTCTTCATTAAATAGTTTATTAACCTCTTTTTTGAAGGGATCGATAAGTTGAATCTGGCCTGTACTGAAACCAATCAACAAACTCAGGCTTTCATTTGTAGCTGAAAATGAATTGAAATCATGACATGTTGGATTTGTTCCTTTATAAATTTTTTTTTCAAGAGGTTTACTAAGGTCTGCAGCTTTTTTAATGCCTTTATATACATACACATACAATTCTCTACCATGATTAAAACAAATCCTTTCTCCTTGATCAGGTAAAACAGCTAGAGAAACACGAACTTGTGGGGGTGTTTGACCTTGTTGCTGATAGCCAACTCTATTTGGACGTGAATATTCGCTTAATGTCATCAATCGGTAAGCACCTTCCCTTGTTGCAAATTGAGTTTTGATTTCACCTGGATCACTAGACGACATAGACCTATCTAGAGATCTATCGCCGGCTTCTAGTAATGATTGTGAGCATAATGAATCTTGTCTTGACATATTGTTCGATTATAGGTACTTTTTATTTCATAATCAAATTAAATTCGGTACATAATGTTATGTTTTCATTCACATTCTACTGTAAAAAACAAATATTCAGTTTGAAAAAGGAAACACTTCAAACAAAACCATCATTCAACATTAATTCTTCATTTGACAGTTTAAAAACTGGGTTATGTATTTCTGTTTACAATCAGACAATAGAAATGATTATATCAAAGTGACAGTATAGTATCTTTAGTTCAACTTCTATTCACGCAGTTGATGCATCTTATAAAGTGTCATTTATCTTGTATAAAACTGAACAATAATAAAGTTTCATATTAATAGAAATCTGTTTTGAAGTAGGTATGATATTAATCCACTAATTGTTATCACTGGTTCAAAGAGATCTGATACTCATGCATAGATTCGTATGGATGGGGGCAAAATTTAGAAAAAATGGAATGTTCATCCGCTGTAACCCACATTACTAAAGTGATGGAAACTAATCCACACGTATTTAGAAAAGGTTTTGCAACAATAAAAAATATCGGTTCGCTTTTGTTGCGCATTATTGTAAAATGCAAATTTGAATAAGTTTGTTGGAGACAAGGTGATATACAAAAATATTTTCTGTTCATTTTATAAGATCAACAAAATTATTGAAATAATTTGTGCTAAAACATAAAAAAAATCAAGTGTTGTATCAATCAGATCTGCAGCTAATAATATTGCGCCTGCGAATAATTCTTTTGACAATAATTTTTCCATTGATAGCTTTTTTTCCCAATATCACTTCAATCAATTAGACTCTCCAAACAATTTGATCTTTTTGGAGGTTGAATAAAAACTATATTCTGTCCAGCGCTCAAAAAACTAAAAATTTCCAGGGAAGAAGCTAGTAAAGTCGAGGAGGAATTTTAAAAATTGTTTCAACTGGTGACAAATCCGTCGGAGTTCAAGGGGTATTTCTATGTAGAAATAAAAAGTTTTCCAGTCTTTCAGAAGAGTACTTTCACTTATAGTTTTCTCCTCTTTGAATAAAGCTTTCTTTAAACCTTTTTTTATTGTTTGTACTCCCTTTTCCGCTAAATCATCACTTTTTGGATGTTTTGTTGGAATCCTAATAAGCTTTATCCCGTTTGCATGGCAAAAAGAAGTGAGTTTGTTAGATGTATGAGTTATAGCACTTATTTAGTTAAAAGTGGAGACAATATTAAGTTATATCACATTAATGATATTAGGCAGAGTAAAATAAATCCTATGTTCAATGAGAGTGAAATTTCTAATAACCCTATTATGTATAGCAATCGAATTGTGTCTAACAGTCCCAATGTGACAAAAAATATTCCATCTGTGGCAAATTGTAACAAGAGCCCGAATGTTGGGCCAGTATCAAGTCCGGATAGCGAAACTTAAGCTGCTACTACTTCAAAAAGTTGTAATGTAAAATCAGAAACGCTTGAAGAACATGATACTCCGTCAACGTCTAACATTGTTACCAGATCGGGTCGTATTGTCAAAATCCCTAGTAAATTAGAATTGTAAGTTATAGGATTGGTAATTTATTCAAAGAAGGGGAAGGAAATGCTATGTACTGGGAAAGCAGCTGTTAATAGATATGTTTCTGTGGTTGGACACAGAATATAAGGAACCTGGGCAGGGCACGAGTCATTCTGATCCGACTGTAGAAGTCATGACAACGTATCGTTATGGTAATATTAGTATTATTAATACTTAATAAAGTTTGTGTTTTGTTGAATTAAGTCGAGTTTCATTCTTGCCGGATATTATTTTATTTCCAAAAGCCTTTCAACTTGCACAAACTACCCCTATTATTCAGTGTAGAATCAACTTAGGGTTAGCCCCATTTTTTTCTCAAATCAAAATTTTCAACCCGACACTATTTTCAATCAATTTTTTTTTAATTGAAAAGTGGTGTACTTTTTTAGTTCTCCAAAAATAATTGTACAATTGTATTGAAATGGATATTAGATTCTGAAAACTTGATAAAAAAACAGGGTGTTTTATTCATCAGGGTTTTATTCGAAATACAAAATTAGATTGCCCTTCTGGTAAAATCGCAAGTCACAAACAACTGAAAATATTTTAACTGTAACAAATTCTTCAAAAAACCTTCATATACGAATTTTCAGAAAACTAATTATAGTGTTTTCCCATAAAACGACCCGGTTCGTCGTAGTATACCTTGTACACAACTATAAATTCAATTGCATCTAATCGAATAAAACCGTGAAATAACCAAATAATCTTTTAATAGTAATTTTAATTAATATTCATAAGAAAAATGTCCTCCCCTTACCCAATTTTTCATGATTATTTGAGGCACATTTTGCAGCATATTTACGGACTGCTAATAACACAAGATTTTTTCACTCACTCCGAACACTTTGTTGTCACAATAAGCATAACAATTCAATGTTATCCATGAACGTTTTACTTATTTTTCTTACAAGGAATAGAAAATTCGTTCCAAACAGTGTAAATCTCAGAATATGGTTAAAATAAAAAGATCGAAGTTTCTGCTCGTATATCTTATAATTTTTACAAATCATGGTCTTTCAATACATTACAAATAAAATGAAAAAGTTACACGCTTGCTAGTTTTCTCTTTCTCCCTTCTATATATATATATATATATATATATATATATATATATATATATATATATATATATATATATATATATATATATATATATATATATATATATATATAATCATAAATTCACTACAAGAAAAAGAAATCTGTGGTTCTAGTGCTATATTATCGCACTTGTAGATAATACTACTTATAGATATTCGCTATCAAAGTACACTATAACTTTCTTTCGATAGTTCTTGACAAATTATTCTAAAGAATATTATAGCAGAGCTGGCTATGTGAAACATGAACAATGCGATGTGTTTATATTGTCCTTCTAGGGATCAATGTTACAGAATATTAGATTTTCCATTATCCTTCATGGGATAAATGTTAAAGAATCTTGAAATCGATGCCTACATTTATTGAAAGCGTGATACAGTCACAGTTTCGTAGTATCAGTCACGCCACGTTCAACAAATGAAAATCAAAGATTTCAATCCTCGCATACCCTCTAGTCGATTGTAAGACAGAAATATAGAGTAAGTCGTATGCCTATATAATCGAAAGAAAGTTATAGCGTACTTTGATAGCGATATATATATATATATATATATCGTGAAAATTTCTAAATATTCAACTTCTTCAGATTATAATTTAAGTATGCTTAATTTAGTGCAAAACGCAATATCAATTGATAATAATAATTATGATTATAGTCGTTGAGCATTTAAATATAAAAATATAAATGTGTGAAAGAATTACATAAGAAAATATAAATTCAATAGTTTCATCTGAATAAAATTACAATAATAATTAATAAAAAGCATTCAATTTATTAGATGAAAAGTAAAGATTCATATACTCCAAGAATTAGAAATATCGCTTTCGACAACAATATCATGAATACAATATTTTGTACATATATAATATACCAAATTCATATTTACTCATAAAAAAATAACACTAAGTGCACTTTTTTGTAATGCCATTGCAGGCACAACAATGGATTTCAGATATGATAATATATTAATTTACAAATGTGAATGCTTCCAAAAATATGGACAATATGTACACAGTATATGTCAAATATATCTTAAAATGATATGAGGAATTCAATCCATAAATCATGAAAAGATTTTATTTCAATATAGCCTTTGTAAAAAATATATTGTGTACAAAAACAGCGTAGTAATAATGTGCTACATAAAACTAGAAGCTAACATTTTTGTCGCAAGTGAAAATAAACAAAAATACTTAAATATAATTAATCTCAAAAAGAGCAGAGTATTTTCTGTTTAAATCCTCTTCACCATAAACTGTATAAATCTAAAACATTAAGTATAACTAATCAATTATTAATATATTCTTAAAAATAAATAAATTCACACTAGACTAGAATATGAAATCAAATCAATTTTAAAATAAAAGATTTTCTTCTCAAATCACCTGATCACTTGACGCGACAAAAGATATTTGTATGCAAACATTCTGAAATACATCAGGAAATAAATTTTGTATTTAAGAGCAAAGAACTGAAGTGAACTGAGCAACAATTTAAAGCAACTCTACTATGTACAGAAAAAGGAAAGAGTGATGAAAACAGTTCATACCAAATTTCCATGAAAGAATTCTTAGGACGGACAATAGCTGCCAGGTTTCCAACAATACAAAAATTTAAGTACATCGAATTCGATAAGCAATTATTTTCCAATTTTTTTGAGATCATTCCCTTAATAATATTAATAATAATAATATAATTTTGCCAGGCAATGTACAAATGATATAAATTCATTTAAATATAGATAAATGAAAATAAAATAAACTTTTTGTTTAAATTCTTCGTCCTTCAAATATTGTCTAATATCGTAAAATAATGCATTACCTAATATTTTTCAATATTTATAATAAACTTTATTACAACAACAACAATGTTGAATCATTTTCTGTAATAAAATAATTCAATATTGAAATAAAAATCTTAGAAATTTAGAAACGGATAAGCTTTTCATTTGTACCAGGTTATGTATAAAACTTCATTTTCGCCTTTATTTTCATTCGTATTTACCGATTTTCAATTTCATAGTTTCCTACATATACATAGGAACATTTACTATTAAGTCAATTTTTACCACTTTTTGACTACCCTCCATAATAATAATAGTTGGTTGACCGCTCAACCCATTCAATTTTACATAAGATGAAGATATTCAGTAATACCTATTGATAAATGGGTTGAGCAAATTAATAAAGTTTGTTTCCCAAGATGAATTCAAATTTTTCCGAATTCCCGAGACTTTCTTTTCTGTTGTGAGAAAAAATAAGTCACAATCATATATATATATATATATATATATATATATATATATATATATATATATATATATATATATATATATATGTGTGTGTATGTGTGTGTAATGTATGTGTGAGTAGAAGAACGTATAAAATGTATATAAACATTCTCCACTGTTAATAAGTAATAAATTAATACAAAATTAAGCCTTACGTAAATATCAAAGCGGCTTATCATGGACTTACATAATTACTTTTGATAATTAGAAAAGAATTGATAACGGCATTTATATTCGCCTTTCAACTATTCAGATGGGTCCTATAACGTATTTGAAGGTAACAAACTTCACACAGTTATTTTTACACCAAAAGAAATCTACCTTACATGCTCCAATTTCTATCAATTGGGATTTTGTTAAATAGAAGCTTTTATTGCTCTATGCTTTTTAAATAAAAAAGAGTCAAAATTGTATACTATTTAATAATACAGTCAGTAACCAAATCAAATGATTCAGTTAACTGAAATTTTAATGTTTCTGCTGTATTTTCATGAATATTGTCACAATAAGGGGAAGTTAAATAAAAGAAAGGAAAGAAGATAAATGTTCTGATCAAGGTAACATATGTTGAAATATTCATTTCAAAATTTGCATCATAAACCTAAAATGGTTCAGAAGATTTTTGGAATTTATATTTAAGTAACTGATAATGCAAACTTTCCTTATATATAAGTTAAACTTATAAAAATAATTCCATTACTGATAAAAAGATATTCTAAATTGATAGAGGCCAAGCAATCAAACTTTGAGAGCAATATGTATTTTGCTTCCCTAAATTCTCAGATCAGAAATATTCTTATAAACGTGATGAAATTTAATGGAAGAAGTCTAATGTACTATTATGAAGGATTTAAACATTTTTCGAATATTATTTTTCATTTACAATTTAAACATCACAATACTGTCATCAACTGAAAGCCTTCAATTACCTTATAGTTTGCCTGATTATAGTTTGGATTTGTAAATATTCAGTTGTCATGATATGGCATAAAATGTTACTAATACAATGTTTACAAATACTGGCTGTATACAAAAAATTTATTTGTTGATATCTGTCATTTCAAAACCTGTTGGAAGTTATTCAGTAGTTGAGGCCAGTGTTCATAGCAGTCATCTCATCCCCCCATTCAAGTTCAGGTTTCGGTCGGCAACAAGAACAAACTCTGCTATTATAGCAACATGTTTTTTGTACTAAATATAATACATGTTTTTGATCAAAAACACAAACATAAACACTTAGCGGTCCTTGTAGAGCATTTACAATGATATAAGTGTTAATTAAGCTATCGTATTTGGTGAATGAAGCCAAGAAAAAAAGCCAGTTCAGAGTCATAATAAATAGCATCAATAAGAACATGCGGAAGCTGAAATAAAATGCAAAAATTCACCTTTTCTGAGATTATAAATACAATATAATAACAATATTGAATTGAAATATTAAAAAAATCTCTGTAACATATTATAATTCTGTAGTCTTGAAAAAAGTCTAAAAATTAAACAATTTATAGTAGCATTTTATGGAAGATTAAATTTCGATTATATTCAATATTAATTTCTTGCATTTTTTGGATTCTTTTTCTACTTTTTTCATCGTATTACATTTAAATATAACAGGAAATTGGAAAAGAATATTTTATTCTAATATAGGTATACTGTAAACTTCATAGGATATATTTTCAATTTTGGATATTTCTTCTCAAATATATTGAGATACTTTTGAATAGGAATTTGACAATTTGGAATTAATATCTTGAATATAACATTCGATCAAAATGTCACATTCAACAGATAATTGTGTGAAATCAGAGCCTTATATTGATATAATCTACATGTAGTCAATAGAAAATCATATTAAGAGAACTTCCAATAAATACATAACATGAGGAAATCTAATTCATTCATCAAATGGACTACTCACCTGTGCCTCAACTTATGATGAATTCTTCCATATGTATGCATCCTGTTAATAACTTTAAGGGTTGAAGCAAAAAAGTAAACATCCATCAGTACCACAAATGCAATAGGTACAAAAAATATTATGAGTCCTAAGGATCCTGAAAAAATTATTAATGAATATAAATATTACTTCATAAAGAAGCAAAATTTTTTCTCTTACCAATTTCTTCTCTTTCGCCAAGTAGTTCAACAGATCCATTCAGTTTAGGATAATCCATTGTAAAATGAGCGAATATAGCCAAAACCCCAAGAATTAATGTGCATGACCAGGAATACATTGAATAATAGCAATATTTCTTCCTATCAGTAATTCTTAAGAATACATTTCGAGACCTAAAATTAATAATAAAATGATGAGAAGTTGTATTTATATTTTCTCTACAATACTTACTTGAAAGTTTTCCAAATATAAAAAGCCAAACTATTCAACCAAAAAAAAGACCCTAGCAAAAATATATAACAAATTGTTTCTAAAAAAAATTTTATGAATTAAAACTATAAATTATTGGTTAAGTATTTATTATACCTGTTATTAGAAGACTTATATGACTTGTGAATATAGTAAGCATCCTGAATAAATCTCCAATCTGGTTCAAAATGAGGCATATACATAAAGTAGTGGTAATATTTCCCACCAAATCTCGTAAATTTGGCATAACAAAATAAATAATAGCTATTGACAAGAAACATACTATATTAATACCATGTGTCACAGGATTCACGATATTATGCATAACAAATTCTGTCCTTGTCCAACTATTCTCATGTGCTGGAACACAAACTTTAGCAAATTCATTAACTTGGTCACCTTCTATTCTCTGAAAACAAATATTGAGTTTTTCAGAAACTTAAAACCGTAACATTAAGTTAATTGTATCATATACCTATTTAAAAATGTTTGAATGTGGGAAGTTGTATCAAACTCTTAATAATAATAGCATAGTTAGTAGTCTAAAATAAATGTCAAGTGTATTGAACAATTTTTGGGGAATTTAGCAGAGTTAATTACATTTAACAATGTTCCACTACTGTTGTACCAGAATTTAATTGCCATTTTCTATTGCATCATATACTAAATAGCAAAATCCCACAATAATGAATCAAAAAAGAGGGAAACAATTACTTCAGTATTAGTATCAACTATGCATATAAATGGATCATAAAGCATATAACTATAACACATAGCTCAAAAATTTCCATTCCAAAGGGAGCTTACAAAGACATTACAACATTGCAAATAAAATAAAATAAAATAATAGCGCATAAGAAATCTTTACAATAAATAATAAATTAAGTTTCAAGAAACAAAGACATCTATACTCAATGTAAAAATACTAATTTAATAAACCATACCTTATCCATACAATATTGACCTTGTGGAAAATCATGGAATAGATAATCATTTCCTCCTATAACTTCTACTCCTATATCGTCCTCATTCAGAATAGGATGTGAATAAATATGCCTTAGAACACCATTTGGAAGAAGTTGCAACTTTTCTGTAGAATTTGCATTGAAATAAATCGGCCATACCTGCCTGGACCCACAATCAGGAGTTCCCGTTATAAAACTGAAACACAAATTGATTAGATAATAATTCCCAGATTTAATCATACTAACCTGTAAGACACCTTGATGTTTGGTTCACCGCTGACTGAGGTAAACAAAGGCTGCCAAAGTGATTCATTAGTGCGATTAACATGTTCACAAGATTTCCCTACATACAATTCATATCCTTCACAACATTTATTTACAAGAATAGAGTCTCCACCTTCCTTAAAGAAAGATTGTTTTTCGTTTTCTCTAGGCAGCGAACCAAATATAATGTGAATTTGCAAAAATAGAATGAGTAATTTTATATAAATTTTGTTTTTATCGTCTCGTACTTTCATTTTGAATTAAGTTTGGTGAGATTCTGTATAAGCTTAAAATAATATGAAATACTAATGTACTTATCACTATTTTGTATTGATATTTTACGTAATTCAGTATTTGAATTAAAATAAGATTTCCTTTAATAAATTCCCAACTTATAAAACATAAATATTAATGTACAAAACAATGAAAATATTTGGAGGTTATTTGTCAAAATATGGGTTGGCAGAATGTCTTTTGCATATTTTAGGAAGGTGTTGCAAACTGTACGAAATCGTTGATGAGTAACGAATATTTAGTCCCAATTAAAGTAACGATTGATTTTCCCAATTGTTGTCGTTACTTTTGCTGTCGTTACTAATGCTCGCTTTTTTCCTAAAGTCAATAATTGCAAATTGTAAAAATATTTGAATTTTTAATGGAATGTTACTTTAGGTTTTACATTGCTAGAGAGAACTCATTTCAATACTGCAAATAAAACGGGTCAAATTTTTTGCAATAAAACAGTTTTTTTTGCAATAATAACATTCCTATGAGAATAAGACAAATCAAAGTCATTGTGAAGAAATTCAAAATATTTGCATTTTGATATCCTTTTTGATATGCTAAGCTGAAAGTACCTTATTTCTACTTTTATGTGTATATGTAGTGCTTTCAATCATTTGAGATATAGAAAATTCATTGGAAATAATATAAATAAAAATAAATAATATAAATGTTTACGTGCTTTTGGAATCTATCTCAAATAAATGTTAAATTGGTAGCTGTTAACTTCAGTCAGTAAAGCTTTTTATTCTCGTTTTTTAACCAGTATTGACCCCTTCAATAACATTGCACATTTAAGAAATACGTGGGATGAAACTCATGTGTTTATTTGAGTATCCATTCAACATAATGTTCCTGCTTATTATATGACAGCTAATCTGCATAGCGTTACCGATAAATGTTACCGATATAATTATCAAATATAATCAAAATAATGTGCAAAATGTTTATGTCTATATTCATTTTCTGTAAGAAAGTGAATATAGAACAGCGTATTCTCAACAAAACATAATATCCTATGTCGGGGAATATTCTGTAATACTACTATTTTGCTGCTTCTGCTATTTGCAGAAATACGGCGAACTACAAATGTGTGCGCATATAACGTCCTGTAACTTCCCATTGTTTCACATTCAGCGAACGCTTCCTACACTTTTTTTGCTCGTTATGTTTGTTTGCAGCAATTTGGAGCAAAATAGCGAAGTAGATTCAAATGTTATATCCGTTACAATTATATTTCAATGGAGGTTCGTAACTAGTTTCTCTAAGAAACTGTTTCGAGTTTCGATCGTTCACTAAAAACCGTTTGTTCGTTACGCAGACGGTTTCATGAAAACCAATTTATAAAAGAGTTTTTCTGAAAAAACACCCACCACTGTTTTGCCATCTTGGATCATATATGATCACAGAATTCAGTGATTTTTTTGTTATTCTGTTTCTGTGTATGTGACCCAACGTTCACTGATCAACTATTAATTAGTAATTAGAAAAATAGAAGCATTTTAAAATTATTCAATAGTAGCTAATGTTATTAATATGAATTATGCTTTATCTTGTATCCCCAAAAATAAGGGCATTTTATCAAAAAGTATAAATTTTCTAAACAATCTTAGTTACCATAAAGAATGTTTTTGTTCTTTAATTTTTTATAGTCACTTTTTCAAGAACTACAGATATGGTGTACAGAGCAATAGAAAAACTAATTATTCTACCCAATCAGATAATCAGAACAGCGAAAAATCTGAAAATCAATCTAATAATGATAAGTTACCACCTTTGATGAATTTTCCTAAAGTGATATGGCCATCACTGGGAAAGACTATAAAAAATTACATATTAACTACTTTTATAATCAAGCCTTACTTAGACAACGATTTTAATATGGCTGAAGTTGTTTTAGGATCCAAGAAGGCAGTTGATGCAAGTATTTACTTAATTGTTAATACAGAAGGATTGAAAGCATTTATTATAGGTTGTGTCTAACAAACTTTCATTAGGTGAAATTAAAACTTTAGATGGGTTGGTTGCAAGTGATATAATTCCTTCATTGCAAGCAAGATTGTCCATTATGTCCTTAGCTCAAAGAGAGCAACTCTCAATAAGTGAAAGGGACATTTATTTTTCATTTCCTTATCAGGTATGCCAATACAAAGTGGTTATTATTAATATGTTTCATAGCTACCTATTGCATGAATAGCATATATTTAATAAATATATTATATATTTATATAATTTCAGGTAATTGTTTCCAATATCCGCGACATCGATAACTATAAGGTTGGGTTAGGTTTAGTTTGATTTACTTTGAATTCCTGAATTCATTATTATAAATATATATAATTATATTATTAATACAGGAGTATTGCCTGTTGAAGTACTGGCTGTTCTTATTGCATGTTCTATATAATTTACTCTCGAAGAACATGAAACTATGCCTCTGAAAATTATAGCACATCTTAAAAAAATATTTTTTGAAAGGAGAAATACTTAGAATATTTGCGTCATTTCAGGAATTCAAAGTAAACCGAACTAAACCTAACCTAACCCAACCTTATAGTTATCGATGTCGCGGATTTCAGTATTCACAATTTAGTTGAAGCTATCAAGGTATACCGCTATCAAAGTTTATATGAATAATTTTTAATATATTATATGATAGGTTATTTTTTTATATATTTTCAATGATAATGTATGTAATATAATGTAATATATGTTCAATGAATATGACTAATTTGAATTTTATTGCAATTATGCATAAAATATATTAATCAATATTTAATCAATTAAAGATATATGCAAAGTGCAAAATTTGTATTAATGATGTATAGGCTTTAACTATAATATCTCTAACAAATATTATCAAAATCCATGTGTATTGATTTCAATAATATGTGCATTCCATTTTACAAACATAAGTTATACTGGCAGAAGGTTTAGTTTGAATTCTTGAAATAACGCGGATATTATAAATATTTACCAAATTTTTAATAGACTATAGACCATGTTAAGTGTTTAAAATATCATACAATTTATTTAGACAAAGTTCTCTACTGAGCCTATATAAAAATTAATCAGGTATGTCCTTAAGTACTTCATTTATAAATTTTCATCTTCGTTTCAGGTTGGGATTATTTTTGATGATGATGATAATAGTGAGCAAAAACGCTTTGTCGAAATTACTATGGTACATCATTCCTTGAAGGGCTTATCAGCAATGAGAGCACGTGGAGAAGAAATACCTATGAATATTGGTTTAATACCTGAATACCGAGATAAAATTAGTATTGCAAACTACAGATTTATTAAGGAATTCAAGAAAGGAGTTGAAAGTGACTGGACTATCAACTTGATGAATCATTTTAGACCATCTGATGAAATGGACGAATGAGTTTAATAAAGTGTTCATATTTTCAGTGAATAAAGTTACTATACTAGCAATTTTAAAACTGATAAAGTATCACATGAGCTCTCAATCGAAGATAAACTCTGGTGCATGGAAGAGTGAAATCTTGTGACAGTTAGTATTATAATCTCAGTATTGACAAACTATGAAGTATTTGTGAATATGGAAATTAGTTATCGAATTGCTGCTACGGTGTGAACTAGAGCAATAAGGCAAGGTACTATTTTTACACATCTACAGAGAAAGCTTTGAGGTGTTTGAATGAATGAATGGTATACAAAACTTCTAAGTATGCACTGATCTTGTCACTAGAGTGCGCTCTGCCATGCTCAAGAGAGTTTATCTCATTTTTCTTTACATTGACCTTGGGTGATTAGGTCATCAATGGATGTTAACCTCATTTTAAAGAGATAGGGTGGGTACCCTAGGTCACCTGTGTAACTTAGGTATGTTTGGAAAACCATTGAAGCTTGATTATTTAGATGTATACCAATGAATATATCAATTATAGAATGAATTAACGGTATAGAATTTCCTATAACTTCGGTATTTTTCAGAATGCACTGAGTATTCACTCTCGAATGTGAATACTAAGTGATAGGTTTTCACTGACAACATTTGTGTAGACAGCTCTATGAGAGTTTCATTTGAAATATTGCGACTAAAAACCTCAGTATTGACTAAATATGAATGATTCGTGAATATAGAAACTAGTTATCGAATTTCCCGCTAGGGAGTCAACCGAAGTGATAAGGTATGAGACCATTCCTTCAAATCTACTGAGAAAGCTCGTGAGGTGTTTGAATTAATCATCTACAAAGCCCCTAAGTAAGGACTAATCTTGTCACGAGAAGGTGCCCTGTCGTGCTCGAGAGAGTATATCGTTTCTTGAATAGAGACAGTTCACGTGATTAGTTTGCCAATGGATGTTTGCCTCATTTTGAAGAGATAGGCCTAATTACCTACGTTTGGAAAACTTGAAACTTGATTGTTTGATTCTCTGAAGATTTACATAATATGATGAAACAATTGTATGGCGTGTCCAACAAGTTCCATGTTTTTCGGAACAAACATAATATTCACTCTCGAAAGTGATAGGTTTTGTTTTCGTTTACAACATTTGTGTAGACAGCTCACGATAGTTTTATGTTAAATATTTCGATTGAAAATCTCAGTACTTAGTATCATCCATAGTAGTTTATAGAATGCAAATATTCAATATTATTGATAATGTTGCAATTCGTAACGAAACGTCAACTAAATTAAAGGATTTTCAAAAATATCTTTGAAACTAAACATATTAAACACGCAAAAAGCAATTCAACAGCCCATATTTAACAATGTTAAAACATTTAAAAAATGTTGCAGATTAATATCAATAATTTAATAATGTTTTATAATAAATATTGTCACTAAATATCCTAGCATCAGAAATAAATAGAAAGCTCCATTGCCTACTTTTTTTTAACTGCATTGTAGGTAGACTTGAATTCATAAAATTAAGAAACCTAGAACCGAAGCCATTGCTCATTAATTTCAATAAACTTCAACTAATAAAACTAAATTTCTACCAAAATGTTTTAAACCGAATAGCTGAGTTTATTGTACCTAATGCAAACAAAGTGGCTATGTGTTCCTTGCAAAACGAGTGTGAAGGTTGGTTTCAATTATACGAATTCTGCACGACCCTAGCCACTTTAGACAACTTTTTTTATACAGTTATGAATTCATTTCAAAGGATTAGATAGTTGACATTTTCATTTCATTTGAATTAAATCAAAATCCCTCCCAAATGGCTGTGAAAAGAACAGGAACCTTTATATACCTATGTTCAAAACTAATGAAAAATGTAACGAATATTGCATAATAAAAAAAAGGATAACGATTGTTATGAGCAGATAAAAGAACCGAATTTGATAATAACCGCAAAATCCTAGATAAGACAATGAAATCCACTAAACGTAGGTATTACGAAAATAAATAAATGAAAACGGGGGCTTATTATACAAGACCCAATCATTTGCAAACTGGTTCAATTTGTAAATTTTGCAAATAAGAGAGGAACTTGGTTCCACATAAAACTCGACTAATAAAACTATTTCATTGAACAATTGTTTCTTTCTCGAACTATTAACAGAAAATGAAGTAGGAAGGACAGTAGACAAACTTAAAACAGAATAAGTCTTGGAGAACATGGCATTCAAGTAAAACAATCCCAGAAAATAAGACATTTGATAAATTAAATGTTTGAATAAGGGCAGGTTCCAAAATTATTCAAAAAGTCAATTGTTGTTCACATATATATATATATATATATATATATATATATATATATATATATATATATATATATATATATATATATATATATATATATATATATATATATATATAATTATCGGCCAATTTCCTTGATATCGTCAGTCACAAGCATTTTTGAGAAATTGTTTAATTCTAGAGAACATTTAATTGTTATTGCCGCGTCAATTTGAATTCCAGATGGATGTACAGCTGATGCCATTATGAAGATAACTTTCAAAAATAAACAACGAAATGGATAACGGAAAACCTGCACTGTGTGTGTTGATTGACAAGGCTAAAGCCTTTGATTCAGTAAACCAGTCTTCTAGAGGAAATTTTTGGAGGGGGCATTGAAGTTGTTTCACACTTATTTGCAGGAAAGAGAACAGATTGCGATAATAGGTTGAGAATTGAGTCAAGGAAAAAAATATTACAGTAGGAATACCACAGGGTACAGTGCTTGGTCATACATTGTTTTGTATTTTCATCAAAAACCTTCTAAATCTGGATTCCGCTGCGACGATAATCAGTTTTGCAGATGTTTCTCTGCTTTATTATGAGAAAACTAGTTTATTTATATAGTTTATATTTTTGGAACGAGATTAAGGAAAATGAAGTAGAATTTTTTTAAAATAATGTATTGGTTTAAATCCAGAAGTCTAACAGTTAATTTCAATACTTTCTTTATATATGATAATAGGCTGCCTAATTTTGAATATCTATCGATCGTGCAACGAATTGAAATACAAAAGAAAGACAAACTGAAATATTTGAGAGTGTAACTAGATTGTCATTTGCGATTGGATGAGCTTGTTAGTGATGTTACGAGAACCTTGCAAATACTGCTGTACAAATTCAAATATTGCAAAAGTCTTGGACCCCATCTACCTGTTATCTACTTTGCACTCGTATGGAGTATTGTATCCTTGCATGGGGTGCAGCAGCAAGTAAACACCGTAATAAGCTTGAAATTGTACAGAAACCAATACTGAAGACTATTTACAACCGGAATTTGCGGTATCCTTCAGATTTATTATTCAAGGAGAGAGGGATATTCGATGTTGGACAACTCTACATGTACACTTCGTTACTGTTTACTTTCCAACATAAGGAAAAAATTCGTTATATCGGACATACACATCTCACACGTGGAAAAGATACTTCAACTACTGTACTTCCTTATTTGAAAGAAACAGCAATCCAAAGGCATCTTTGTCATTTAAATATAAAATTCAACACTCATTGCTACGAAATCATAGACTTTACATGCGGAATAATAATTCAATAGGCGTTATTAAAAAAAATCGATGTTATTTCAGATAAATTTTAGATTTAGATAGTGTGATACTTTAGAAGAGCGTTTTTTTTTCGTGAACTGCGATTTTTTCGGTCTAGTTTTAATTAGGGTTTGATTTATTTGGTTTTCCTCAAAGTAGTCGACTTTGATATTATAATTATCAAAAGTCAACTTAAGTATTTAGATATTTGATTGAACTCGTTTGAGAGACAAGCTTACACGCAACCATTTTGAACATAGTGAGCTTTTCTCTCAACGAATACTGATATTAGAATAATAGGTACATATTATGCCTGTTATGAATGAGAGAACATTCTTTATGTATCCTACCGATTTTCACGAGATAGCTGACATACGCAATTTGAAACTGAAAAAGGGAGGTGTTGACAATATCGATGCTAAAACATTGAAAACAATATCAGATTCTATAATTTACCCCCTGGACATATAATCAATTTGTGCATAGAAGAATCCATATGGCCAGACTCCTTGAAAAACGCAGAAATTGTCCCTATATATAAAGCCAAAGACAAAAAATATCCAGAAAATTATCGTCCGATCTCTTTGATATCAAATTTAGCCAAAATATTCGAAAAAGTTATATACAAAAGATTATTTGATTTCACGGTCTCCTGCATATGATATTAGCAAAAAATCAATATGGCTTTATAAGGAATAAAGGTTCAAAAGACATTTAACTGAGACATTATTGAGTGCATTGGATAGAAGTAAACCTATTGCAGTAACTTTTCTGGATCTGGCAAAGGCCTTTGATACGTTCAATCACTCGACATCGTTGAACAAATTATATTGTTATGGAATAACAGACAGCAAAGAGTAAGAATAAACAATGATGTGAGCGGATATCTAGAAGTGAATACGGGAGTCCCTCAAGGGACCATTCTTGGACCACTGTTGTTTAAACTGTATATAAATGATATGATAAAAGAAAACATTATCTCATATGAAGATGATACGGCCATTGTTGTTGAAGATAGCAAATGGAGTGGGGTAGAAAGTAAAATGAATATCGAGCTAAAACATATATCAACATGGTTGGCATTCAACAAACTTTCCTTAAATATTGAAAAAACAGTATATATAACTTATGGCGTTTATCGGGACAGTGTTCCTCCTCACTTTGACCTGCGGATTGATAATGAGAAATTGAAAAGAGTCGAAAGCTGCAAATATTTAGGAGTTATTTTTGATTCTAACTTAAAATGGTCGGAACATGTGAGATTTTTGTATGAAAGAACTAAGTATCTTGTTTTCTTATTTTATAAACTGTCTGCGATAAGGAACGTCGAGACAATGAGGATGATTTATTATGCTTTTTTTAACGGTATTGTTACTTACGGGATAACGGCGTGGGGAGGCGCATATGGTAATGCCATTGGACTGTTGTTTAATTTGCAAAAAAGATTATTTAAAATAATGAATAGAAATACTTTTTTAAATGAAGAGAACCCTTTGTACATCAAACAAATATTTGCTCTGGAATCAATCTGTTATCATTATGAGCGCCTTAGGGCTGGTTTCGTGGCTTCAGAAAGTGTAACGAGAAATAAAAGCATAATACTGCCAAAAATTAACAAGGCTGTGAGAGATAAAGCTAGCTTGATAAATGCAATTAGGATATTTAATAGACTACCAAATAGCTTAAAGAATATGAAGGTTAAGAATAGGAAAATTAAACTAAAAGAATGGATAAAAAACAATGTATCTATAACGTGAAATGAATGTGTATTTGGGTATAGATTGCTGGGAGGGGGTTTTAGTTTGTGGATGTGGACTAATGGGGGGGGGGGGGTTGTTGGGGGGTTGTTGAGTTGTTTGTGGGTAATTTTAAGTTTAAGTCACCGTGCCCACCAACAGATAACTGCGTTTATCTCTGTGCGAATTTGCGTAGATATTTGTAACTTCTATGTAAATTTATGGTTTCAATAAATAAAATTAGTTTATTATGTAGCATCTTTGCTAAAAAATAAAGTTCTTATTATTGTTCTTAAATGAAATGTCAGAAAATAATAAAAATATTTATTAAGAAATACTTGGAATACAAAATGTACTTAGCTGCTTACAGTACGGGGTATAAGACTACACTAGTTCTTAAAGTAATCAGTCTGTTTTTTTTTTGACCAAGTCGCAAATATTTTTTGTATTTTACGTTCCATACTCCTCAAGGTAAAATCGTTCGTTTTGTTTTGCTGGGACAGAAAGCTGTTGGTCATTATAGCCGATGAATATCGATAAAGTTTCGTCGTTGTAAGTGATATGTCGCTGTATCCGATGTAATTATAGGCGGTAGTTTACTGAATTACTAGAGATTCGGGCGGGATCTTAAAATTTGGCTGTAATAACCGATCGGTCGTTGTAAACGATGTCGCTATAATCGGTTTCGACTATATATATATATATATATATATATACATATAACAATTCAACATATTTTTTAGTTTCAATAAGTTGTTCGAAAGCATTATTCTCATAATATTTATTGATATATTGAAGTATCTGCGATTATGTTAATTCGCAAATGTTAGGATATGGATGATTTTGTTAATATTTTGTTCGATTTTGCTTGATGCGAATAAACTTTTTATTATATCATGACTTTTACACGACCATAGAAAAACATATTTTTTCTCGTGATTTTATGTTACTTGCGGTTATAAATTGCTGGGCGCTAGTTTTCAACAGTTACAAAAAATTCAGTTCCTTCACATAATATATACACAAGCACTCAAGTTATATTAGGTTCAGTGAACACTTGTATTGAATGCTTAAGTTTTGTTTGTTGATTGTTAAAAATTTCAAGCAAGATATTGATGTAAGAAAAAGCCGGAAATGATGAATAGGATATACGCCAACAACTTAATTATGTAGTATTATAGATAATTAAGCGACTTATAATTTAAAACAAGATTGTCTGCTTCGCGAATGTTCTAAATAATTCAGATTTAAAAAACTGCACGGATTTGCTCAAAATATATATAGAAATAAATATATCTCTTGGCCCCGATTTTGTTACGGCCTTGGTTCTGGTACCAACAGCAATCTTCTGTTGAATTCGAACATTTTACATAGTAGTCTTTGAGATTACACGCGAGCGTTGACTGCGAAAACAGTGTTTGTGTTCCCAATTCAAAGTTGTTGGAGTATTTCGGACCAATAATAGATTCAATACTTAAATATAACTATACTGTAAACTCATTTTGACCACTGTTTGTTGAAGGTACGTTTTATACAAGTTTTTTTCCTTTTTATTAGTTAAAAATATTTTTTATTCATATTCTGTAAAAAAATTAAACATTTTTCCAATATTTCAAATCAGAGTAATTTTTTCTTGCTGGCGTGACATTTTTCTTTAAAGAATTTTCATAATGTTTTATAACGGATTACTTAACATAACATATTATATACATAGTAAATATTATTAACTGTGAAAAAATTAATTGAAATAGGCCTCAACCACTACTTACGATTACTTTAACAAATTTTTAAACATTCGTCTAATGAAAAAAGCACCATCATGAGAAGATACATGTGTATCATTATGAGAAAATAAATCATCATGAGAAGATAAATTGTATATGAAACAAAAATAACTCTCTGGAAACACAATATAAGTTTCATACGAAAAGTTAATTATTCATGAATAATATCTACCCGTCTTAGGAAAATTGTTATACACTGTGACTGTGCTTGAACAGTGGGTTGTGTAATTTCCTTAAACTATCACATTTATTTATGGTAGAAATAACATTTTCTATAGGATAAGTGCAGTCTTTCCATTGGCACTCTAGGCTGATTATAATAATAATATGAATATAATAATAAATATAAGTAATAAATAATAATAATATAAGTAGTAATAAATAAGTAATTCAAACTTCATTCTAATAAAATTCATTTATTTGGAATTGAAATTTTTATTTAATGTGTTGCACAAACTGTGAATATCCAGATAGACAAGCAACAGTAGAAAACTAACAAAAAACATGGTGTCATCACAGGAAATATAGGTGAATAATAAGGAGAGGATCTGTCTTCAGCACCTGTAAAAATATTTATTTAGAGTACCTACATACTCATAAACGTGTTAGTGAATTTGCATAACTTTCTTATTCATCAAGAGTCGAATTCTTTCGTGATGAATACAATTATAAGTTTATATCCATTGATACAAGAACTGTTTAACTTTGGAGGTCAATGTCTTCATTTAAATGAGTTTCAAAAATATTTAATTCCTTATATTTCAATTCAGTTCTAATTAGAAGGCTATTTACATAATGAACAGGTTTAATTTTTTTGAGTACTCAAAAATTTTCATTATATTCTGAAAAAATACAAAAAACGTGTCATTTTTAAAATAATGGATAGGTACTATGATCATGATAAAAGAAAACAGCTCCCAAAGTTTCAAGAAAAGTATCTGAACTAGTTATGTAGTAAAAAAGGTTAAATTTCCCAAAATCTAGTTTTATATCTCAATGTCCTTATAAGCTATTTTATTTGAATATTATTCTTAAGAGGTACATATTGTTTTGAATGAAATACGTTCATTTTCAATTAAATATTTTCTGTTTTTCAGTAGGAATATAGGTATTTGAATATATCAACAATTCGTCATGTAAAGTTGATTGAATGTTTGAAACATTGTTTAATAATTAAATAAAAATTAAAAACACTCTGCTTGGTTTCACAAAATTTATAATAATAACTTGACAATTGTTTCGGGGTGTTACGCCATTTTCAAAAGTTAAACTGCTAGTTTAATTTTCCAGTTTAACTTTTGAAAATGGGGTAACACCCTTAATTTTCAAGTTATTAATCGATTCGGCCGATACTTGATGAAAATCTAAATACATAATTTAAAAAAATGAGTAGTTTTTCGATTTTCACTATAATTAATTCAAAAAATGACAATATCGTTTCGCCAACACAGCGCCTTACAGTTATGTTGTTGTTGATGATAAACAGTTTATCATCAACATCTGATGAAGCCACTGTGTTGGCGAAACGATATTGTCATGTTTTGAATTAATTATAGTGAAAATCGAAAAACTACTTAGTTTTATTTGAATTTTCAAGTATTTATTTCTTATAAATTTTGTGAAACCAAGCAAAGTGTTTTTATTTAATAAATTCGTCATGTGTATATAATATAATGAATATATAATAAATATATTGTATGATATATAAATGATATAAGATGACATTAATGATAATAATCATAAAGAATTTAACAAATACATACTCAATATCTTCGTATAAATATAACTTCATATTTCTTGTTTCGAATTTATTGGGATTTATTTTGAAATTAATTAATGCATAAGTATATTATTCAAAATGTATATATCCCTGATTAAAAAACGTATATAATAATAAATTATTCTTGATGAAACATTGCGTAGAATATATTGAGAATGTTTATTTAATATTTCTTGAGAAATTATCTAAATACAACCTATACCTACTGCATTTCTACTACATTAAATAAAATAATATATCAATTGAAATTGGACTTATGAGTGTGTGGTGCCTTTCATTCCTATAATAAGTCTTAATTCAAAAATACACACTAATTTATATAGGTTTTCAACAAATTAATGTTTGACTTAAATTTTTTCATTGTTGTAGTGTAAATCTTAATTTTTGCGTCTTCTATGTAAATTCAGTACCACGACTATTACATTCATTACTGATTTTGAAATAAAACTAATATTCTTGCAATTTTGTAAATTTCAGTAAACATTTCGTAATTTTTATGTGTTGATATGAACAACATATTTTCAAAATATAAGATACATATATTAAATTTGCAATAGATACGTCAAAGCCGATTAAATGTTCTTGATCTTTCAATCTGGAAATAAATTTATCATTAAAAAGGCCATCAGTTTCTCTTGAACCCTGATGTTTATATTTTGATCCGATCTCTTATTTTAGTTGGTAATGAATGAAATTTACAAACCGCAAAATTCCTGGTAAACATAACTTTTTCTTTCTAATTAAGGACAAATTTGGCAAAATTAATTAAATGTCAACAATAATCATGATAAATCTCAATGGTTGAACGATATATCTAATTTTAAATATTTTAACATAAAATACTTACGCTGTGGAAACATTTGGAAATTATGTGCGGTTTCTTCTTCGTATTTTTTTGACCATTTTGTGAAACCAAGAAATTATTGATAGATGTTTTAACTACATCTTTACCTCTGATATTTTCAGTAATTTTCTTCAAATATGGTTTTGGGATTTCCTGGGATTGGGATTGGTTACACAAGGAAGGTCGCTACACTAAACTTGCACGTTTGGAATATATATTTTTTCAATTGTTGATCGATGTGATCTCATTGAAGAACTTTTTAGGTAACTAGATTTAAATTTAAAGTTTATGTACTTCAATCAATCAGCCAATTTTTGAATATAGATGTGGTTAATTGACCGACATTAGCCAAGCTAAAACAGAAAAAATATAAACCAAGAAATCATCGACTAATGGTCTTGAATAATATGGATCTCAAGGAATCTCAAGGATTTGTAATCCAGTAATTGCAAATATTTATAACAGATCGGTCAAACTCTTATGATAATGGACGATGATGATTTATTTTTGTACCACTGAACGTCACTATAATACTTTAAAAGTTACAGTTAAAGTTTACAGTTAAAACGTTGATCCCAAATGAACACTAAGGAAAAATCCCGTGTCGATTAATTTGAAGTCGTTTGAAATAAGTCAAATGCTTTTCATTTCGTACCATTGCTATATCGAAATCTGTGAAAACACTATTAATTATTATCTTTGTTCGCATTTTCAGTCCAAAAATCTATGGTGAATGATGTCTAATTATTTAAAATTTTAACTACGCTCATTGTCTTTCATTCTATCGCATTTTATACTTCAAGTCGTACAAAGAAAAATGTTTGAGATGTTATTTGTATACTAGTGAGAGCGCACTATGGTTCTCGGTCAACGTTGAGTCCAGAAGGTATAAGAAGATTCATCGCTTAGGCTTTCAGTGCATTTGGTGTGGACTTTTCGTTAAATTCTTCCTTTAACCCATTTGTTGATTACCGATGAATTTGCGCCGGAAACTTGTTTTTTTCCGAATTTGTTTCGATTTTTATGTAATCGAGCTATATAAATTTAAGTGGTCGAGTTATATAGAATTTGACGATTAGATATTCTATATTTTTATAAGACCCAGAAATCGATACTTTGAGTAAATATAACATTGGAAGTTACTTACACCTTTCAAAATATTTTACAAATGAACACCCAAAAAATCTGTATTCTACGTAAATGTTACACCTGTTAATCTAGACCGTTTCGAAGTTTTTTATTTTCTACATTGAAAATAGTACTTGGTAGCAAGAAGTGAATGTAATCGCTTAAACAACTGCGTTAAGCATCAAAGAGAAAATAAACTTTGCACTTTCGTCTTCACTGTGTCCTCGAAAAGTATTTGCTAATCGTAAAGTTACTAAATAAGATTTATGTATTCTCAATTTAATAGAATCCCATAATTTTTTTTTCAAGCACTAAATCGAAGTGACCTCAATTGTTATATGTGAAATTTTTTACGATTGAATTTCGATTATTGCAGATTTATTTCATTAAATCTGATAGGGAAGTACCTATCGAAAAAAAATCGTATGAATAAAAAATACCTACTGATATTTGAAAAAAAAAAGAAATGTAGAATGAAATTTATGAACCAATGAATGAATTTATGAAGTAAACATCGATTTATAAATTTTTTGCTCTATCCGATTGATTTATTGAATTTGAATATTCGATTAATACTAAAAATATAATTTCATAAGTTGTGTGGTTCTTTAACTAACACTTTGAATCGGATGTTGGTTTATATATTTATATAAAGTTTTTTTATTCAGTGGAGCTATAGTTTAACGCCGGTTCCGAACGGCCATTGGGCTTGTAATCAATGTATATTACCCACCATATATCATTATTTAAACTACTTAAATCATAGACAAACACAAACACCCATGCTTCCAGCGGGACTCGAACCCGAGTTCTACCGCACCATAATCGGGTGTTCTCCCGACTAAGCCACGGAGACCGACTATATAAAATTACTAAAGTATGAACATTAAACGGGTAACACTCTTATTGCTAGTGACAAACGATATAATTTTAAAGAAATCCCAGTGACGTCCGAAGCGTAATTTTATATCATTGAATAAACATCTGACTCAAAGTGTTAATTAATGAATCACACAACCTGTGAAATTATCTTTTTGATATATATATATATATATATATATATATATATATATATATATATATATATATATATATATATATATATATATATATATATATATATATATATATATATATATATATATATATATATATATATATATATATATATATATATAAATGAAGTGAAAATTGTCAGCATATTCCGCAGATTGGTAGCAGCCGTTGACACGTGTTTCGAGTTTATTGGCTCTTCTCAGAACGGCGTAGCCAAGTTCAAGTTGTACGAACTTGGAGATGGAAACAAAAAAAAAGAAATACAGACAATCTCTGAAGGAAGTCGCCACATTTCAGGCTACCGCGTTTGTTCTCTCCGGATTGGGAGATTTTGAAAACGACTTCGCCCGTGAGGTGACTATTTATCCTTCAAGGATACTCTAAGCCGAGACTTTGAACAATATATAAATAATGTTTGATGTGGAAGAAAATTTAAATGAAAGTGAAAATCCTTTTCTCTTTTCGAAAATGAAAATTTCCAAATCTCCCAATCCGGAGGGAACAAACGCGGTTGCCTGAAATATGATATTTGATATTGTTTTCCAAATTTCTTCAAACCTTGGCATACTAACAATCATCATGGTTTTATTTCATTAAGTATATTTTTATATAAAGATAAGAAATCATCTTTCTTTTTTTTTGCATTTACAAACTAATTGTGGTATAAATTTGAATGTTTTTGGTTCAATTGAAACAAAATGATATTAGTTCATTTCCAAAATTACGGGATTACGAAATTAAAAAAACTTTAAAAGTTTTAGCGAGCATATGACATATATACCAGTTTGATAAAGGTTAAAATAATAACCGAAACGTAATTTTGGAAATGAACTAATATCATTTTGTTTCAATTGAACCAAAAAAGATTCAAATTTATACTATATATATATATATATATATATATATATATATATATATATATATATATATATATATATATATATATATATATATATATATATATATATATATATATACGAGTACAAGAATATCAAGGCTGTGGTATGTAGGTGAATATTTCATTTCCTTAAAATATTTTGCTGCCAGTTTATGACTTCTTCGGGAGAATAAGGTCCAAAAAATAACAAAACATTGAAACATATTCACAAATATATCACACGATCTCAGGATACTTTTGTACCACCTTTAAAATGTATTATTTTTGCCGTCAGCGCATATTTTTCTCTAGCCCTGGCCTAGAATAATGTCCTACTTCATTTGAAGTGTCTTACTACATATCTCATTTGCAAGTATGCACAAAATTGTTTATGTTATTATTTATATGAATCTAAACTGATTGCTCCAACAGAAATCCTAAAAAACGAAATAGAATTTAATAATAACATAAAATGAAATGATGACAAGATAAATTACTTGTTGTGATTATCCTTATTTTTATAACATAAATTGTAATGAACTATAAATTCAAATAGCAGATCTCACGAATAATGAGATGTACATTAGGGTGGGTCGAAAAACTTTTTTTCCGAATTTTGATTTGTAATAGCGGGAAAAACATGACCTGGGTAGAGACATAAAAACATATATATTTATTTTTTATTAATATTAACATTAATTACCCGCGCATGACGTTTGAAAATCCGAAAAAAATGTTAAAATTTGATTTATTTTATCAGAGTTTATTGTATAAACTACAAGGCGTAAAATAATAAAGCATTTTTATAAACAGAGATACACGTAATACAAGTAATAATCAAACCAAAATATTAGAATAATCGTGCCTATAGTGCGGGGGGAGGAGTGGGAAAAAAGGGCGTAACCTGTCGATCACGCGTCATTGTCTCAGTACGCCTAATTAGTTCCGGGAGAAAGGTCGCACGCATTTATCTATTTTATTCGCTATTTTAATAAGATTTTGTTAGTTTTGTGACGTTGTGCATCATGGAGATTTCAAATAATACCCGAAAATCCACAAGTTGTCCCATTTTTGGAGCTCCGGAAGAAATTAACGAAAATCAATTATCCACTTACAAACAAGTTATGAAATATTACAATTTAGTAAGACATCAGCTTAAATTTGAGAACAATTCAAAAAAAGAGCCATCCATTAATGAGATATCTGAAAAAGTGTCATCTAAAGTTGAATATTTGTGGAGCAAAGCGTCTATTCCTACTGTATCTCATAATCGTGTGATACAATTGATTAAAAGTTACCACGCGAAGTGTAAAAATTTATTGAAATCTTTGAAGCGTTTGTCAGAAGAAAAGATTCAAGATTTTCATAGAAATTCCGAAAGAGTGTTTGATTTAAGTACATGTAAGTGTAAAGATTTAGAGTTATGCAAATATTCCAAAGACCAAAAGATTCCTTAGGAAGAACGAGTTTTTTCAATAGATCAGAGAACAGAGAGAAAAATGATTATAGGAACTGATGATTTATTGACAAGTAGAAGGAAAAGAAAACTGAGTGATAGAAACATTAAGCTTAAATCTTATTACGATTCTAGCGTTTGTGAACCGGGCCCTTCTCATGAAAATTCAAATACCTCAATAACGTCTGAAAGTAGCGATGAAGAACAAACTTTGCCCTCAAGTTCATCAAAACTAGCATCAAAAAAACGTAAAATAGCATGTCTCAAGAATTTGTCAACTATCTGTGACCGATACGGGATATCCGACAGAGCAGCTGCTGCTGTCGCTTCTGCTGTCTTGCAAGATGTGAAAATCAACAACGAAGTAATCCATAAGTCGAAATTGCGACGAGCGAGACAAAAATTACGGAAAGAAACCTTATCTCATGGCCAACTAGATATTTTTCCTGCCTTATTTTTTGATGCACGAAAAGACAAGACCCTGAGAATTGTTATGAAAGGGGGAAAAACACCGCTCAACATCCGTGGAAGAACATATTTCAATAATTAAAGAAACCGGGATCAGTTTATGTCGGATATGCCGTCCCAAGCCATGGAACTGCAAAAGGGCTGGAGTCTGCTATCTTTCAAACAGTAACAGGTCAACTGAATATGTCTCTAGAGGATACTCTTGCCATAGGTTGTGATGGGACGGTAACCAATACGGGCAAATACGGCGGAGTCATACGGCTCTTAGAAAAGCGATTACACCGACCACTTCAATGGATCATATGCCTTTTGCACTTGAATGAACTGCCTTAAGACATTTATTTGTAAAACTTGATGGCACCACAACAGGACCCAATATTTATTCGGGTGCTATCGGAAGGTTATTAGATGATTGTGATGATGAAGTCCTTTTTCTGCGGCTACCATGTCATACTCAAGCTGTGGAGCGGGCTGTAAAAACAGTAACAGAGGCATCAATGTAGCTATGCCACAAAACAGCAAGAGAAGCTTTAATTAAGAATAAAATTATTTCACGAACGCTTATGCCTAAGTTCGAAAGTAAAAAAGATTTTCACGTGATTTGAAGATATTTTATTTTTATTTTGTCTTATTATTTGTTTATTTTTCTTTCTCAATAAAAAAAAATAGTCCAAAAGCACTTTATTTCATTAGTTTACGTAGTTGTTTTTCCTATGAACCACGAGAAATGGATTTTCAAATAATTCTCAAAAAAAAACAAAAAATCAGTTTTTCAAACTCAATGCGCGGGTAGAAGGGGTTGAACTAAAAATTTTTTTTTTCGTTATTTTTTCATAAAAGCATGTGGGTCACGTTTTTTTTACTATTACAAAACATATTAGACAATTTTATTTTTTTCCATACAAAACCGACCCACCCTAATGTACATTGAAACTGAGACATTGAAAATCTATCATGCTAAACATACGAGTTATATCCATTAACTCGTTAAACAAATTCAATAATTTGTTTAACGACATATTGCGATTGTTTGCGTAGCTAAAGACAGTGATTGGCAAAAGTGTCGCATGTTTTTGATATTAGTTTGTCGCGTTGTACATAAATAAATTATAATAATCTTCATTTGTATGCTTTAAGCGCCGTGGCTTTGTTATATTGACATATAAGGTCATTTTTTTGTTTGATTGCTACCCAGATGTGAGCACACAAAATTGAAATTAATGATGAAGTTACCGTATGTGAACGCATTGTTCGGCAATATTCCAAAAGTTCAAAATTTTAGAGATACAAAACCTACTAACGCTTTATCCATATTTTTATTGCTGAATTTATGACGTTGAACATGTATAACGTTGCATTCATACAATACTTGAAAAATAAAGGAAAAATTACTTCCAATAACTTTTTCAACCTATTTTTATGTTTTTTTGCACACCTTGTATAAATAATTAACAAAAGATCTAGAAATTCTCATGAAATGACTGAATATTAGTTTTCAGATGAAAACATTGCATTCAAATTAGGAAATGCATCCTTCATAGGAGAATTTGATATATATATATATATATATATATATATATATATATATATATATATATATATATATATATATATATATATATATATATATATATTTCATCATTATCATCATCTTCAGCCTCTGGCCGTTCACTGCAGAACGAAGGCCTCCCCCTTTCTTTGCCAAGATTCCCTATCGGCAGTCTCTCTCTTCCAGGCAACGCCCAGCCAATCCAGAAGCTCCTTATCCATCGATCGCGAGGGCGCTTTCTTGGTCTTACCCTGTCTCTTTGCTCCAAATTTCCAACCACAGCTAACCAATGCTCATCTCTTGTTCGGGCTAGATAGCCTGCCCATTTCCACTTTGACCTTTTTACACACTCTACGACATCCCTCACCTTTGTTTGACCTCTTATCCAGCTGCAGCGCATTCTATCTCGTATGGTTAGGCCCATCATGTATCTTTCTATACTCCGCTGGGTTGTTCGAAGCTTCTCGATGTGAGCAGATTTCAGGGTCCAAGTTTCGCTGGTGTAGGTCATCGCTGGTAATACGCAGTGGTCAAACACTTTGCTCTTCAAGCTCTTTAAGGATAGTGATTTGAAGATGTGTTTCAGTCGGCCAACTGTACTCCAAGCTGTTCTGGTTCTTTGCATGATCTGCGGTGTAATATCCCCGTCTCTCGTGACAATCTGTCCCAGATAGGTGTAAGACGCTGCTATTTTAATGGGGATCCGTCCACCTCCATTCGCGCTCTGGTTGCAGAAAGGGTTCAGCATCATCTTTGTTTTTGCGGTGTTTATTTCCAGACCTATTTCCTTGCTCGCGATGTCCAGTTCATTGATGCGCTCTTGAAGATTGGTAGCATCGTGGGAGAACATGACTATATCGCCAGCGAACTTCAAGTGGCTAAGGTAGCGGCCATTTATCTTGATTCCTTTCTCGCTCCAGTCCAGCTTCTGAAACATACACTCCAAAGCAGCTGATAACAGCTTTGGGAAAAACGGGTCTCCCTGTCTAATGCCATTATTGGAAATTTTTCTGAGTATTCGTGTATTTTGATCAGCTCAATATATCAAAATGGTGTTCTTTTGGCTGATATGAGTCCAGTTGTCCCGATAAGCGGTTAGTAATTATCTTCATTAAGATCTTATATGCTGTGGGAAGTAAACTTATCGGTCTGTAGTTCCTCAGGTCCTCCGCATCCCGTTGCTTATAGAGCAGAACCATGGACGCGTTGTTCCACGAGGAGGGAGTGTTTCTCTTCTTCAAAACAGTCACTGGAAGAGCCTTGATAGAATGCGGTGAAGTACTGTGCCCCCTTATTTGATAACGTCCACTGTGAGATCGTCCTCACCTGAAGAGGTGTCGTCTTTCAAGGATTCAATTGCAGTTCTCGTTTCTGATGCCAGAACTTCCGGTGGCTCTTTATCCGATATTATCTCAACATGATTACGGTTATCGCTATAGAGTTGTTTGTAAAACTCATTGGCGAATTTTTGAATTTCGGATTTCTTCGTAATCCTGTCTCCAATCAATCAATTAAGAATCGATGACTTTCGAAACACACAAGTCCTAGATCCGAATGAGGGGAACAAGACTTTGTGAAATTCAATTGAGCTCCCTCTATACGAGAAAAGACGAATAAAATCTCCCTAGCGTTCTAGATTCATACTCAAGGCAACATTAGTGCGAGTACGTGAGGATTAATGGACATTTCATTCGAACACCACATTTTATTTGAAATATTTCGATATTTTGATTAAGAGTCTCAGTATTTACTATATATATATATATATATATATATATATATATATATATATATATATATATATATATATATATATATATATATATATATATATATATATATATATATATATATATATATATATATATATATATATATATATATATATATATATATATATATATATATATATCTTGAAATTGATTTGTTGCCTGTTTAAGATATTTCATTCTGAAAGTTTTTAGCAATAACAGGCTCTTTTTGATATGAAAAAGGTCATTTTTGTTAACGTTTCGTTGTTATATTACAACTTAGTCAAAACTAATGAATAATTGAATTTATGAGTTACTATAGATATCAAATGTCAAACTTATTTTTAGAAAAATCAAATTAGTTTTTTTGTATCTTCACTCATTGATTTTCATTATTAGAGGAATATTTCTGGCTTAGCATTCGCTTCAGAAATTTTAGTCGTCTTCACCATGAGGAAACCTCTGAAAAACTCATGATAAGCCAGGTGATTCTAATGAGTGTGATTTATATTTACATATATATATATATATATATATATATATATATATATATATATATATATATATATATATATATATATATATATATATATAATTACATATAGTTTTTTATACTTATCCAGAATATGTATATTGTTGGTTTCTGTGTGTGAAACTGAAGGTAGATCTGGAAAAAATGAGTTTTCAGATGTAATGTTTGGTGATTATTGTGTGTTTATTTTATGAGTTATATATAATTATCTATATATGTAAATATGAATCACACTTATTAGAATCACCTGGCTTACTATGAGTTTTTCAGAGGTTTCCTCATGGTGAAGAAGACTAAAACTTCCGAAGCGAATGCTAAGCCAGAAATATTCCTCTGATAATGAAAATCAATGAGTGAAGATACAAAAAAAATAATTTGATTTTTCTAAAAAATGAGTTTGACATTTGATATCTATAGTAACTCATAAATTCAATTATTCATTAGTTTTGACAAAGTTGTAATATAACAACGAAACAGCAAAAATAAACTTTTTCATATCAAAAAAAGCCTGTTATTGCTAAAAATTTTCAAAATAATATATATATATATATATATATATATATATATATATATATATATATATATATATATATATATATATATATATATATATATATATATATATATATATATATATATATATATATATATATATATATATATATATATATGAACATTAGGATAAAGTCAAGGGTTTTCAATCCTAGTGTTTTACGAAGGCCCGATTGCTCTCAGAAAAGATTCCTGATTAATTTCAAAAGCAGCAGATTCAAATTTTACATTTAAAGTTTAATACATCGAACATACATATATAAAAAGTTGTCAAAAATATAAAAAATCATTGAAAAAGGTAATATTGATAGTTAAAAACAGTAGCCGCTTACTCAAAAAATCGCATTCAGTGGTTATTTATTGCTCCTAATTATACGTAATGACCCTTCTTTCACTTTTATAAGACACTTAATGTGATTGAATAAAATTTTGCGATTACCAGTTTATGGTCAGGTTTATGACTTTAATAATCAATATATAATCCTTTAATTCAAGGTTCTACAAATGTCGGATAGATTCAATAGAATCAGAATATAAACTGTTTATATTTGCCTTGAGCTGGATTAGAGTAGATATATAGTGATTTTCCCAGTTTGTTTTTCTTCTATTGATATTCTCCTTATTATGTTACTAGGAATTATCAAATAATTTACCATTGTTAATATTTCTTTTGTATATTAAATGCTTTGTTCAAATGTATATATGAAAATTTTTTTAGTTACTATTTCTGTTTCTTTCGTATTTCAAATTTTTAATTGAACAAAATGAATTTAAATAGGTTTCATTTCTATCCGTAAAATATATCATTCAGTTTCTGATATTGTTTCTTCGAATAGGGGCTCTGAATTATTTTAATATTCATTATGTCTTTTATCTTTTATCTTTTATCAGAAAAAAAAGCAGAACCAAAAGTTGAAAGAATGATCGTGTCAGATTTTTTCGATTTCACTGATTTCTATTTAGCAGCGTGTGAACTTTCGTCCCGTCGAATATCATTCTTTCATTGTTGAAAGGAACGATGACTCGAAAAACTGAAATTTCCATTCACGCAAATTCCAAGAATACATCTCGGGGCATTCCTCCACGTATTTGATCGGGATTTACTATACATATTCATATAAAGGATATTATATATATATATATATGACATTCCAAGCTATCAGGATAAACGAATTAATGCATATACAAAAATTCACTCAAGTCGATCCAGCCGTTGAGTTGCAGTATATTAATAATAAATTGAAATTGAAATACTATTAACTCTACGTAAGTTTCAGGTGGCTAGTCCCTTATGATGAATAAAATCTAAATTTCTGATTTAATTTTTGAATTAACGTAAAATCAATATGACTTATTTCTAATTGTAAATTCCTGATTTCAATTTATTTCAAAATTAAATCAGAACTTCCTCAATTTCTGAAATAATTTTGAAATGTCAGAAGGCATAATTTCTACTTGAAGTCAGAAATTTCCAAATAGAAATGATGCATTTTGATATTTCGTCCATTTCAAAATTGATTTAGAAATTAAGTTATCACTCTTAATAATGGGATAACCGCCCAGAACATACTATGTTATATAATATATTATATCGTTAGGTAGCTCTTTGCACATTTGATTGCCTGCCACGACCTGTCAGGTCGTCTTCTCCTCGGCATTGTAAATTGTAATCAATATAAGTGAGAAAAGATCTCGCGCACTTAGAGGTAAATTGTCACTATCACAAAAGGTCAAAAAAAAGAGCACATAATTTGAAATGTCACTATGACAAAAGATCACCAAAGTAAAGAAAGTTCTCGCGCACGTAGCGGTAATCGCCACTCACGAATATAGAAGGATGCACTCTTTGTATGAGGTATCGATCGACATAGACTCTATGTCATAGAGGATAGATCGATACATTAGTTGGTTGTCAAATGTCAAATATTATGGTAGCTTTCAGAATTTAAATTTGTGAACAACCTTAGGATTTATCAATCTATATGGAAATAATCTGATAGATATTAAACAACTGTAGTTAGCTAAAATTTAGTTCATTTTTTAACCCCTAAGAATAAATATGTAGTAACAAAGATATAAAAATTCTAACTGGTTATTCATTTTAAACTATTCTCTCAATTTGATTTCTGAACGAATTTCGGACACATATTTAATACCGAGGTGAATTGTTACCGATTTGTCGGCACAATAATCAATTGCCGGATCATAGTGGAATGCAGCTCGTTCAAGAATCACAGAAGCACTGCGTCTGCGGATTCGCTCAATTTCATTATGTCGTGCTTGCTGTTGTTGTGATTGATGTGCACGAACTTGTTGCATTCTGAGCCTATTTACTTCATTGCCACTGACTAAAGAACGCAATTCTGACATAGCAATACGACTATTTTCTTGATCTGTCTCTCTCTGGTCATCAGTGCGGTTAACACGTGAGGTAGCTCTTCGTACATTTGGCTGACTGCGACGACCTAAGTCAGGTCGTCTTCTCCTCGGCATCGTAACGTAATATAATAAATTAAAGTGAAGAAAATTCGCGCTCACTTAACAGTAAAGTGTCACTATCACCAAAATATCAACAAAACAAGAGCACACTACTTGGAATGTCACTACCACAAAGCATCACAAAAGCAAAAAAATTCTCGCGCACGTAGCGGTAATCATCACTTACAAACATAGATGTACTCATAAAATATCGCAACCATGATAGTAACACAATTTTGTTAATAGGAAAACTTTTTTCCGTGTTTTGAGGTTAGCTCCGTGGTTGTCAAATATTATGGTTGCGTTCTGAAACTCAAGTTGTGACCAAACTTAAAGATTTATTAAACTTAAAAAAATTGTCTGATACGGTAACAACTGAAGTTACCTAAAATAAAGTTACGCAAATTTGAAAATTGATTGAAAATCAGTACTACTGATGATTTATTACATTTTGTGACTATCCGATTCTGTCACGTTCGCTATTTACTTTTGTTTAGTTTCGGAACGCGACATCAAATCCTCCAAAGCGCACGAGAATAATTTGATATGAACTTTATCGGATAGTAGTAAAGTTCAAATTGACTCCACATTTTATTTAGAAACGTTTGTATGGGAAATAGAAAAGTGCTGTTTTTAGAGTTTTCCCGGCAATTATTCGATTTTTTCTCGCCTTTTAAACCTTCCCTGGAACTCCACGAACATTTCAAGACTGAGATAAGATAAATCCGTTCAGCCGTTTTCGAGTTTTAGCGAGACTAACGCACAGCAATTCATTTTTATATATATAGATATATATATATATATATATATATATATATATATATATATATATATATATATATATATATATATATATATATATTAAAATAAATTAAACTCTTGGCTTAATGTTTCACGATTTATTTAACAATATGTATAGTCAACATGTTTCGAGCGTTAGCTCATTTTCGAATTGAAAATGAAAATGACCTAACGCTCGAAACATGTTGACTATACATATTGTTAAATAAATCGTGAAACATTAAGCCAAGAGTTTAATTTATTTTAATATTCAATTATGTTTCACCAAGAGTTAAGCGAGAATTCAATCTCATTAATATATATATATATATATATATATATATATATATATAATGTGCTGATATATAATGAAGAAAGTAGTATAGCTATGCGAACGTGTAGGATAGAGTTGCCAGATAGCAATTTATCAAGACCGAGACATTTCTAAAACGGTCTCGGGTCGTAGTAGGCTCGGGTATTGAAAAAATCTTGTTTTTATTTTCAAAGTACTTTATATTTGTATTTGAAAGGGGAAATTATTATTATTTTCTAGTCTGTGTTAGATATTTATGTATATACTTAGTGGATGATTCTTTCAAGATGTCACGTTTTCCAATTATATTTTCGATAACTCGAAATTCGACATTGAAAATTTAAATAAAAAAAAACATTAGAACAGAATAAAATAGATAAAAAACTGTACAGCCTTTTATTTAAATCCTAAATTTTCGAAAGAAGTTTCAAAAATATTTGATGTATATAATCGTAGCGAATTTATTCAATGATCAGATCTCCGGTTATCATTTTGTATTACAGATAGTCTGGTCCAGAATAAATCTGAGACTATCAATGTCGTTTGGCCTACGTTTTAGTAATGTATGATAACAGAGATGATAAGTTTCATTCCCATATGCATGTCTATTTCAGCGATATGATTTCGATATCAATAAATATTGCTCATAACAAAATTATAAATATAATAATTATCACAAGGTCTAATTATTCATACAGTTGAATCTACTCAACTACGTTATATGGAGATATCAATACTGTACGCATAAAATATCCAGCAGATCAAAATGAATGAATAAAAACATATCTGCCCGTATAAATGTTAAAAAATGCACTAACCACAACTACTAACACAAATGAGATGAAGATGTTGAGATGGGCAGGTGGAGTGGTCTATGAGTATATTAGAGGAAAATCTTTTACGCTGGTATAGTCATATCCAAAGACGTGAAAATGACTATGATGTTGAGAAAGTACTCGACATACCAAACACAGTAGAAGATTCAAATCACCTGCTACCTGATGGAACAACATCAAGATGGAGCTGGACCAGGACAACCTGACTATTCAGAATACCCAGAACGAAGTTCTCTGGCGTAAATGTATTAGGATATCCGACCATAGATAAAATTTGAACATGGATTAGACAAAGAAGAAGATATCTGCCACTATATTGGTAAAGTAAAGAGTCTCGAATGGAACTGCTACCGCTTATAATATTCCCATATTTCATCATTATTTCTTCTAAAATCCATTATTTGTATACCTAAGCGATCTACAAGTCTAGAACAGTGTTGGCACTACGACAATGGCGAAAATTAAAGCGTCGACAACCTTTGGAAGTCCATCGTTCGACTCATAAAAAACGCGGTAGGCCACTCACTACCCAGCAGTACAACTAAAAAGCAGCGACACTGGATGTCAACCGATACATTGAACTTAATCGAGCAGCGTAGAGTTCGAAAGGCAAAGGGAGCCACGACACGAGAGCTTAATGCCTTCAGCTCCATCATACAGGCCGATTACCGTCGAGATCGAAACGCAGCACTACAGTCAGTATGTGAAGGTGTTGAATCCGACCGACTTAAAAGTAGAGCCAGAATAACCAAAAACACAAAAGATCGACTTATGAGATGCCTGGTCTTTTCAATCTTCTTGTACAGAGCTGAGACATGGACGTTTAGGATGTAAGATTGTCGCAAAATTGTTGCGTTGAAAATGTGATGCTGGGGAAGCTTGCTCAAAATTCTGTGGATTGCACATCGAACCAACGTCTCGATTCTGAAGAGGCTAAAAATCAAAGGGAGGTTATCGTCGACTGTGCAACTGCGAATCCTTTAATTCTTTGGACATATAACTCGAAACGAAGACTCTATCGAACGATTGCTGGTCCAAGAGAAAGTTGAGGGCAAAAGATCGCGTGGGCGCTCTCTAACAAGGTGGACAGATATGATAAAACATGTGACGCATTCCAGCATTAACGAAAACTCTAGAGCCGCTAAGCATAGAGCAGTGTGGCGCCGTATTGCGTGGTACGCAGTGGCACAAGACCGAAACATGACCACGACCACTCTGTCAAGAGTGAACGACTGAGAAGAATAAAAAGCGATGTAGAATGCTCGAGAGAGTTTATGCCGTTCCTTCTATAGAGGGTGCTCAGGTGATTTGTTCATGAATGATGCTCTCCTCATTCTAAAGATGAGGACGTTTGGAAAAACTTTGAAACTTGGTTTTTGGATTTATATCACTCAAGATTCCTAATAAAGATGAAATATCTGTATATGAAATCTACTATAAAAAATGAATTCTATAGTTATCGGCTACTATCATCATACTTGTAAATACTCAATATTAAAAGTACACTATAACTTTCTCTTTATAATTTTTTTACGAATTATTAAAAATAAAACAGCTCCATCTAATTACACTACAAATATATTGTTAATTATATGCACGTATCTGTAGCATTAACATATGAAACTGTAGAAATTGTACTATGTGCCAATGACCAAGTAGTCGAGACACGTTTTTTCAAATGAAAAAATTATTCAAAATAATATTGCAGAGCTGGCTAATTAAAACATGAACAATGTGATGTCGCATTATCCTTCAAGGAATAAATGATGAAGAACATTGAAATATATCTGAATTGAGAATGTCCGAATTGATAAGGACGTGTGAGACTTTCGATGTTTGATGTATTCTTGATTTTTCTATTGATTTATAAGATTTGAGATATATAGTAATCTATGCATTATATATGCATAGGACTCAGCAATATATTTCTGTTTTATGGTTCATAAGAGTATATTCGAGAATTGAAGTCGGTGCCATTCGTTATTTGTACGTGACATAACTGAAGTAACGTGCCTTGTAGTACGAAACAGTGACTGTCTTACATCTATAATATAAAAATGAATGGGAAAATGTGTTGGTAAGCGCATAACTCAACAACGCCTGGATCAATTTTGCCAATTCTTTTTTTAAAATGTTCGTTGAAGTCCAAGGGTGGTTTTTACGGAGAAAAACTCAAATAATTGCCAGGAAAACCTTAAAAACAGCCCATTTATTTTTCCCATACAAACGTTTTCTAACTAAAATGTAGAGTCAATGGCTGGACCGATTTCACTACTTTTTTTGTTGTGTTTGTTATTGTCAGGGGAAAAATTTTAAAAATTGCGTGTAAATTTAGAAAATTTAAGAACACTTAATTGATAATATAAGTAAGAAATAATTATTAATTCTCGAAAAGAGGATATAAAAAAACTTAATATCTTATCACAGATCTCGGTTAGTTCAGAGCTATCACGACTAATATTAAAACTTCAATTTAATGTAAAATTTTGGTAAGTTTGAATAGACTAACATACACGTTATTAACATAGCACGTGGTATATTTGATTATAAAGAAGAATACATAGTTTTCTTCAATTTACAGTTGAAATTGCGTTCTTGAAATGATAGCTATTAGATGTGCAAACTTAAGTCGCAGAACTGCAATGCAGCAAGTCAAAAATATAAAAGAGCAAGTCAAACTGACGAGCAACGCTAAGCTCGGGATGAAGTTGAACGGAATCGAAATTAACAATATGAAAAGGTTGCGTTTAACTCCTATCGACTTGCATTCAATTATAACGTTGAAATAGATTACAGCTATTGGACCAATGAACGTTGTGTGTCAATATTGCAAGGCAAAGTTTAATTGTTATTGATGAGAAAATACTACCGATGATGCGACAAAATATTGTGCGAAGATTGCTACAGCCACCAGAGCCACTACATTCATTGGTTTCAAAGGAATTTTCTGATAATTCGACTGATTTAAGACAACAGGAAGTATTGCAGTCTCTTCGTAAGTGAGTAAGTCCCTAGCACCACACGGGATAAATATTAAAAATAGGATGGTGTAGCACAAATAGTAGAACATGTTTTTCCGGATTTTTGAAAAATATTCAGAGAAAAATAAATGGGCGTACAAAGTTTGCCAGGTCAGCTAGTTTCCAATAAATGTAGGCACCGATTTCAATGTTCTCTAACATTTATCCCTTGAAGGATAATGGAGACATCACATTGTTCATGTTTCACATAGCCAACTTCGCTATAATATTCTTTTGAATAATTCGTAAAAAATTATCGAAAGAAAGTTATAGTGTACTCTTTATATTATATATGTATGTATATACAATATATATAATGTATATATATATATATATATATATATATATATATATATATATATATATATATATATATATATATATATATATATAAAACAATCCATTCATTTTCAGATATGAATTTCAACTGGATTCTTCCAATATGGTATGTTCTACAAGTGGCTAATTGTCAACAAGCGCAAAACTGTTGTCAGGGAAACAACACTATTAGATCAGGAGAAAAAAAATGTGTAGATGGATCATTGAAAGACGTACTACCTTGCCCTAATAGATTCATTATAAAAGCCGATGATGATGTATATGAATCAAGAGGTGTGCTTAATTTAGGAGCTCAATCCATCTCCAACGATAGGTGAGTTTTGAAATGGAGTTTTCATATGCTAACCTACTTTTTGTCTTAGTTACCTAGCCTCTGCAAGTGAATTCTCTTTTATTTGGGTTATTATAAGGAAATTCTGTCAAAAAAACAATTAATCTTAAAAACTTAATAATAACATTTTCTGAACCAACTTCATTACATATACAAAGTAACACATAGGAACTAGCCAGAAAACCAATAATTTGTTATTTTCCACTAGTTTATCGTCTTAATAACCTCTAGGATTATTAAAGTAGCAGTTGAATGTATGCCATTTTTATAACACTATATCTTGTCAATAATTCTCCACATATGTCTTGAGCTGTATCGATTGTTTATAAATTGTGGCGACTATCAAACTGTTGAAATATTCTATTGAAAGAAGAAGAATAAAGAAATGTTTATTTAGCACACTGTGCTATACTAATTAACATATAAACATAATTAAATACATTATACATAAAAATAATAATGCCAAATATTTATAAATTAGTCTTTCAGAATGTTATTCAGACCTCGTTCATTTTATATCGTATAAATTCTTCTCAGTTTCGTCTTGAAGAGTTTTAACGCTGTCTCTCTTCTCAAGTCAGTTGACAATTTATTATACTGTACAACTGCCTTAAAAAAGATAGAATTTTATGCTGTTCTCGTATTCCTATGATTCAACATAAAATTGTCTCTGTTCCTGGTATTGTGATCATGAACTTCAAAAAAACTTGTCAGTTTGTTTTTCAGGTATTCTGGTGCCAGTTTTAAATTTATTTTATGAACAAAATTCAAAGCATTCATCTCCAGCATATCTTCAACCTCCATCCAGTACAACTCCTTCAGCATCTCTTCGATCCTAGTGTCTCTCCTCTTCACTAGAATAATTGCAAGCATTGAAGCCTCTTGAGGTCAGTTGAGTTAGCAGGATACAAGACCGTCCCCGCGAAACAGAACTAGTGTAATACAATAGTATTAAAAACAGTTCTTCTTGTAGTTCTAGTAAAACACCTACTAGATCTAATAATATACCTACCTATTTTTTTTGGAAATTTTCTTACATAACTGAACTAAATTTTCTTACATAACATCTGAAAATATCAGATTTTTTCGATTACAAGTCTTAAATATTTTATCACATCAACTACTTCTACCTGTTGTTGCTTTATTCGAATTTTGTTCTTTTCTTTCCCAAATACCATAGCCTTGGTTTTATAAGAATTTAGTTTCAACTTATTATGATCCAGCCTTTCACGATCTTCGTTCAATTTTAGTTCTACCTCAGCTTTATTATTTCCCGTGCAATATATTAGTGTCATCAGTAAACAAATGTAACTTACAATGCTTCAAAATAGTTTCTATATCATTTATGTAAAGTACAAACAAAAGTGGACCGAATATACTTCCCTGTGGCACCCCATCGTCCATCATTCTGCAGCTGGATGTTACTTCTTCGCACTTCTCTTTCTGCTGCTTATGCAACAAGTAATCCTCGATCCATTTCAACACTGAACCACCTACTCCATAATGACACAATAAGAACTGTTAGAAGATCACAATATTCTGGCAATTCGACTTTTAGTCCTTTGAAAGATATGTTCATAGACAAAATATATCAAGATGTGATCGAGAAATATGTCCAATTTAATATTACTTGATTTGGCATTTGGAAGTTTTTTGTTCAGTATGTAAATAGTGCTTGATTTCGGCTAAATCATGGTTGCATTGCTTCGATTTTTGTTCCAATGTTGAGGTTATGCTAGATTTAGTGCTATATAAATTTAATTGTTTACTGCTTCATAACAACGAATAATGAAATACCTACAAAATATTTGTTCCTTAAATAGAACTCTTATCTTGTTGTTTTGGCTAGAACTACCAAACGAATACTTTTAAAATGCAAATGAACTTTTAATCGGAGGTAATAGCACACTTACGATATATTGTTATTTTAATTTAGCATAGAATAATTGAAGAATACTAGAAATATTCCGACAAATACAAATGTATTTCACTTCAATATGAGATTGACAAAAATATAAGACCTTGAGAATGAATGAAAACGAGATGAAATTTTTTTCAGTTGGCTACTCTTAGTACTTGATTTTCAAACAAGGTTTTCAAAATGGTGGTCAAGTTTTTTTTCGCAATGCATGATAAGATATTCCAAAACGTCTCAACGTATGGTTTGGAAGGCTTTGCTGTGGATACTTAATTTTTTCTACCCTGTAATACTCAAAATTGTTGATTATTTTCAACTTGTAGTTATATATCCAATTTATTGGTGCAATTTTGCATATAATATGCTGTTATGCGAATTAATTGGGACAGAAGATAAAAAACAATGTTTTCGTGAAATCGTACATTTTAATGAAGTAAATACATACAAAATAGCGTAAATTCTTCATATTAATATTAAGTATGTCGTCCTTTCGCAGAAATAACTTCTTGAACTCGTCTAGGGATCGATTCCACTAGCTTAGCGCAGATTTCCTTCAATTCGTCATCATGAAGCCACACCTGAATTGCACTTATAATGATTTTTTCTTTTGTAGTGCAATCCATATTTGCCAGTCGTTTCTTTGAAATATTCCATAAATTCTCAATGGGATTGAGATCAGGTGAATTCTCTACCAATCGAGTACTTTCATTTCATTCTCACGCATAAAGGCCTGCACTTGTTTGGAATTTTGGCAGGGAACCAGGTCGTGCTGAAATGTTCCATCAAACGTTTGCATGAATGGGACAATCATAGTGTGCAATATTTCCACTGAATTCATCATCCTTGCTATAGGAGCTAATCGTCCAGTGCCATTGGTTGTGAAAAAAACCCCAAAACATTTGTTTCGAAGGATATTTTACTGTTTGCTGGATGTTATCAGGCCGCAAAGTTTCCCCATCACTACGTCAAACAACACTTGATCTGTACCCTTGAACGAACAAATGTGTCTCATCACTAAAAACCACCTTCTTCCAGCCGTCCAAAGTGCACGCACGGTACTTTTTGGCCCATGCCAAAAGTTTCATCATCATTTTCTGGTTAAGTAGTTGCTTTCTTCTTGATCTTCTTGCCTTACGGTCAACTTCCATCAGTCGTTTTCGCACAGTTGAGGTGCTCACCTCAAAACCAGAAACCATTAAATCCCTTCGAAGATCAGTGCTTGTCTTTCTCGGAATAATTTTGCTATTTCTTATCAGCAATTTGTCTGTTCTTGGAGTAGGTTTGCGTTTGCGGCCACAGTTACCTTTTATTTTTGGAGACGATGAGCCACTTTCTTGAAACGTTTTCAAAATTTCCGAAACGCTGAACTTTCACACACCAACAGCTTCAGCTATATCTTTTACAGTTATTAAAGTGTGTTCATCAAGTGCGATACTTTTGGAACTCTTCCTCGGAGTGATATACATCTTTGGAAAAGACAATACAGCACGTATCAAAATTGAAACCACCAACTGTCGCACCGGTAGGCTCACAGCTGAATTGCTTGAGAGGTAAAAAGGGTTAGAATGTAAGTGATGATCAAGGTCGAACCCTCACGTCACCTCAGGTATTAAATAAGCAGGAGCGAGGGTCTTTGGGCCACCCTGATACTCACATACTTACTACAGTAACTCAAACGAAGAAAAAATGCAGACGAGAGTGACGAGAATAGAGTGACGAAGTGATTCTTGTGGCTCTCAATTTTCTTGGCGAATATCTGCATTTTTTTAGGAGATGTTCTAGTAGAATTTTGTTCAAACAATTAGTGTATGGGGTGGTTATTTGTTGTTTCTAAGGCCCAGATGGAGGTAGATGTTTGCACTCTATAACCCTAGAAAATTTGTTAAGATTCAAATCTGTAGCAATATATAATTTTGGGATGGTTATTTGTGTTTTGCCATATTGCTCAAAGTGTCCTTAGTGTTTTCCTTTATTTTTGTTATGGGACTAACATTTTAATGCGAGTTAATTCACTGTCTAGGAAAATTCTTTTCCCACCATTTAGCTATTTCAAGTATTACAGTTTATCAACTGGTGCTTCAAATTTTTTCGACAAGTTTTGAACGAATATATTTTTATAAATAATATATATATATATATATATATATATATATATATATATATATATATATATATATATATATATATATATATATATATATATATATATATATATATATATATATATATATATATATATATATATATATATATATATATGTATTAAATTGTCTTGTTGAATATTGAAGAAAATTGTACAGAATTACAAGGCTTGCATAGATCTCTGCAATCACAAAAAATTGTTTCATGGTTTTCCAGAATCTTCGGAAAACAAAATACAGAATTCAATAGAAAAATATAGCTACTATTCGTTTGTACCATACTTTTACACAATTGTTCTCGTGAAATCAAAGGAGAACCTTGTTGGAATCACTTTCCAAATGATTCTGAACCTTTGAACTCTATAATGTTCTGTAATATTAAAAAAAACTGTTAGTTTCAAACACATTATGAATTTCAACCTACATGATCGATTTAACATTGTATCATTGCAGCTCGTATACTTCTAAGTTTACGTCAATATGCCGTCAAACAAAAACTTTATATTTCAATATAATTGGTAGCTAGTAGTTTAATTATTGTTATTTGAATTTAATAAGAGAAATAAATGATGTATTTAAAAGTATGTTGTTCGTCTTAATAATAACATCATTTACTAAAATGCAGTCATGAATACGTAGTTCCTCATAATCATTTTGTATAATATTGTATCTAAAAATTGAGTTTCATTGGAAAAATAATGTAGGATAAAGATGAATTGATGAGGTCGTAAGTTGAAGAAGTTTAAAATCTATAGTAAAACAATGTTAAAATTTTTCTCATGAAATAAAATACTATAAATATAAAATATTCATATTATTTTATATTTTATAGAACTATTAGGTTATGTGTAATATTTTGAAGAATAACACTCTTCATTAAGGGTATTCATAATGAGCTGACAAACCAAAAAAAATTTTCTTCAAAAGATTCTATTTTTCTATAAAACAAATACGCATGACGTGCGTTTCGGAGTGCTAGTTCTTTACATGTTATAATGTTGTATCCGAAGAAGAAGTATAACTTCGAAACGTGTGTCCTGTGTATTTATTATAAAGTAAAATAAACTTTTCTAATAACAATATTTATTATAATGCGACTTCAGTTTCGTAGTATTACTGCATTTTCAAGCGCATGAATAACGAAATTGGGATTGTTTGAATAAAAGGTACATGAGGGTAACAGGGCCTAGCCAAGGGGAAATAGTTATAAAATATTGAAAGAACAACTTAATCAACTATATTCATTGGTTATGAGTCGTTTATTTATGGTACTACAAAATAGAACAAAAAAATGGCAACTTCTGCTTACAATATACATAAAATTGAACTTTTTTTGAAACACTCTCAATAGGCCTTATTATAATTAGATAGGGTAGTAAGGCCTATATTTTATATTATATAAGTAATCAACTTAAACATTAAAATTTGGTTTTGAGGTCAGTAATCCTTATACATAATAGCACAACATATATATATATATATATATATATATATATATATATATATATATATATATATATATATATATATATATATATATATATAAGTATTCTAATAATAAAATACATGGTCTCTTTTAACATCCAGCAGGACATATGAAGTCATCACAATCATCCTCTGACAAACCGACGCACTCCTCATGATACATACCACTTAAATCATTGAGAGCACTCCCTCATGTCATCTATGTGGTCTTCTTAACAGGCATGATGGTACCAACTCGCTTGATTGCCTGCAGTGTTTTTGGTTCAAGTAGATCCGTGAGAAGATGATTTTTCTTTAGTTGCTTTTGAAGTGAATTTAATTTTTGAATACCCTGGGTTCCTTTACTTTAACTCTTTTTTCTTTTTCTTCTGTACTATACTTTTCTTTGCTGCATTATTTTTCTTACCCTCATTGAATTTATCGAAAAGATCTTTGGCAACTGGAGTAACTCGGTAATTGACAGCCTTGTGTTGGACAATAGGTGTTACTTCTTGAATTTTAGCAGGTGTGGGCCTGAGATCATGAAACCCAGATTTTATTTGAATAAGTGGCACATCCTCTTCCGAATAACTTGAAGAAGTCCCATACATTTGGCAATAATAGCTGCGTTTTGCGGTTGTTTGACTTGAGATCTGCTGATTTGGTCATCCTTCTGATAACAATTTGGCTGTCGTTCGAAAACATGTAGAAAGTTCAGGAGTCAAACAGGAGTTTGGCGGAGAATAATCAGCAGGTGGCACATTCCCTTTTCTGACATCAGGTGGTAATATCTTTGGAGAATTTGACAGCAACCTACTATCAGCTTCTAGAGTCTTTTGTCTAGTATAATCCATATGTGACACATTCTCTTCTACGAGTTCAGGAGCTTAACGCCTCTGTCAAAATTGATGATGATTCGCGTTCCGATATCACAATTATCAAGAGGTTCTATGTTTCCTTGTTCACCATCAGCAGGCGTTGGTGAATTGACTTGCAAAAAAATAAACAAGAAGTATAAAAACTAGAAGTGTAATAAAGCCTAGTTCAAATTTTCATAGGCCTTATTACCAATCGGCAACGTATTTAGGAAAAACGAAATAAATAAAATTGGTATTGTACCACTTTATTCATTTAGACAGTATGGGACAATCGTAAATTGAAACAAATACAGACAGTGAGTGTAATTAGATAAGTATAATAATTACACTAGTACTTACGTTTTACCGGAGCCAATTTTTATTAAATCGTGACGGGCCACTACTCCTGACAACGTTTGGCTCGCCCTATGCCGAGCGGCAGAGGAGGAAGTCAACTTTTGCCGTGTAATATGCATGTGTGAGTGTTACCTTCAGAGCAAAATCGTATTTTAAACAAGATCTTGATCGTTTAGGCCTTATTAGCCGACAGACCGTAATATCCGCATGTACCTTAACTAGGATAGAGTTTACCTGCAAACGTATTCTTCGTATTCTTATTCTTGTCAGCATGTCCAACTCTAGTGTGT